>JAMBLF010000140.1:0-387729 GCA_030578115.1 Leucoptera coffeella | reverse complement strand
TTGTCTGTTATGGAATAGTCCTTTTCAGGATATTGATTGTTACGAAACAGTCCTTTTCAGGATATTAATCGTTACGAAATAGTCCTTTTCAGGACCTTGTCTGTTACGAAATAGTCCTTTTCAGGACCTTGTCTGTTATGGAATAGTCCTTTTCAGGATATTGATTGTTACGAAATAGTCCTTTTCAGGACCTCGTCTGTTACGGAATAGTCCTTTTCAGGATATTGATTGTTACGAAAAAGTCCTTTTCAGGACCTTGTCTGTTACGAAATAGTCCTTTTCAGGACCTTGTCTGTTATGGAATAGTCCTTTTCAGGATATTGATTGTTACGAAACAGTCCTTTTCAGGATATTAATCGTTACGAAATAGTCCTTTTCAGGACCTTGTCTGTTACGAAATAGTCCTTTTCAGGACCTTGTCTGTTATGGAATAGTCCTTTTTAGGATATTGATTGTTACGAAACAGTACTTTTCAGGATATTAAATGTTACGAAATAGTCCTTTTCAAGACCTTGTCTGTTACGAAAAAGTCCTTTTCAGGACCTTGTCTGTTATGGAATAGTCCTTTTCAGGATATTGATTGTTACGAAACAGTCCTTTTCAGGATATTAATCGTTACGAAATAGTCCTTTTCAGGACCTTGTCTGTTACGAAATAGTCCTTTTTAGGACCTTGTCTGTTATGGAATAGTCCTTTTCAGGATATTGATTGTTACGAAATAGTCCTTTTCAGGACCTCGTCTGTTACGGAATAGTCCTTTTCAGGATATTGATTGTTACGAAAAAGTCCTTTTGAGGACCTTGTCTGTTACGAAATAGTCCTTTTCAGGACCATGTCTGTTATGGAATAGTCCTTTTCAGGATATTGATTGTTACGAAACAGTCCTTTTCAGGATATTAATCGTTACGAAATAGTCCTTTTCAGGACCTTGTCTGTTACGAAATAGTCCTTTTCAGGACCTTGTCTGTTATGGAATAGTCCTTTTCAGGATATTGATTGTTGCGAAAGAGTCCTTTTCAGGACCTTGTCTGTTACGAAATAGTCCTTTTCAGGACCTTGTCTGTTATGGAATAGTCCTTTTCAGGATATTGATTGTTACGAAACAGTCCTTTTCAGGATATTAATCGTTACGAAATAGTCCTTTTCAGGACCTTGTCTGTTACGAAATAGTCCTTTTCAGGACCTTGTCTGTTATGGAATAGTCCTTTTCAGGATATTGATTGTTACGAAATAGTCCTTTTCAGGACCTCGTCTGTTACGGAATAGTCCTTTTCAGGATATTGATTGTTACGAAAAAGTCCTTTTCAGGACCTTGTCTGTTACGAAATAGTCCTTTTCAGGACCTTGTCTGTTATGGAATAGTCCTTTTCAGGATATTGATTGTTACGGAACAGTCCTTTTCAGGATATTAATCGTTACGAAATAGTCCTTTTCAGGACCTTGTCTGTTACGAAATAGTTCTTTTCAGGACCTTGTCTGTTACGGAAAAGTCCTTTTCAGGATATTGATTGTTAAGAAACATTCCTTTTCAGGATATTAATCGTTACGAAATAGTCCTTTTCAGGACCTTGTCTGTTACGAAATAGTCCTTTTCAGGACCTTGTCTGTTATGGAATAGTCCTTTTCAGGATATTGATTGTTGCGAAATAGTCCTTTTCAGGACCTCGTCTGTTACGGAATAGTCCTTTTCAGGATATTGATTGTAACGAAAAAGTCCTTTTCAGGACCTTGTCTGTTACGAAATAGTCCTTTTCAGGACCTTGTCTGTTATGGAATAGTCCTTTTCAGGATATTGATTGTTACGAAACAGTCCTTTTCAGGATATTAATCGTTACGAAATAGTCCTTTTCAGGACCTTGTCTGTTACGATATAGTCCTTTTCAGGACCTTGTCTGTTATGGAATAGTCCTTTTCAGGATATTGATTGTTACGAAATAGTCCTTTTCAGGACCTCGTCTGTTACGGAATAGTCCTTTTCAGGATATTGATTGTTACGAAAAAGTCCTTTTCAGGACCTTGTCTGTTACGAAATAGTCCTTTTCAGGACCTTGTCTGTTATGGAATAGTCCTTTTCAGGATATTGATTGTTACGAAACAGTCCTTTTCAGGATATTAATCTTTACGAAATAGTCCTTTTCAGGACCTTGTCTGTTACGAAATAGTTCTTTTCAGGACCTTGTCTGTTACGGAAAAGTCCTTTTCAGGATATTGATTGTTACGAAACATTCCTTTTCAGGATATTAATCGTTACGAAATAGTCCTTTTCAGGACCTTGTCTGTTACGAAATAGTCCTTTTCAGGACCTTGTCTGTTATGGAATAGTCCTTTTCAGGATATTGATTGTTGCGAAATAGTCCTTTTCAGGACCTCGTCTGTTACGGAATAGTCCTTTTCAGGATATTGATTGTTACGAAAAAGTCCTTTTCAGGACCTTGTCTGTTACGAAATAGTCCTTTTCAGGACCTTGTCTGTTATGGAATAGTCCTTTTCAGGATATTGATTGTTACGAAACAGTCCTTTTCAGGATATAAATCGTTACGAAATAGTCCTTTTCCGGACCTTGTCTGTTACGAAATAGTTCTTTTCAGGACCTTGTCTGTTACGGAAAAGTCCTTTTCAGGATATTGATTGTTACGAAACATTCCTTTTCAGGATATTAATCGTTACGAAATAGTCCTTTTCAGGACCTTGTCTGTTACGAAATAGTCCTTTTCAGGACCTTGTCTGTTATGGAATAGTCCTTTTCAGGATATTGATTGTTGCGAAATAGTCCTTTTCAGGACCTCGTCTGTTACGGAATAGTCCTTTTCAGGATATTGATTGTTACGAAAAAGTCCTTTTCAGGACCTTGTCTGTTACGAAATAGTCCTTTTCAGGACCTTGTCTGTTATGGAATAGTCCTATTTAGGATATTGATTGTTACGAAACAGTACTTTTCAGGATATTATTCGTTACGAAAAAGTCCTTTTCAGGATATTGATTGTTACAGAACAGTCCTTTTCAGGATATTAATCGTTACGAAATAGTCCTTTTTAGGACCTTGTCTGTTATGGAATAGTCCTTTTCAGGATATTGATTGTTACGAAACAGTACTTTTCAGGATATTAATCGTTACGAAATAGTCCTTTTAGGACCTTGTCTGTTACGAAATAGTCCTTTTCAGAACCTTGTCTGTCATGAAATAGTCTTTTCAGGATATTGATCGTTCCGAAAAAGTCTTTTTCAGGATATTGATTGTTATGTAATAGTCCTTTTCAGGATATTAATCGTTACGAAATAGTCCTTTTCAGGACCTTGTCTGTAACGAAATAGTCTTTCAGGACCTTGTCTGTTACGAAATAGTCCTTTTCAGGACCTTGTCTGTCACGAAATAGTCTTTTCAGGATATTGATCGTTCCGAAAAAGTCTTTTTCAGGATATTGATTGTTATGAAATAGTCCTTTTCAGGACCTTGTCTGTTATGGAATAGTCCTTTTCAGGATATTGATTGTTAGGAAAAAGTCCTTTTCAGGATATTGATTGTTATGAAATAGTCCTTTTCAGGATATTGATTGTTATGAAATAGTCCTTTTCAGGACCTTGTCTGTCACGAAATAGTCTTTTCAGGATATTGATCGTTGCGTAAAAGTCTTTTTCAGGATATTGATTGTTATGAAATAGTCCTTTTCAGGACCTTGTCTGTTACGAAATAGTCCTTTTCAGAATATTGATCGTTCCAAAAAAGTCTTTTTCAGGATATTGATTGTTATGAAATAGTTCTTTTCAGGACCTTGTCTGTTATGGAAAAGTCCTTTTCAGGATATTGATTGTTAGGAAAAAGTCCTTTTCAGGATATTGATTGTTACGAAACAGTCCTTTTCAGGATATTGATCGTTCCGAAAAATTCTTTTTCAGGATATTGATTGTTATGAAATAGTCCTTTTCAGGACCTTGTCTGTTATGGAATAGTCCTTCTCAGGATATTGATTGTTAGGAAAAAGTCTTTTTCAGGATATTGATTGTTACGAAATAGTCTTTTTCAGGATATTGATTGTTATGAAATAGTCCTTTTCAGGACCTTGTCTGTCACGAAATAGTCTATTCAGGATATTGATCGTTCCGAAAAAGTCTTTTTCAGGATATTGATTGTTATGAAATAGTCCTTTTCAGGACCTTGTCTGTTATGGAATAGTCCTTTTCAGGATATTGATTGTTACGAAACAGTACTTTTCAGGATATTAATCGTTACGAAATAGTCCTTTTCAGGATATTGATTATCACGAAATAGTCTTTTCAGGATATTGATCGTTCCGAAAAAGTCTTTTTCAGTATATTGATTGTTATGAAATAGTCCTTTTCAGGACCTTGTCTGTTATGGAATAGTCCTTTTCAGGATATTGATTGTTAGGAAAAAGTCCTTTTCAGGATATTGATTGTTACGAAATAGTCCTTTTCAGGATATTGATCGTTCCGAAAAAGTCTTTTTCAGGATATTGATTGTTATGAAATAGTCCTTTTCAGGACCTTGTCTGTCACGAAATAGTCTTTTCAGGATATTGATCGTTGCGAAAAAGTCTTTTTCAGGATATTGATTGTTATGAAATAGTCCTTTTCAGGACCTTGTCTGTTATGGAATAGTCCTTTTCAGGATATTGATTGTTAGGAAAAAGTCCTTTTCAGGATATTGATTGTTACGAAATAGTCCTTTTCAGGATATGGATCGTTCCGAAAAAGTCTTTTTCAGGATATTGATTGTTATGAAATAGTCCTTTTCAGGACCTTGTCTGTTATGGAATAGTCCTTTTCAGGATATTGATTGTTACGAAACAGTACTTTTCAGGATATTAATCGTTACGAAATAGTCCTTTTCAGGACCTTGTCTGTCACGAAATAGTCTTTTTAGGATATTGATCGTTCCAAAAAATTCTTTTTCAGGATATTGATTGTTATGAAAAAGTCCTTTTCAGGACCTTGTCTGTTATGGAATAGTCCTTTTCAGGATATTGATTGTTAGGAAAAAGTCCTTTTCAGGATATTGATTGTTTCGAAAAAGTCCTTTTCAGGACCTTGTCTGTTTTGAAATAGTCCTTTTCAGAATATTGATTGTTACGAAATAGTCCTTTTCAGGACCTTGTCTGTTACGGAATAGTCCTTTTCAGGATATTGATTGTTACGAAAAAGTCCTTTTCAGGACCTTGTCTGTTTTGAAATAGTCCTTTTCAGAATATTGATTGTTACGAAATAGTCCATTTCAGGACCTTGTCTGTCACGAAATAGTCTTTTCAGGATATTGATCGTTGCGAAAAAGTCTTTTTCAGGATATTGATTGTTATGAAATAGTTCTTTTCAGGACCTTGTCTGTTATGGAATAGTCCTTTTCAGGATATTGATTGTTAGGAAAAAGTCCTTTTCAGGATATTGATTGTTACGAAAAAGTCGTTTTCAGGACCTTGTCTGTTTTGAAATAGTCCTTTTCAGAATATTGATTGTTACGAAATAGTCCTTTTCAGGACCTTGTCTGTTACAAAATAGTGTTTTTCAGGACCTTCTCTGTCCCGGAATAGTCGTTTTCAGGATATTGATTGTAACGAAATAGTCCTTTTCAGGACCTTGTCTGTTACGGAATAGTCCTTTTCAGGATATGGATTGTTACGAAATAGTCCTTTTTAGGACCTTGTCTGTTACAGAATAGTTGTTCCAGGATTTTATTCGTTACGGAATAGACCTTTTCAGGATATTAATAGTTACGAAAAAGTCCTTTTCAGGACCTTGTCTGTTACGGAATAGTCCTTTTCGGGATATTGATTGTAACGAAATAGTTCTTTTCAGGACCTTGTCTGTTACGGAATAGTCCTTTTCAGGATATTGATTGTTACGAAATAGTCCTTTTCAGGACCTTGTCTGTTACAAAATAGTCCTTTTCAGGAGTTTGATTGTAACGAAATAGTTCTTTTCAGGACCTTGTCTGTTACGGAATAGTCCTTTTCAGGATATTGATTGTTACGAAATAGTCCTTTTCAGGACCTTGTCTGTTACGGAATAGTCCTTTTCAGGATATTGATTGTTACGAAATAGTCCTTTTCAGGACCTTGTCTGTTACGGAATAGTCCTTCCAGGATTTTGATCGTTACGGAATAGTCCTTTTCAGGATATTGATTGTTACGAAATAGTCTTTTTCAGGACCTTGTCTGTTACGGAATAGTCCTTTTCAGGATATTGATTGTAACGAAATAGTTCTTTTCAGGACCTTGTCTGTTACGGAAAAGTCCTTTTCAGGATATTGATTGTTACGAAACAGTCCTTTTCAGGACCTTGTCTGTTACGAAATAGTCTTTTTCAGGACCTTGTCTGTTTTGAAATAGTCCTTTTCAGGATATTGATTGTTACGAAATAGTCCTTTTCAGGACCTTATCTGTTACGGAATAGTCCTTTTCAGGACCTCGTCTGTTACGGAATTGTCCTTTTCAGGATATTGATTGTTATGAAATAGTCCTTTTCAGGACCTTGTTTGTTATGTAATAGTCCTTTTCAGGATATTGATTATTACGAAATAGTTCTTTTCAGGACCTTGTCTGTTATGGAATAGTCCTTTACAGGATATTGATTATTACGAAAAAGTTCTTTTCAGGACCTTGTCTGTTATGGAATAGTCCTTTACAGGATATTAATCGTTACGAAATAGTCCTTTCCAGGATATCAATCGTTACGAAATAGTCCTTTTCAGGACCTTGTCTGTTACAGAATTGTCCCTTTCAGAATATTGATTGTTACGAAATAGTCCTTTTCAGGATATTGATTGTTACGAAATAGTCCTTTTCAGGATATTGATCGTTCAGAAAAAGTCCTTTTCAGGATCGTGATTATTATTAAATAGTCCTTTTCAGGATATTGATTGTTAGGAAAAAGTCCTTTTCAGGACCTTGTCTGTTACGAAATAGTCCTTTTCAGGATATTGATCGTTCCAAAAAAGTCTTTTTCAGGATATTGATTGTTATGAAATAGTCCTTTTCAGGACCTTGTCTGTTATGGAAAAGTCCTTTTCAGGATATTGATTGTTAGGAAAAAGTCCTTTTCAGGATATTGATTGTTACGAAACAGTCCTTTTTAGGACCTTGTCTGTTACAGAATAGTTGTTCCAGGATTTTATTCGTTACGGAATAGACCTTTTCAGGATATTAATAGTTACGAAAAAGTCCTTTTCAGGACCTTGTCTGTTATGGAATAGTCCTATTCAGGATATTGATTGTTACGAAACAGTACTTTTCAGGATATTATTCGTTACGAAATAGTCCTTTTCAGGATATTGATTGTTACGGAACAGTCCTTTTCAGGATATTAATCGTTACGAAATAGTCCTTTTCAGGACCTTGTCTGTTATGGAATAGTCCTTTTCAGGATATTGATTGTTACGAAACAGTACTTTTCAGGATATTAATCGTTACGAAATAGTCCTTTTAGGACCTTGTCTGTTACGAAATAGTCCTTTTCAGAACCTTGTCTGTCATGAAATAGTCTTTTCAGGATATTGATCGTTCCGAAAAAGTCTTTTTCAGGATATTGATTGTTATGTAATAGTCCTTTTCAGGATATTAATCGTTACGAAAAAGTCCTTTTCAGGACCTTGTCTGTAACGAAATAGTCTTTCAGGACCTTGTCTGTTACGAAATAGTCCTTTTCAGGACCTTGTCTGTCACGAAATAGTCTTTTCAGGATATTGATCGTTCCGAAAAAGTCTTTTTCAGGATATTGATTGTTATGAAATAGTCCTTTTCAGGACCTTGTCTGTTATGGAATAGTCCTTTTCAGGATATTGATTGTTAGGAAAAAGTCCTTTTCAGGATATTGATTGTTATGAAATAGTCCTTTTCAGGATATTGATTGTTATGAAATAGTCCTTTTCAGGACCTTGTCTGTCACGAAATAGTCTTTTCAGGATATTGATCGTTGCGTAAAAGTCTTTTTCAGGATATTGATTGTTATGAAATAGTCCTTTTCAGGACCTTGTCTGTTACGAAATAGTCCTTTTCAGGATATTGATCGTTCCAAAAAAGTCTTTTTCAGGATATTGATTGTTATGAAATAGTTCTTTTCAGGACCTTGTCTGTTATGGAAAAGTCCTTTTCAGGATATTGATTGTTAGGAAAAAGTCCTTTTCAGGATATCGATTGTAACGAAACAGTCCTTTTCAGGATATTGATCGTTCCGAAAAATTCTTTTTCAGGATATTGATTGTTATGAAATAGTCCTTTTCAGGACCTTGTCTGTCACGAAATAGTCTTTTCAGGATATTGATCGTTCCGAAAAAGTATTTTTCAGGATATTGATTGTTATGAAATAGTCCTTTTCAGGACCTTGTCTGTTATGGAATAGTCCTTCTCAGGATATTGATTGTTTGGAAAAAGTCTTTTTCAGGATATTGATTGTTACGAAATAGTCCTTTTCAGGATATTGATCGTTTCGAAAAAGTCTTTTTCAGGATATTGATTGTTATGAAATAGTCCTTTTCAGGACCTTGTCTGTCACGAAATAGTCTATTCAGGATATTGATCGTTCCGAAAAAGTCTTTTTCAGGATATTGATTGTTATGAAATAGTCCTTTTCAGGACCTTGTCTGTTATGGAATAGTCCTTTTCAGGATTTGATTGTTACAGTACTTTTCAGGATATTAATCGTTACGAAATAGTCCTTTTCAGGATATTGATTGTTAGGAAAAAGTCCTTTTCAGGATATTGATTGTTACGAAATAGTCCTTTTCAGGATATGGATCGTTCCGAAAAAGTCTTTTTCAGGATATTGATTGTTATGAAATAGTCCTTTTCAGGACCTTGTCTGTTATGGAATAGTCCTTTTCAGGATATTGATTGTTACGAAACAGTACTTTTCAGGATATTAATCGTTACGAAATAGTCTTTTCATGGAATAGTCCTTTTCAGGATATTGATTGTTATTATCACGAAATAGTATGAAAAAAGTAGTCGTACTTTTCAGGATATTAATCGTTACGAAATAGTCCTTTTCAGGATATTGATTGTTAGGAAAAAGTCCTTTTCAGGATATTGATTGTTACGAAATAGTCCTTTTCAGGATATGGATCGTTCCTCTTTTTCAGGATATTGATTGTTATGAAATAGTCCTTTTCAGGACCTTGTCTGTTATGGAATAGTCCTTTTCAGGATATTGATTGTTACGAAACAGTACGATAAATCGTTACGGAATATGAAATAGTCCTTTTCAGGACCTTGTCTGTCACGAAATAGTCTTTTTAGGATATTGATCGTTCCAAAAAATTCTTTTTCAGGATATTGATTGTTATGAAAAAGTCCTTTTCAGGACCTTGTCTGTTATGGAATAGTCCTTTTCAGGATATTGATTGTTAGGAAAAAGTCCTTTTCAGGATATTGATTGTTTCGAAAAAGTCCTTTTCAGGACCTTGTCTGTTTTGAAATAGTCCTTTTCAGAATATTGATTGTTACGAAATAGTCCTTTTCAGGACCTTGTCTGTTACGGAATAGTCCTTTTCAGGATATTGATTGTTACGAAAAAGTCCTTTTCAGGACCTTGTCTGTTTTGAAATAGTCCTTTTCAGGATATTGATTGTTACGAAATAGTCTTTTTCAGGACCTTGTCTGTTACGAAATAGTCCTTTTCAGGATATTGATCGTTCCAAAAAAGTCTTTTTCAGGATATTGATTGTTATGAAATAGTTCTTTTCAGGACCTTGTCTGTTATGGAAAAGTCCTTTTCAGGATATTGATTGTTAGGAAAAAGTCCTTTTCAGGATATTGATTGTTACGAAACAGTCCTTTTCAGGATATTGATCGTTCCGAAAAATTCTTTTTCAGGATATTGATTGTTATGAAATAGTCCTTTTCAGGACCTTGTCTGTCACGAAATAGTCTTTTCAGGATATTGATCGTTCCGAAAAAGTATTTTTCAGGATATTGATTGTTATGAAATAGTCCTTTTCAGGATATTGATCGTTTCGAAAAAGTCTTTTTCAGGATATTGATTGTTATGAAATAGTCCTTTTCAGGACCTTGTCTGTCACGAAATAGTCTATTCAGGATATTGATCGTTCCGAAAAAGTCTTTTTCAGGATATTGATTGTTATGAAATAGTCCTTTTCAGGACCTTGTCTGTTATGGAATAGTCCTTTTCAGGATATTGATTGTTACGAAACAGTACTTTTCAGGATATTAATCGTTACGAAATAGTCCTTTTCAGGATATTGATTATCACGAAATAGTCTTTTCAGGATATTGATCGTTCCGAAAAAGTCTTTTTCAGTATATTGATTGTTATGAAATAGTCCTTTTCAGGACCTTGTCTGTTATGGAATAGTCCTTTTCAGGATATTGATTGTTAGGAAAAAGTCCTTTTCAGGATATTGATTGTTACGAAATAGTCCTTTTCAGGATATTGATCGTTCCGAAAAAGTCTTTTTCAGGATATTGATTGTTATGAAATAGTCCTTTTCAGGACCTTGTCTGTCACGAAATAGTCCTTTCAGGATATTGATCGTTGCGAAAAAGTCTTTTTCAGGATATTGATTGTTATGAAATAGTCCTTTTCAGGACCTTGTCTGTTATGGAATAGTCCTTTTCAGGATATTGATTGTTAGGAAAAAGAGCTTTTCATGGTATTGATTGTTACGAAATAGTCCTTTTCAGGATATTGATCGTTCCGAAAAAGTCTTTTTCAGGATATTGATTGTTATGAAATAGTCCTTTTCAGGACCTTGTCTGTTATGGAATAGTCCTTTTCAGGATATTGATTGTTACGAAACAGTACTTTTCAGGATATTAATCGTTACGAAATAGTCCTTTTCAGGACCTTGTCTGTCACGAAATAGTCTTTTTAGGATATTGATCGTTCCAAAAAATTCTTTTTCAGGATATTGATTGTTATGAAAAAGTCCTTTTCAGGACCTTGTCTGTTATGGAATAGTCCTTTTCAGGATATTGATTGTTAGGAAAAAGTCCTTTTCAGGATATTGATTGTTTCGAAAAAGTCCTTTTCAGGACCTTGTCTGTTTTGAAATAGTCCTTTTCAGAATATTGATTGTTACGAAATAGTCCTTTTCAGGACCTTGTCTGTTACGGAATAGTCCTTTTCAGGATATTGATTGTTACGAAAAAGTCCTTTTCAGGACCTTGTCTGTTTTGAAATAGTCCTTTTCAGAATATTGATTGTTACGAAATAGTCCATTTCAGGACCTTGTCTGTCACGAAATAGTCTTTTCAGGATATTGATCGTTGCGAAAAAGTCTTTTTCAGGATATTGATTGTTATGAAATAGTTCTTTTCAGGACCTTGTCTGTTATGGAATAGTCCTTTTCAGGATATTGATTGTTAGGGAAAAGTCCTTTTCAGGATATTGATTGTTACGAAAAAGTCGTTTTCAGGACCTTGTCTGTTTTGAAATAGTCCTTTTTAGAATATTGATTGTTACGAAATAGTCCTTTTCATGACCTTGTCTGTTACAAAATAGTGTTTTTCAGGACCTTCTCTGTCCCGGAATAGTCGTTTTCAGGATATTGATTGTAACGAAATAGTCCTTTTCAGGACCTTGTCTGTTACGGAATAGTCCTTTTCAGGATATGGATTGTTACGAAATAGTCCTTTTTAGGACCTTGTCTGTTACAGAATAGTTGTTCCAGGATTTTATTCGTTACGGAATAGACCTTTTCAGGATATTAATAGTTACGAAAAAGTCCTTTTCAGGACCTTGTCTGTTACGGAATAGTCCTTTTCAGGATATTGATTGTAACGAAATAGTTCTTTTCAGGACCTTGTCTGTTACGGAATAGTCCTTTTCAGGATATTGATTGTTACGAAATAGTCCTTTTCAGGACCTTGTCTGTTACGAAATAGTCCTTTTCAGGAGTTTGATTGTAACGAAATAGTTCTTTTCAGGACCTTGTCTGTTACGGAATAGTCCTTTTCAGGATATTGATTGTTACGAAATAGTCCTTTTCAGGACCTTGTCTGTTACGGAATAGTCCTTTTCAGGATATTGATTGTTACGAAATAGTCCTTTTCAGGACCTTGTCTGTTACGGAATAGTCCTTTTCAGGATCTTCTCTGTTACGGAATAGTCCTTCCAGGATTTTGATCGTTACGGAATAGTCCTTTTCAGGATATTGATTGTTACGAAATAGTCTTTTTCAGGACCTTGTCTGTTACGGAATAGTCCTTTTCAGGATATTGATTGTAACGAAATAGTTCTTTTCAGGACCTTGTCTGTTACGGAAAAGTCCTTTTCAGGATATTGATTGTTACGAAACAGTCCTTTTCAGGACCTTGTCTGTTACGAAATAGTCTTTTTCAGGACCTTGTCTGTTTTGAAATAGTCCTTTTCAGGATATTGATTGTTACGAAATAGTCCTTTTCAGGACCTTATCTGTTACGGAATAGTCCTTTTCAGGACCTCGTCTGTTACGGAATAGTCCTTTTCAGGATATTGATTGTTACGAAAAAGTCCTTTTCAGGACCTTGTCTGTTTTGAAATAGACCTTTTCAGGATATTGATTGTTCGAAATAATCCTTTTCAGGATCTTGCCTGTTACGAAATAGTCCTTTTCAGGACTTTGTCTGTTACGGAATAGTCCTTTTCAGGATATTGATTGTAACGAAATAGTTCTTTTCAGGACCTTGTCTGTTACGGAAAAGTCCTTTTCAGGATATTGATTGTTACGAAACAGTCCTTTTCAGGATATTAATCGTTACGAAATAGTCCTTTTCAGGACCTTGTCTGTAACGAAATAGTCTTTCAGGACCTTGTCTGTTACAAAATAGTCCTTTTCAGGACCTTGTCTGTCACGATATAGTCTTTTCAGGATATTGATCGTTCCGAAAAAGTCTTTTTCAGGATATTGATTGTTATGAAATAGTCCTTTTCAGGACCTTGTCTGTTATGGAATAGTCCTTTTCAGGATATTGATTGTTAGGAAAAAGTCCTTTTCAGGATATTGATTGTTACGAAATAGTCCTTTTCAGGATATTGATCGTTCCGAAAAAGTCTTTTTCAGGATATTGATTGTTATGAAATAGTCCTTTTCAGGACCTTGTCTGTTATGGAATAGTCCTTTTCAGGATATTGATTGTTAGGAAAAAGTCCTTTTCAGGATATTGATTGTTACGAAATAGTCCTTTTCAGGATATTGATCGTTCCGAAAAAGTCTTTTTCAGGATATTGATTGTTATGAATTAGTCCTTTTCAGGACCTTGTCCGAACGAAATAGTCCTTTTCAGGACCTTGTCTGTTATGGAATAGTCCTTTTCAGGATATTGATTGTAACGAAATAGTTCTTTTCAGGACCTTGTCTGTTATGGAATAGTCCTTGTCAGAATATTGATAGTTACGAAATTGTCCTTTTCAGGATATTGATCGTTGCAAAGTAGTCCTTTTTAGGACCTTGTCTGTCACGAAATAGTCTTTTCAGGATATTGATCGTTCCGAAAAAGTCCTTTTAAGGATATTGATTGTTATGAAATAGTCCTTTTCAGGACCTTGTTTGTTATGTAATAGTCCTTTTCAGGATATTGATTATTACGAAATAGTTCTTTTCAGGACCTTGTCTGTTATGGAATAGTCCTTTACAGGATATTGATTATTACGAAAAAGTTCTTTTCAGGACCTTGTCTGTTATGGAATAGTCCTTTACAGGATATTAATCGTTACGAAATAGTCCTTTCCAGGATATCAATCGTTACGAAATAGTCCTTTTCAGGACCTTGTCTGTTACAGAATTGTCCCTTTCAGAATATTGATTGTTACGAAATAGTCCTTTTCAGGATATTGATTGTTACGAAATAGTCCTTTTCAGGATATTGATCGTTCAGAAAAAGTCCTTTTCAGGATCGTGATTATTATTAAATAGTCCTTTTCAGGATATTGATTGTTAGGAAAAAGTCCTTTTCAGGACCTTGTCTGTTACGAAATAGTCCTTTTCAGGATATTGATCGTTCCAAAAAAGTCTTTTTCAGGATATTGATTGTTATGAAATAGTCCTTTTCAGGACCTTGTCTGTTATGGAAAAGTCCTTTTCAGGATATTGATTGTTAGGAAAAAGTCCTTTTCAGGATATTGATTGTTACGAAACAGTCCTTTTTAGGACCTTGTCTGTTACAGAATAGTTGTTCCAGGATTTTATTCGTTACGGAATAGACCTTTTCAGGATATTAATAGTTACGAAAAAGTCCTTTTCAGGACCTTGTCTGTTATGGAATAGTCCTATTCAGGATATTGATTGTTACGAAACAGTACTTTTCAGGATATTATTCGTTACGAAATAGTCCTTTTCAGGATATTGATTGTTACGGAACAGTCCTTTTCAGGATATTAATCGTTACGAAATAGTCCTTTTCAGGACCTTGTCTGTTATGGAATAGTCCTTTTCAGGATATTGATTGTTACGAAACAGTACTTTTTAGGATATTAATCGTTACGAAATAGTCCTTTTAGGACCTTGTCTGTTACGAAATAGTCCTTTTCAGAACCTTGTCTGTCATGAAATAGTCTTTTCAGGATATTGATCGTTCCGAAAAAGTCTTTTTCAGGATATTGATTGTTATGTAATAGTCCTTTTCAGGATATTAATCGTTACGAAATAGTCCTTTTCAGGACCTTGTCTGTAACGAAATAGTCTTTCAGGACCTTGTCTGTTACGAAATAGTCCTTTTCAGGACCTTGTCTGTCACGAAATAGTCTTTTCAGGATATTGATCGTTCCGAAAAAGTCTTTTTCAGGATATTGATTGTTATGAAATAGTCCTTTTCAGGACCTTGTCTGTTATGGAATAGTCCTTTTCAGGATATTGATTGTTAGGAAAAAGTCCTTTTCAGGATATTGATTGTTATGAAATAGTCCTTTTCAGGATATTGATTGTTATGAAATAGTCCTTTTCAGGACCTTGTCTGTCACGAAATAGTCTTTTCAGGATATTGATCGTTGCGTAAAAGTCTTTTTCAGGATATTGATTGTTATGAAATAGTCCTTTTCAGGACCTTGTCTGTTACGAAATAGTCCTTTTCAGGATATTGATCGTTCCAAAAAAGTCTTTTTCAGGATATTGATTGTTATGAAATAGTTCTTTTCAGGACCTTGTCTGTTATGGAAATGTCCTTTTCAGGATATTGATTGTTAGGAAAAAGTCCTTTTCAGGATATCGATTGTAACGAAACAGTCCTTTTCAGGATATTGATCGTTCCGAAAAATTCTTTTTCAGGATATTGATTGTTATGAAATAGTCCTTTTCAGGACCTTGTCTGTCACGAAATAGTCTTTTCAGGATATTGATCGTTCCGAAAAAGTATTTTTCAGGATATTGATTGTTATGAAATAGTCCTTTTCAGGACCTTGTCTGTTATGGAATAGTCCTTCTCAGGATATTGATTGTTTGGAAAAAGTCTTTTTCAGGATATTGATTGTTACGAAATAGTCCTTTTCAGGATATTGATCGTTTCGAAAAAGTCTTTTTCAGGATATTGATTGTTATGAAATAGTCCTTTTCAGGACCTTGTCTGTCACGAAATAGTCTATTCAGGATATTGATCGTTCCGAAAAAGTCTTTTTCAGGATATTGATTGTTATGAAATAGTCCTTTTCAGGACCTTGTCTGTTATGGAATAGTCCTTTTCAGGATATTGATTGTTACGAAACAGTACTTTTCAGGATATTAATCGTTACGAAATAGTCCTTTTCAGGATATTGATTATCACGAAATAGTCTTTTCAGGATATTGATCGTTCCGAAAAAGTCTTTTTCAGTATATTGATTGTTATGAAATAGTCCTTTTCAGGACCTTGTCTGTTATGGAATAGTCCTTTTCAGGATATTGATTGTTAGGAAAAAGTCCTTTTCAGGATATTGATTGTTACGAAATAGTCCTTTTCAGGATATTGATCGTTCCGAAAAAGTCTTTTTCAGGATATTGATTGTTATGAAATAGTCCTTTTCAGGACCTTGTCTGTCACGAAATAGTCTTTTCAGGATATTGATCGTTGCAAAAAAGTCTTTTTCAGGATATTGATTGTTATGAAATAGTCCTTTTCAGGACCTTGTCTGTTATGGAATAGTCCTTTTCAGGATATTGATTGTTAGGAAAAAAGTCCTTTTCAGGATATTGATTGTTACGAAATAGTCCTTTTCAGGATATGGATCGTTCCGAAAAAGTCTTTTTCAGGATATTGATTGTTATGAAATAGTCCTTTTCAGGACCTTGTCTGTTATGGAATAGTCCTTTTCAGGATATTGATTGTTACGAAACAGTACTTTTCAGGATATTAATCGTTACGAAATAGTCCTTTTCAGGACCTTGTCTGTTATGGAAAAGTCCTTTTCAGGATATTGATTGTTAGGAAAAAGTCCTTTTCAGGATATCGATTGTTACGAAACAGTCCTTTTCAGGATATTGATCGTTGCAAAAAAGTCTTTTTCAGGATATTGATTGTTATGAAATAGTCCTTTTCAGGACCTTGTCTGTTATGGAATAGTCCTTTTCAGGATATTGATCGTTTCGAAAAAGTCTTTTTCAGGATATTGATTGTTATGAAATAGTCCTTTTCAGGACCTTGTCTGTCACGAAATAGTCTATTCAGGATATTGATCGTTCCGAAAAAGTCTTTTTCAGGATATTGATTGTTATGAAATAGTCCTTTTCAGGACCTTGTCTGTTATGGAATAGTCCTTTTCAGGATATTGATTGTTACGAAACAGTACTTTTCAGGATATTAATCGTTACGAAATAGTCCTTTTCAGGATATTGATTATCACGAAATAGTCTTTTCAGGATATTGATCGTTCCGAAAAAGTCTTTTTCAGTATATTGATTGTTATGAAATAGTCCTTTTCAGGACCTTGTCTGTTATGGAATAGTCCTTTTCAGGATATTGATTGTTAGGAAAAAGTCCTTTTCAGGATATTGATTGTTACGAAATAGTCCTTTTCAGGATATTGATCGTTCCGAAAAAGTCTTTTTCAGGATATTGATTGTTATGAAATAGTCCTTTTCAGGACCTTGTCTGTCACGAAATAGTCTTTTCAGGATATTGATCGTTGCAAAAAAGTCTTTTTCAGGATATTGATTGTTATGAAATAGTCCTTTTCAGGACCTTGTCTGTTATGGAATAGTCCTTTTCAGGATATTGATTGTTAGGAAAAAGTCCTTTTCAGGATATTGATTGTTACGAAATAGTCCTTTTCAGGATATGGATCGTTCCGAAAAAGTCTTTTTCAGGATATTGATTGTTATGAAATAGTCCTTTTCAGGACCTTGTCTGTTATGGAATAGTCCTTTTCAGGATATTGATTGTTACGAAACAGTACTTTTCAGGATATTAATCGTTACGAAATAGTCCTTTTCAGGACCTTGTCTGTCACGAAATAGTCTTTTTAGGATATTGATCGTTCCAAAAAATTCTTTTTCAGGATATTGATTGTTATGAAAAAGTCCTTTTCAGGACCTTGTCTGTTATGGAATAGTCCTTTTCAGGATATTGATTGTTAGGAAAAAGTCCTTTTCAGGATATTGATTGTTTCGAAAAAGTCCTTTTCAGGACCTTGTCTGTTTTGAAATAGTCCTTTTCAGAATATTGATTGTTACGAAATAGTCCTTTTCAGGACCTTGTCTGTTACGGAATAGTCCTTTTCAGGATATTGATTGTTACGAAAAAGTCCTTTTCAGGACCTTGTCTGTTTTGAAATAGTCCTTTTCAGAATATTGATTGTTACGAAATAGTCCATTTCAGGACCTTGTCTGTCACGAAATAGTCTTTTCAGGATATTGATCGTTGCGAAAAAGTCTTTTTCAGGATATTGATTGTTATGAAATATTTCTTTTCAGGACCTTGTCTTTTATGGAATAGTCCTTTTCAGGATATTGATTGTTAGGAAAAAGTCCTTTTCCGGATATTGATTGTTACGAAAAAGTCGTTTTCAGGACCTTGTCTGTTTTGAAATAGTCCTTTTCAGAATATTGATTGTTACGAAATAGTCCTTTTCAGGACCTTGTCTGTTACAAAATAGTGTTTTTCAGGACCTTCTCTGTCCCGGAATAGTCGTTTTCAGGATATTGATTGTAACGAAATAGTCCTTTTCAGGACCTTGTCTGTTACGGAATAGTCCTTTTCAGGATATGGATTGTTATGAAATAGTCCTTTTCAGGACCTTGTCTGTCACGAAATAGTCTATTCAGGATATTGATCGTTCCGAAAAAGTCTTTTTCAGTATATTGATTGTTATGAAATAGTCCTTTTCAGGACCTTGTCTGTTATGGAATAGTCCTTTTCAGGATATTGATTGTTACGAAACAGTAGTTTTCAGGATATTAATCGTTACGAAATAGTCCTTTTCAGGATATTGATTATCACGAAATAGTCTTTTCAGGATATTGATCGTTCCGAAAAAGTCTTTTTCAGTAAATTGATTGTTATGAAATAGTCCTTTTCAGGACCTTGTCTGTTATGGAATAGTCCTTTTCAGGATATTGATTGTTAGGAAAAAGTCCTTTTCAGGATATTGATTGTTACGAAATAGTCCTTTTCAGGATATTGATCGTTCCGAAAAAGTCTTTTTCAGGACCTTGTCTGTCACGAAATAGTCTTTTCAGGATATTGATCGTTGCGAAAAAGTCTTTTCAGGATATTGATCGTTGCGAAAATGTCTTTTTCAGGATATTGATTGTTATGAAATAGTCCTTTTCAGGACCTTGTCTGTTATGGAATAGTCCTTTTCAGGATATTGATTGTTAGGAAAAAGTCCTTTTCAGGATATTGATTGTTACGAAATAGTCCTTTTCAGGACCTTGTCTGTTATGGAATAGTCCTTTTCAGGATATTGATTGTTACGAAACAGTACTTTTCAGGATATTAATCGTTACGAAATAGTCCTTTTCAGGACCTTGTCTGTCACGAAATAGTCTTTTTAGGATATTGATCGTTCCAAAAAATTCTTTTTCAGGATATTGATTGTTATGAAAAAGTCCTTTTCAGGACTTTGTCTGTTATGGAATAGTCCTTTTCAGGATATTGATTGTTAGGAAAAAGTCCTTTTCAGGATATTGATTGTTTCGAAAAAGTCCTTTTCAGGACCTTGTCTGTTTTGAAATAGTCCTTTTCAGAATATTGATTGTTACGAAATAGTCCTTTTCAGGACCTTGTCTGTTACGGAATAGTCCTTTTCAGGATATTGATTGTTACGAAAAAGTTCTTTTCAGGACCTTGTCTGTTTTGAAATAGTCCTTTTCAGAATATTGATTGTTACGAAATAGTCCATTTCAGGACCTTGTCTGTCACGAAATAGTCTTTTCAGGATATTGATCGTTGCGAAAAAGTCTTTTTCAGGATATTGATTGTTTTGAAATAGTCCTTTTCAGAATATTGATTGTTACGAAATAGTCCTTTTCAGGACCTTGTCTGTTACGGAATAGTCCTTTTCAGGATATTGATTGTTACGAAATAGTCCTTTTCAGGACCTTGTCTGTTTTGAAATAGTCCTTTTCAGAATATTGATTGTTACGAAATAGTCCTTTTCAGGACCTTGTCTGTCACGAAATAGTCTTTTCAGGATATTGATCGTTGCGAAAAAGTCTTTTTCAGGATATTGATTGTTATGAAATAGTTCTTTTCAGGACCTTGTCTGTTACGGAATAGTCCTTTTCAGGATATTGACTGTTACGAAAAAGTCCTTTTCAGGATATTGATTGTTACGAAAAAGTCCTTTTCAGGACCTTGTCTGTTATGAAATAGTCCTTTTCAGGATATGGATTGTTACGAAATAGTCCTTTTCAGGACCTTGTCTGTTATAGTGTTTTTCAATAATAGTCCTTTTCAGGATATTGATTGTTACGAAAAAGTCCTTTTCAGGACCTTGTCTGTTACGGAATAGTCCTTTTCAGGATATTAATTGTTACGAAATAGTCCTTTTTAGGACCTTGTCTGTTACAGAATAGTTGTTCCAGGATTTTATTCGTTACGGAATAGACCTTTTCAGGATATTAATAGTTACGAAAAAGTCCTTTTCAGGACCTTGTCTGTTACGGAATAGTCCTTTTCAGGATATTGATTGTTACGAAATAGTTCTTTTCAGGACCTTGTTGTTACGGAATAGTCCTTTTCAGGATATTGATTGTTACGAAATAGTCCTTTTCAGGACCTTGTCTGTTACGAAATAGTCCTTTTCAGGATATTGATTGTAACGAAATAGTCCTTTTCAGGATATTGATTGTTACGAAATAGTCCTTTTCAGGATATTGTCTGTTACGAAATAGTCCTTTTCAGGATATTGTCTGTTACGGAATAGTCCTTTTCAGGATATTGATTGTTACGAAACAGTCCTTTTCAGGACCTTGTCTGTTACGGAATAGTCCCTTTTCAGGATATTGATTGTTACGAAATAGTTCTTTTCAGGACCTTGTCTGTTACGGAAAAGTCCTTTTCAGGATTTTGATTGTTACGAAACAGTCCTTTTCAGGACCTTGTCTGTTACGAAATAGTCCTTTTCAGGACCTTGTCTGTTACGAAATAGTCCTTTTCAGGATATTGATTGTTACGAAATAGTCCTTTTCAGGACCTTGTCTGTTACGGAATAGTCCTTTTCAGGACCTTGTCTGTTACAGAATAGTCCTTTTCAGGATATTGATTGTTACGAAAAAGTCCTTTTCAGGACCTTGTCTGTTTTGAAATAGTCCTTTTCACCTTTTCAGGATATTGATCGTTCCGAAAAAGTCTTTTTCAGGATATTGATTGTTATGTAATAGTCCTTTTCAGGATATTGATTGTTACGAAATAGTCCTTTTCAGGACATTGTCTTTAACAGAATAGTCCTTTCAGGACCTTGTCTGTTACGGATTAGTCCTTTTCAGGACCTTGTCTGTAACGAAATTGTCTTTTCAGGATATTGATCGTTCCGAAAAAGTCTTTTTCAGGATATTGATTGTTATGAAATAGTCCTTTTCAGGACCTTGTCTGTTAAGGAATAGTCCTTTTACAGGATATTGATTGTTACGAAAAAGTCCTTTTCAGGATATTGATTGTTATGAAATAGTCCTTTTCAGGATATTGATTGTTATGAAATAGTCCTTTTCAGGACCTTGTCTGTCACGAAATAGTCTTTTCAGGATATTGATCGTTGCGTAAAAGTCTTTTTCAGGATATTGATTGTTATGAAATAGTCCTTTTCAGGACCTTGTCTGTTACGAAATAGTCCTTTTCAGGATATTGATCGTTCCAAAAAAGTCTTTTTCAGGATATTGATTGTTATGAAATAGTTCTTTTCAGGACCTTGTCTGTTATGGAAAAGTCCTTTTCAGGATATTGATTGTTAGGAAAAAGTCCTTTTCAGGATATCGATTGTAACGAAACAGTCCTTTTCAGGATATTGATCGTTCCGAAAAATTCTTTTTCAGGATATTGATTGTTATGAAATAGTCCTTTTCAGGACCTTGTCTGTCACGAAATAGTCTTTTCAGGATATTGATCGTTCCGAAAAAGTATTTTTCAGGATATTGATTGTTATGAAATAGTCCTTTTCAGGACCTTGTCTGTTATGGAATAGTCCTTCTCAGGATATTGATTGTTTGGAAAAAGTCTTTTTCAGGATATTGATTGTTACGAAATAGTCCTTTTCAGGATATTGATCGTTTCGAAAAAGTCTTTTTCAGGATATTGATTGTTATGAAATAGTCCTTTTCAGGACCTTGTCTGTCACGAAATAGTCTATTCAGGATATTGATCGTTCCGAAAAAGTCTTTTTCAGGATATTGATTGTTATGAAATAGTCCTTTTCAGGACCTTGTCTGTTATGGAATAGTCCTTTTCAGGATATTGATTGTTACGAAACAGTACTTTTCAGGATATTAATCGTTACGAAATAGTCCTTTTCAGGATATTGATTGTTAGGAAAAAGTCCTTTTCAGGATATTGATTGTTACGAAATAGTCCTTTTCAGGATATGGATCGTTCCGAAAAAGTCTTTTTCAGGATATTGATTGTTATGAAATAGTCCTTTTCAGGACCTTGTCTGTTATGGAATAGTCCTTTTCAGGATATTGATTGTTACGAAACAGTACTTTTCAGGATATTAATCGTTACGAAATAGTCCTTTTCAGGACCTTGTCTGTCACGAAATAGTCTTTTTAGGATATTGATCGTTCCAAAAAATTCTTTTTCAGGATATTGATTGTTATGAAAAAGTCCTTTTCAGGACCTTGTCTGTTATGGAATAGTCCTTTTCAGGATATTGATTGTTAGGAAAAAGTCCTTTTCAGGATATTGATTGTTTCGAAAAAGTCCTTTTCAGGACCTTGTCTGTTTTGAAATAGTCCTTTTCAGAATATTGATTGTTACGAAATAGTCCTTTTCAGGACCTTGTCTGTTACGGAATAGTCCTTTTCAGGATATTGATTGTTACGAAAAAGTCCTTTTCAGGACCTTGTCTGTTTTGAAATAGTCCTTTTCAGGATATTGATTGTTACGAAATAGTCTTTTTCAGGACCTTGTCTGTTACGAAATAGTCCTTTTCAGGATATTGATCGTTCCAAAAAAGTCTTTTTCAGGATATTGATTGTTATGAAATAGTTCTTTTCAGGACCTTGTCTGTTATGGAAAAGTCCTTTTCAGGATATTGATTGTTAGGAAAAAGTCCTTTTCAGGATATTGATTGTTACGAAACAGTCCTTTTCAGGATATTGATCGTTCCGAAAAATTCTTTTTCAGGATATTGATTGTTATGAAATAGTCCTTTTCAGGACCTTGTCTGTCACGAAATAGTCTTTTCAGGATATTGATCGTTCCGAAAAAGTATTTTTCAGGATATTGATTGTTATGAAATAGTCCTTTTCAGGATATTGATCGTTTCGAAAAAGTCTTTTTCAGGATATTGATTGTTATGAAATAGTCCTTTTCAGGACCTTGTCTGTCACGAAATAGTCTATTCAGGATATTGATCGTTCCGAAAAAGTCTTTTTCAGGATATTGATTGTTATGAAATAGTCCTTTTCAGGACCTTGTCTGTTATGGAATAGTCCTTTTCAGGATATTGATTGTTACGAAACAGTACTTTTCAGGATATTAATCGTTACGAAATAGTCCTTTTCAGGATATTGATTATC
Organism: Leucoptera coffeella; assembly: GCA_030578115.1. Lineage (NCBI taxonomy): Eukaryota > Metazoa > Arthropoda > Insecta > Lepidoptera > Lyonetiidae > Leucoptera > Leucoptera coffeella. The sequence goes on along the minus strand of JAMBLF010000140.1, from coordinate 364,640 downwards.
ACGAAATAGTCTTTTCAGGATATTGATCGTTCCGAAAAAGTCTTTTTCAGTATATTGATTGTTATGAAATAGTCCTTTTCAGGACCTTGTCTGTTATGGAATAGTCCTTTTCAGGATATTGATTGTTAGGAAAAAGTCCTTTTCAGGATATTGATTGTTACGAAATAGTCCTTTTCAGGATATTGATCGTTCCGAAAAAGTCTTTTTCAGGATATTGATTGTTATGAAATAGTCCTTTTCAGGACCTTGTCTGTCACGAAATAGTCCTTTCAGGATATTGATCGTTGCGAAAAAGTCTTTTTCAGGATATTGATTGTTATGAAATAGTCCTTTTCAGGACCTTGTCTGTTATGGAATAGTCCTTTTCAGGATATTGATTGTTAGGAAAAAGAGCTTTTCATGGTATTGATTGTTACGAAATAGTCCTTTTCAGGATATTGATCGTTCCGAAAAAGTCTTTTTCAGGATATTGATTGTTATGAAATAGTCCTTTTCAGGACCTTGTCTGTTATGGAATAGTCCTTTTCAGGATATTGATTGTTACGAAACAGTACTTTTCAGGATATTAATCGTTACGAAATAGTCCTTTTCAGGACCTTGTCTGTCACGAAATAGTCTTTTTAGGATATTGATCGTTCCAAAAAATTCTTTTTCAGGATATTGATTGTTATGAAAAAGTCCTTTTCAGGACCTTGTCTGTTATGGAATAGTCCTTTTCAGGATATTGATTGTTAGGAAAAAGTCCTTTTCAGGATATTGATTGTTTCGAAAAAGTCCTTTTCAGGACCTTGTCTGTTTTGAAATAGTCCTTTTCAGAATATTGATTGTTACGAAATAGTCCTTTTCAGGACCTTGTCTGTTACGGAATAGTCCTTTTCAGGATATTGATTGTTACGAAAAAGTCCTTTTCAGGACCTTGTCTGTTTTGAAATAGTCCTTTTCAGAATATTGATTGTTACGAAATAGTCCATTTCAGGACCTTGTCTGTCACGAAATAGTCTTTTCAGGATATTGATCGTTGCGAAAAAGTCTTTTTCAGGATATTGATTGTTATGAAATAGTTCTTTTCAGGACCTTGTCTGTTATGGAATAGTCCTTTTCAGGATATTGATTGTTAGGGAAAAGTCCTTTTCAGGATATTGATTGTTACGAAAAAGTCGTTTTCAGGACCTTGTCTGTTTTGAAATAGTCCTTTTTAGAATATTGATTGTTACGAAATAGTCCTTTTCATGACCTTGTCTGTTACAAAATAGTGTTTTTCAGGACCTTCTCTGTCCCGGAATAGTCGTTTTCAGGATATTGATTGTAACGAAATAGTCCTTTTCAGGACCTTGTCTGTTACGGAATAGTCCTTTTCAGGATATGGATTGTTACGAAATAGTCCTTTTTAGGACCTTGTCTGTTACAGAATAGTTGTTCCAGGATTTTATTCGTTACGGAATAGACCTTTTCAGGATATTAATAGTTACGAAAAAGTCCTTTTCAGGACCTTGTCTGTTACGGAATAGTCCTTTTCAGGATATTGATTGTAACGAAATAGTTCTTTTCAGGACCTTGTCTGTTACGGAATAGTCCTTTTCAGGATATTGATTGTTACGAAATAGTCCTTTTCAGGACCTTGTCTGTTACGAAATAGTCCTTTTCAGGAGTTTGATTGTAACGAAATAGTTCTTTTCAGGACCTTGTCTGTTACGGAATAGTCCTTTTCAGGATATTGATTGTTACGAAATAGTCCTTTTCAGGACCTTGTCTGTTACGGAATAGTCCTTTTCAGGATATTGATTGTTACGAAATAGTCCTTTTCAGGACCTTGTCTGTTACGGAATAGTCCTTTTCAGGATCTTCTCTGTTACGGAATAGTCCTTCCAGGATTTTGATCGTTACGGAATAGTCCTTTTCAGGATATTGATTGTTACGAAATAGTCTTTTTCAGGACCTTGTCTGTTACGGAATAGTCCTTTTCAGGATATTGATTGTAACGAAATAGTTCTTTTCAGGACCTTGTCTGTTACGGAAAAGTCCTTTTCAGGATATTGATTGTTACGAAACAGTCCTTTTCAGGACCTTGTCTGTTACGAAATAGTCTTTTTCAGGACCTTGTCTGTTTTGAAATAGTCCTTTTCAGGATATTGATTGTTACGAAATAGTCCTTTTCAGGACCTTATCTGTTACGGAATAGTCCTTTTCAGGACCTCGTCTGTTACGGAATAGTCCTTTTCAGGATATTGATTGTTACGAAAAAGTCCTTTTCAGGACCTTGTCTGTTTTGAAATAGACCTTTTCAGGATATTGATTGTTCGAAATAATCCTTTTCAGGATCTTGCCTGTTACGAAATAGTCCTTTTCAGGACTTTGTCTGTTACGGAATAGTCCTTTTCAGGATATTGATTGTAACGAAATAGTTCTTTTCAGGACCTTGTCTGTTACGGAAAAGTCCTTTTCAGGATATTGATTGTTACGAAACAGTCCTTTTCAGGATATTAATCGTTACGAAATAGTCCTTTTCAGGACCTTGTCTGTAACGAAATAGTCTTTCAGGACCTTGTCTGTTACAAAATAGTCCTTTTCAGGACCTTGTCTGTCACGATATAGTCTTTTCAGGATATTGATCGTTCCGAAAAAGTCTTTTTCAGGATATTGATTGTTATGAAATAGTCCTTTTCAGGACCTTGTCTGTTATGGAATAGTCCTTTTCAGGATATTGATTGTTAGGAAAAAGTCCTTTTCAGGATATTGATTGTTACGAAATAGTCCTTTTCAGGATATTGATCGTTCCGAAAAAGTCTTTTTCAGGATATTGATTGTTATGAAATAGTCCTTTTCAGGACCTTGTCTGTTATGGAATAGTCCTTTTCAGGATATTGATTGTTAGGAAAAAGTCCTTTTCAGGATATTGATTGTTACGAAATAGTCCTTTTCAGGATATTGATCGTTCCGAAAAAGTCTTTTTCAGGATATTGATTGTTATGAATTAGTCCTTTTCAGGACCTTGTCCGAACGAAATAGTCCTTTTCAGGACCTTGTCTGTTATGGAATAGTCCTTTTCAGGATATTGATTGTAACGAAATAGTTCTTTTCAGGACCTTGTCTGTTATGGAATAGTCCTTGTCAGAATATTGATAGTTACGAAATTGTCCTTTTCAGGATATTGATCGTTGCAAAGTAGTCCTTTTTAGGACCTTGTCTGTCACGAAATAGTCTTTTCAGGATATTGATCGTTCCGAAAAAGTCCTTTTAAGGATATTGATTGTTATGAAATAGTCCTTTTCAGGACCTTGTTTGTTATGTAATAGTCCTTTTCAGGATATTGATTATTACGAAATAGTTCTTTTCAGGACCTTGTCTGTTATGGAATAGTCCTTTACAGGATATTGATTATTACGAAAAAGTTCTTTTCAGGACCTTGTCTGTTATGGAATAGTCCTTTACAGGATATTAATCGTTACGAAATAGTCCTTTCCAGGATATCAATCGTTACGAAATAGTCCTTTTCAGGACCTTGTCTGTTACAGAATTGTCCCTTTCAGAATATTGATTGTTACGAAATAGTCCTTTTCAGGATATTGATTGTTACGAAATAGTCCTTTTCAGGATATTGATCGTTCAGAAAAAGTCCTTTTCAGGATCGTGATTATTATTAAATAGTCCTTTTCAGGATATTGATTGTTAGGAAAAAGTCCTTTTCAGGACCTTGTCTGTTACGAAATAGTCCTTTTCAGGATATTGATCGTTCCAAAAAAGTCTTTTTCAGGATATTGATTGTTATGAAATAGTCCTTTTCAGGACCTTGTCTGTTATGGAAAAGTCCTTTTCAGGATATTGATTGTTAGGAAAAAGTCCTTTTCAGGATATTGATTGTTACGAAACAGTCCTTTTTAGGACCTTGTCTGTTACAGAATAGTTGTTCCAGGATTTTATTCGTTACGGAATAGACCTTTTCAGGATATTAATAGTTACGAAAAAGTCCTTTTCAGGACCTTGTCTGTTATGGAATAGTCCTATTCAGGATATTGATTGTTACGAAACAGTACTTTTCAGGATATTATTCGTTACGAAATAGTCCTTTTCAGGATATTGATTGTTACGGAACAGTCCTTTTCAGGATATTAATCGTTACGAAATAGTCCTTTTCAGGACCTTGTCTGTTATGGAATAGTCCTTTTCAGGATATTGATTGTTACGAAACAGTACTTTTTAGGATATTAATCGTTACGAAATAGTCCTTTTAGGACCTTGTCTGTTACGAAATAGTCCTTTTCAGAACCTTGTCTGTCATGAAATAGTCTTTTCAGGATATTGATCGTTCCGAAAAAGTCTTTTTCAGGATATTGATTGTTATGTAATAGTCCTTTTCAGGATATTAATCGTTACGAAATAGTCCTTTTCAGGACCTTGTCTGTAACGAAATAGTCTTTCAGGACCTTGTCTGTTACGAAATAGTCCTTTTCAGGACCTTGTCTGTCACGAAATAGTCTTTTCAGGATATTGATCGTTCCGAAAAAGTCTTTTTCAGGATATTGATTGTTATGAAATAGTCCTTTTCAGGACCTTGTCTGTTATGGAATAGTCCTTTTCAGGATATTGATTGTTAGGAAAAAGTCCTTTTCAGGATATTGATTGTTATGAAATAGTCCTTTTCAGGATATTGATTGTTATGAAATAGTCCTTTTCAGGACCTTGTCTGTCACGAAATAGTCTTTTCAGGATATTGATCGTTGCGTAAAAGTCTTTTTCAGGATATTGATTGTTATGAAATAGTCCTTTTCAGGACCTTGTCTGTTACGAAATAGTCCTTTTCAGGATATTGATCGTTCCAAAAAAGTCTTTTTCAGGATATTGATTGTTATGAAATAGTTCTTTTCAGGACCTTGTCTGTTATGGAAATGTCCTTTTCAGGATATTGATTGTTAGGAAAAAGTCCTTTTCAGGATATCGATTGTAACGAAACAGTCCTTTTCAGGATATTGATCGTTCCGAAAAATTCTTTTTCAGGATATTGATTGTTATGAAATAGTCCTTTTCAGGACCTTGTCTGTCACGAAATAGTCTTTTCAGGATATTGATCGTTCCGAAAAAGTATTTTTCAGGATATTGATTGTTATGAAATAGTCCTTTTCAGGACCTTGTCTGTTATGGAATAGTCCTTCTCAGGATATTGATTGTTTGGAAAAAGTCTTTTTCAGGATATTGATTGTTACGAAATAGTCCTTTTCAGGATATTGATCGTTTCGAAAAAGTCTTTTTCAGGATATTGATTGTTATGAAATAGTCCTTTTCAGGACCTTGTCTGTCACGAAATAGTCTATTCAGGATATTGATCGTTCCGAAAAAGTCTTTTTCAGGATATTGATTGTTATGAAATAGTCCTTTTCAGGACCTTGTCTGTTATGGAATAGTCCTTTTCAGGATATTGATTGTTACGAAACAGTACTTTTCAGGATATTAATCGTTACGAAATAGTCCTTTTCAGGATATTGATTATCACGAAATAGTCTTTTCAGGATATTGATCGTTCCGAAAAAGTCTTTTTCAGTATATTGATTGTTATGAAATAGTCCTTTTCAGGACCTTGTCTGTTATGGAATAGTCCTTTTCAGGATATTGATTGTTAGGAAAAAGTCCTTTTCAGGATATTGATTGTTACGAAATAGTCCTTTTCAGGATATTGATCGTTCCGAAAAAGTCTTTTTCAGGATATTGATTGTTATGAAATAGTCCTTTTCAGGACCTTGTCTGTCACGAAATAGTCTTTTCAGGATATTGATCGTTGCAAAAAAGTCTTTTTCAGGATATTGATTGTTATGAAATAGTCCTTTTCAGGACCTTGTCTGTTATGGAATAGTCCTTTTCAGGATATTGATTGTTAGGAAAAAGTCCTTTTCAGGATATTGATTGTTACGAAATAGTCCTTTTCAGGATATGGATCGTTCCGAAAAAGTCTTTTTCAGGATATTGATTGTTATGAAATAGTCCTTTTCAGGACCTTGTCTGTTATGGAATAGTCCTTTTCAGGATATTGATTGTTACGAAACAGTACTTTTCAGGATATTAATCGTTACGAAATAGTCCTTTTCAGGACCTTGTCTGTTATGGAAAAGTCCTTTTCAGGATATTGATTGTTAGGAAAAAGTCCTTTTCAGGATATCGATTGTTACGAAACAGTCCTTTTCAGGATATTGATCGTTGCAAAAAAGTCTTTTTCAGGATATTGATTGTTATGAAATAGTCCTTTTCAGGACCTTGTCTGTTATGGAATAGTCCTTTTCAGGATATTGATCGTTTCGAAAAAGTCTTTTTCAGGATATTGATTGTTATGAAATAGTCCTTTTCAGGACCTTGTCTGTCACGAAATAGTCTATTCAGGATATTGATCGTTCCGAAAAAGTCTTTTTCAGGATATTGATTGTTATGAAATAGTCCTTTTCAGGACCTTGTCTGTTATGGAATAGTCCTTTTCAGGATATTGATTGTTACGAAACAGTACTTTTCAGGATATTAATCGTTACGAAATAGTCCTTTTCAGGATATTGATTATCACGAAATAGTCTTTTCAGGATATTGATCGTTCCGAAAAAGTCTTTTTCAGTATATTGATTGTTATGAAATAGTCCTTTTCAGGACCTTGTCTGTTATGGAATAGTCCTTTTCAGGATATTGATTGTTAGGAAAAAGTCCTTTTCAGGATATTGATTGTTACGAAATAGTCCTTTTCAGGATATTGATCGTTCCGAAAAAGTCTTTTTCAGGATATTGATTGTTATGAAATAGTCCTTTTCAGGACCTTGTCTGTCACGAAATAGTCTTTTCAGGATATTGATCGTTGCAAAAAAGTCTTTTTCAGGATATTGATTGTTATGAAATAGTCCTTTTCAGGACCTTGTCTGTTATGGAATAGTCCTTTTCAGGATATTGATTGTTAGGAAAAAGTCCTTTTCAGGATATTGATTGTTACGAAATAGTCCTTTTCAGGATATGGATCGTTCCGAAAAAGTCTTTTTCAGGATATTGATTGTTATGAAATAGTCCTTTTCAGGACCTTGTCTGTTATGGAATAGTCCTTTTCAGGATATTGATTGTTACGAAACAGTACTTTTCAGGATATTAATCGTTACGAAATAGTCCTTTTCAGGACCTTGTCTGTTATGGAAAAGTCCTTTTCAGGATATTGATTGTTAGGAAAAAGTCCTTTTCAGGATATCGATTGTTACGAAACAGTCCTTTTCAGGATATTGATCGTTGCAAAAAAGTCTTTTTCAGGATATTGATTGTTATGAAATAGTCCTTTTCAGGACCTTGTCTGTTATGGAATAGTCCTTTTCAGGATATTGATCGTTTCGAAAAAGTCTTTTTCAGGATATTGATTGTTATGAAATAGTCCTTTTCAGGACCTTGTCTGTCACGAAATAGTCTATTCAGGATATTGATCGTTCCGAAAAAGTCTTTTTCAGGATATTGATTGTTATGAAATAGTCCTTTTCAGGACCTTGTCTGTTATGGAATAGTCCTTTTCAGGATATTGATTGTTACGAAACAGTACTTTTCAGGATATTAATCGTTACGAAATAGTCCTTTTCAGGATATTGATTATCACGAAATAGTCTTTTCAGGATATTGATCGTTCCGAAAAAGTCTTTTTCAGTATATTGATTGTTATGAAATAGTCCTTTTCAGGACCTTGTCTGTTATGGAATAGTCCTTTTCAGGATATTGATTGTTAGGAAAAAGTCCTTTTCAGGATATTGATTGTTACGAAATAGTCCTTTTCAGGATATTGATCGTTCCGAAAAAGTCTTTTTCAGGATATTGATTGTTATGAAATAGTCCTTTTCAGGACCTTGTCTGTCACGAAATAGTCTTTTCAGGATATTGATCGTTGCAAAAAAGTCTTTTTCAGGATATTGATTGTTATGAAATAGTCCTTTTCAGGACCTTGTCTGTTATGGAATAGTCCTTTTCAGGATATTGATTGTTAGGAAAAAGTCCTTTTCAGGATATTGATTGTTACGAAATAGTCCTTTTCAGGATATGGATCGTTCCGAAAAAGTCTTTTTCAGGATATTGATTGTTATGAAATAGTCCTTTTCAGGACCTTGTCTGTTATGGAATAGTCCTTTTCAGGATATTGATTGTTACGAAACAGTACTTTTCAGGATATTAATCGTTACGAAATAGTCCTTTTCAGGACCTTGTCTGTCACGAAATAGTCTTTTTAGGATATTGATCGTTCCAAAAAATTCTTTTTCAGGATATTGATTGTTATGAAAAAGTCCTTTTCAGGACCTTGTCTGTTATGGAATAGTCCTTTTCAGGATATTGATTGTTAGGAAAAAGTCCTTTTCAGGATATTGATTGTTTCGAAAAAGTCCTTTTCAGGACCTTGTCTGTTTTGAAATAGTCCTTTTCAGAATATTGATTGTTACGAAATAGTCCTTTTCAGGACCTTGTCTGTTACGGAATAGTCCTTTTCAGGATATTGATTGTTACGAAAAAGTCCTTTTCAGGACCTTGTCTGTTTTGAAATAGTCCTTTTCAGAATATTGATTGTTACGAAATAGTCCATTTCAGGACCTTGTCTGTCACGAAATAGTCTTTTCAGGATATTGATCGTTGCGAAAAAGTCTTTTTCAGGATATTGATTGTTATGAAATATTTCTTTTCAGGACCTTGTCTTTTATGGAATAGTCCTTTTCAGGATATTGATTGTTAGGAAAAAGTCCTTTTCCGGATATTGATTGTTACGAAAAAGTCGTTTTCAGGACCTTGTCTGTTTTGAAATAGTCCTTTTCAGAATATTGATTGTTACGAAATAGTCCTTTTCAGGACCTTGTCTGTTACAAAATAGTGTTTTTCAGGACCTTCTCTGTCCCGGAATAGTCGTTTTCAGGATATTGATTGTAACGAAATAGTCCTTTTCAGGACCTTGTCTGTTACGGAATAGTCCTTTTCAGGATATGGATTGTTATGAAATAGTCCTTTTCAGGACCTTGTCTGTCACGAAATAGTCTATTCAGGATATTGATCGTTCCGAAAAAGTCTTTTTCAGTATATTGATTGTTATGAAATAGTCCTTTTCAGGACCTTGTCTGTTATGGAATAGTCCTTTTCAGGATATTGATTGTTACGAAACAGTAGTTTTCAGGATATTAATCGTTACGAAATAGTCCTTTTCAGGATATTGATTATCACGAAATAGTCTTTTCAGGATATTGATCGTTCCGAAAAAGTCTTTTTCAGTAAATTGATTGTTATGAAATAGTCCTTTTCAGGACCTTGTCTGTTATGGAATAGTCCTTTTCAGGATATTGATTGTTAGGAAAAAGTCCTTTTCAGGATATTGATTGTTACGAAATAGTCCTTTTCAGGATATTGATCGTTCCGAAAAAGTCTTTTTCAGGACCTTGTCTGTCACGAAATAGTCTTTTCAGGATATTGATCGTTGCGAAAAAGTCTTTTCAGGATATTGATCGTTGCGAAAATGTCTTTTTCAGGATATTGATTGTTATGAAATAGTCCTTTTCAGGACCTTGTCTGTTATGGAATAGTCCTTTTCAGGATATTGATTGTTAGGAAAAAGTCCTTTTCAGGATATTGATTGTTACGAAATAGTCCTTTTCAGGACCTTGTCTGTTATGGAATAGTCCTTTTCAGGATATTGATTGTTACGAAACAGTACTTTTCAGGATATTAATCGTTACGAAATAGTCCTTTTCAGGACCTTGTCTGTCACGAAATAGTCTTTTTAGGATATTGATCGTTCCAAAAAATTCTTTTTCAGGATATTGATTGTTATGAAAAAGTCCTTTTCAGGACTTTGTCTGTTATGGAATAGTCCTTTTCAGGATATTGATTGTTAGGAAAAAGTCCTTTTCAGGATATTGATTGTTTCGAAAAAGTCCTTTTCAGGACCTTGTCTGTTTTGAAATAGTCCTTTTCAGGATATTGATTGTTACGAAATAGTCCTTTTCAGGACCTTGTCTGTTATGGAATAGTCCTTTTCAGGATATTGATTGTTACGAAAAAGTTCTTTTCAGGACCTTGTCTGTTTTGAAATAGTCCTTTTCAGAATATTGATTGTTACGAAATAGTCCATTTCAGGACCTTGTCTGTCACGAAATAGTCTTTTCAGGATATTGATCGTTGCGAAAAAGTCTTTTTCAGGATATTGATTGTTTTGAAATAGTCCTTTTCAGAATATTGATTGTTACGAAATAGTCCTTTTCAGGACCTTGTCTGTTACGGAATAGTCCTTTTCAGGATATTGATTGTTACGAAAAAGTCCTTTTCAGGACCTTGTCTGTTTTGAAATAGTCCTTTTCAGAATATTGATTGTTACGAAATAGTCCTTTTCAGGACCTTGTCTGTCACGAAATAGTCTTTTCAGGATATTGATCGTTGCGAAAAAGTCTTTTTCAGGATATTGATTGTTATGAAATAGTTCTTTTCAGGACCTTGTCTGTTATGGAATAGTCCTTTTCAGGATATTGATTGTTAGGAAAAAGTCCTTTTCAGGATATTGATTGTTACGAAAAAGTCGTTTTCAGGACCTTGTCTGTTTTGAAATAGTCCTTTTCAGAATATTGATTGTTACGAAATAGTCCTTTTCAGGACCTTGTCTGTTACAAAATAGTGTTTTTCAGGACCTTCTCTGTCCCGGAATAGTCGTTTTCAGGATATTGATTGTAACGAAATAGTCCTTTTCAGGACCTTGTCTGTTACGGAATAGTCCTTTTCAGGATATGGATTGTTACGAAATAGTCCTTTTTAGGACCTTGTCTGTTACAGAATAGTTGTTCCAGGATTTTATTCGTTACGGAATAGACCTTTTCAGGATATTAATAGTTACGAAAAAGTCCTTTTTAGGACCTTGTCTGTTACGGAATAGTCCTTTTCAGGATATTGATTGTAACGAAATAGTTCTTTTCAGGACCTTGTCTGTTACGGAATAGTCCTTTTCAGGATATTGATTGTTACGAAATAGTCCTTTTCAGGACCTTGTCTGTTACGAAATAGTCCTTTTCAGGATATTGATTGTAACGAAATAGTTCTTTTCAGGACCTTGTCTGTTACGGAATAGTCCTTTTCAGGATATTGATTGTTACGAAATAGTCCTTTTCAGGACCTTGTCTGTTACGGAATAGTCCTTTTCAGGATATTGATTGTTACGAAGTAGTCCTTTTCAGGACCTTGTCTGTTACGGAATAGTCCTTTTCAGGATATTGATTGTAACGAAATAGTTCTTTTCAGGACCTTGTCTGTTACGGAAAAGTCCTTTTCAGGATTTTGATTGTTACGAAACAGTCCTTTTCAGGACCTTGTCTGTTACGAAATAGTCTTTTTCAGGACCTTGTCTGTTTTGAAATAGTCCTTTTCAGGATATTGATTGTTACGAAATAGTCCTTTTCAGGACCTTATCTGTTACGGAATAGTCCTTTTCAGGACCTCGTCTGTTACGGAATAGTCCTTTTCAGGATATTGATTGTTACGAAAAAGTCCTTTTCAGGACCTTGTCTGTTTTGAAATAGACCTTTTCAGGATATTGATTGTTCGAAATAATCCTTTTCAGGATCTTGCCTGTTACGAAATAGTCCTTTTCAGGACTTTGTCTGTTACGGAATAGTCCTTTTCAGGATATTGATTGTAACGAAATAGTTCTTTTCAGGACCTTGTCTGTTACGGAAAAGTCCTTTTCAGGATATTGATTGTTACGAAATAGTCTTTTTCAGGACCTTGTCTGTTACGGAATAGTCCTTTTCAGGATATTGATTGTAACGAAATAGTTCTTTTCAGGACCTTGTCTGTTACGGAAAAGTCCTTTTCAGGATATTGATTGTTACGAAACAGTCCTTTTCAGGACCTTGTCTGTTACAAAATAGTCTTTTTCAGGACCTTGTCTGTTTTGAAATAGTCCTTTTCAGGATATTGATTGTTACGAAATAGTCCTTTTCAGGACCTTATCTGTTACGGAATAGTCCTTTTCAGGATCTTCTCTGTTACGGAATAGTCCTTCCAGGATTTTGATCGTTACGGAATAGTCCTTTTCAGGATATTGATTGTTACGAAATAGTCTTTTTCAGGACCTTGTCTGTTACGGAATAGTCCTTTTCAGGATATTGATTGTAACGAAATAGTTCTTTTCAGGACCTTGTCTGTTACGGAAAAGTCCTTTTCAGGATATTGATTGTTACGAAACAGTCCTTTTCAGGACCTGGTCTGTTACGAAATAGTCTTTTTCAGGACCTTGTCTGTTTTGAAATAGTCCTTTTCAGGATATTGATTGTTACGAAATAGTCCTTTTCAGGACCTTATCTGTTACGGAATAGTCCTTTTCAGGACCTCGTCTGTTACGGAATAGTCCTTTTCAGGATATTGATTGTTACGAAAAAGTCCTTTTCAGGACCTTGTCTGTTTTGAAATAGACCTTTTCAGGATATTGATTGTTCGAAATAATCCTTTTCAGGATCTTGCCTGTTACGAAATAGTCCTTTTCAGGACTTTGTCTGTTACGGAATAGTCCTTTTCAGGATATTGATTGTAACGAAATAGTTCTTTTCAGGACCTTGTCTGTTACGGAAAAGTCCTTTTCAGGATATTGATTGTTACGAAACAGTCCTTTTCAGGATATTAATCGTTACGAAATAGTCCTTTTCAGGACCTTGTCTGTAACGAAATAGTCTTTCAGGACCTTGTCTGTTACAAAATAGTCCTTTTCAGGACCTTGTCTGTCACGATATAGTCTTTTCAGGATATTGATCGTTCCGAAAAAGTCTTTTTCAGGATATTGATTGTTATGAAATAGTCCTTTTCAGGACCTTGTCTGTTATGGAATAGTCCTTTTCAGGATATTGATTGTTAGGAAAAAGTCCTTTTCAGGATATTGATTGTTACGAAATAGTCCTTTTCAGGATATTGATCGTTCCGAAAAAGTCTTTTTCAGGATATTGATTGTTATGAATTAGTCCTTTTCAGGACCTTGTCCGAACGAAATAGTCCTTTTCAGGACCTTGTCTGTTATGGAATAGTCCTTTTCAGGATATTGATTGTAACGAAATAGTTCTTTTCAGGACCTTGTCTGTTATGGAATAGTCCTGGTCAGAATATTGATAGTTACGAAATTGTCCTTTTCAGGATATTGATCGTTGCAAAGTAGTCCTTTTCAGGACCTTGTCTGTCACGAAATAGTCTTTTCAGGATATTGATCGTTCCGAAAAAGTCCTTTTAAGGATATTGATTGTTATGAAATAGTCCTTTTCAGGACCTTGTCTGTTATGTAATAGTCCTTTTCAGGATATTGATTATTACGAAATAGTTCTTTTCAGGACCTTGTCTGTTATGGAATAGTCCTTTACAGGATATTGATTATTACGAAAAAGTTCTTTTCAGGACCTTGTCTGTTATGGAATAGTCCTTTACAGGATATTAATCGTTACGAAATAGTCCTTTTCAGGATATTAATCGTTACGAAATAGTCCTTTTCAGGACCTTGTCTGTTACAGAATTGTCCCTTTCAGAATATTGATTGTTACGAAATAGTCCTTTTCAGGATATTGATTGTTACGAAATAGTCCTTTTCAGGATATTGATCGTTCAGAAAAAGTCCTTTTCAGGATCGTGATTATTATTAAATAGTCCTTTTCAGGACCTTGTCTGTTATGGAATAGTCCTTTTCAGGATATTGATTGTTACGAAATAGTCCTTTTCAGGTAATAGATTGTTACGAAACAGTCTTTTTCAGGATATTGATCGTTCAGAAAAAGTCCTTTTCAGGACCTTGTCTGTTACAGAATTGTCCCTTTCAGAATATTGATTGTTACGAAATAGCCCTTTTCAGGATATTGATTGTTACGAAATAGTCCTTTTCAGGATATTGATCGTTCAGAAAAAGTCCTTTTCAGGATAGTGATTGTTATGAAATAGTCCTTTTCAGGACCTTGTCCGTACGAAATAGTCCTTTTCAGGACCTTGTCTGTTATGGAATAGTCCTTTTCAGGATATTGATTGTTACGAAATAGTCCTTTTCAGGATATAGATTGTTACGAAATAGTCCTTTTCAGGATATTGATCGTTACGAAATAGTCCTTTTCAGGACCTTGTCTGTTTCGAAATAGTCCTTTTCAGGACCTTGTCTGTTACGGAATAGTCCTTTTCAGGACACTCTGATTAGCTTATGAATACTCTAGAAGGTTTGTTGATTTTATGGCCACCTTGAAACCACGTGTTGACCAGATAGTCAGTACTCAATGTGACAGGTGGTAAGCCATAAGTCATTTACAAGCACTAACTAATTACTGTTCGGGAAACAGGTAGGTTTCCTTACGATGTTTTCCCTCATCGGAGTATTCGACGCATTTCGTAAATGTCTTTTTATTACGAAAATGTACATAGAAATTCACTAAACTCCATTTCCATTGGTACATACTCAAGCGGGATTTGAACCCTGTACACACTGAGACCTGATACTGATAAAAAGCCAAGCCCCAAACATGAGCTACGTCGAATTAAATTCCATTTTGTGGGAAATGAGAAAACAACATATAAATTATCTTGATATCAGTGTGGTTAATTCTTAATAATTTTATACACCTTACGATAAACTCATACGATGCATTCGATATTCGAGTCATGCCCCAAAGAACTGAGCTAGAATATCAATTTATATTAAACTAGTGACCCGCTCCGGCTTTGCACGGGTATAAAATATACAGGGTGGCGCATTCAAAACGGTCAGTATGGGAAAGTCTGAAACTATAAGAGATACGAAGTTTTGTTCTTAGGAACCATGTCACCGATTTTGATAAAAATAAAAACTGCATTCATACTTTCTTTGAAAAAACAACTGTATCCTGTACGGGAATCGAACCCGGTTTCTTTGAAAAAATAAACTTGCCATTTTCACTTTTTCTTTTTAAATATCGATTGCGTAGGTCTTCTCTATGAAACATGATGTCCAAAATGAATAAAATGCATTGTTTTGGCATACTTTAATTTATCATATTAGGTGTTCTAAGTGACCACCGTTGTTTTCATTACAATATTCAACACGTTTAGGTAACGACCTTACTATTGAATTTTGTATTTTCATGTGGTGAATTTGCGTTAAATTTGACTCTATTGCTACTTTTAGGTCTTCAACGGTGTCATAGCTTGTTTTGTAAAATTCATTCTTAACGTAACCCCACAATTAATTTTCAAATATGGTTTAACACGTCACTTTAAGTGGACTTTTCAATAGATTGTTAGTGTTTGATTACTGTAGATAACAAAACTTTCTAAAAGGACTAATGCGATACTAATGACACATGATATGGTGTATGTAACAAGTAAAGAGGTACAAAACTTCAAACAGCGATAGAGACAATTTTACATGTCTGAACTTGTTGAATATTGTAACGGTGTATGTAAACTACTATGATAAACTAAAGTATGCCAAAACAATGCATTTTATTCATTTTGGACATCATGTTTCATAGAGACATTTACAGCTTAAGACCTACGCAATCGATATTTAAAAAGAAAAAGTGAAAATGGCAAGTTTATTTTTTCAAAGAAACCGGGTTCGATTCCCGTACAGGATACAGTTGTTTTTTCAAAGAAAGTATGAATGCAGTTTTTATTTTTATCAGAATCGGTGACATGGTTCCTAAGAACAAATCTTCGTATCTCTTATAGTTTCAGACTTTCCCATACTGACCGTTTTGAATGCGCCACCCTGTATAGCATACTCCACTATTTAATGGATGTTATTATACATATTAACCTTCCTATTTTATCACTCTATCTATTTAAAAAATGCGCATTTAAATCCGCTGCGTAGTTTCAAAGATTTAAGCATACAAAGGGACATAGGGACAAAGAAAGCGACTTTGTTTTATACTATGTAGTGATTAGAGGTAAACGTAAATCGGAAACCAACAACCCATCAACTCTTAGGAGATTACTGTTTTCAGTATCCAGTGCTAATCTGGGACGTATAAAGAATGCAACCTATGTTCAAGTTGAGGAGGTAGCAACCATTTTTACAAATGACGTCACTTCCCATATTTATGCTAAAAAGTAAGCAAGGAGTTTCGTGTCTCCGTGGCTTTGTCAATGTCGTAGGAGGTGACTAAGGGATAATAAAAGGAATTTATTGGGCGTAGACTATCAACCTTTCACCAATGTTCCATTATGACATCGCAATCCTTTTCAGGAGCTAACAACTGACTAAAGAGATATTATATCTTTGAGCTTATGTACACCCTGAAAGGGATTAAGGGAAGCGAATGTATATGTATGTTGTACTTACGACATTCCTGCGTCCTTATGCAAACGTTATGCTCATTTTTCCTATAGTTGAACGCGCATTTACATCCCTTGGTGCATTTGTCAGGCTGGTCGCAAGCCCCCTTTTGGTCTTTCAGAGTGGGACAGTAGTCAGTGGGACAATCTGTGAGACATTCTACTAAGGTTTGAGGGTGGCTACAGGTGATATTTCCTGGAAAAGAACAAACGCGTGAGTATTAACCCTTGCGGTGTACTCAGAGGTTCAGGTGTCCATCTCCGCAATCGGGGAGGTAGTAATTCTATTGCCACCTCAAATCAACGTCTTAAACAGATAGTCAGAACTCAATGTGACAGGTGATTAGCCATGTCGCCGTTTATAAGTACTAACTATACGTGCTTGTAAATGGGAACAGGTAGGTTTCTTGATGTTTTCCCTCACCGGGGTATTCGATGCATTCGTATTCGTGAATGTGTTTTTATTACGAAAATGTACATAGAAATTCGTTAATCTTCATTTCCATTGGTACATGCTTTAGCGGGATTTGAACCCTGTACCCAATGAGACCTGATACTGATAAAGAGCCAAGCCCCAAACATGAGCTATGTCGAATTAAATTCCATTTTGTGGGAAATGAGAAAACAACATATAAATTATCTTGATATCAGTGTGGTTAATTCTTAACAATTTTATACGCCTTACGATAAACTCATACGATGGATTCGATATACTCATAATAATTTAAAACACAATCTGACACAATTTTACGACCTCCGTAGCGCGATCGGTTAGCTGCCTGAATGCTAATCGTGAAGTCCCGGGTTCGATTCCCGGTGAAAGCAGAGTTAAGAACTACGCTTTTCTACTGCTTTCCAGTCTGGTCAGTGATTATATATGCTATATATGTATTTATCTATATATAATACGTATATATTTCTTAAATATACGTTGACTAGTAACACAAGTCTTAAAATGTACTTATCAAGGGGCTAGTTCAATTAGTGTAATGATGTCCAAATATTATTATTATTATTATAATCTGTAGCCAATACCAAATAGTTTTCCTCTCAATGATCTCAACAACCAATCAATCGTTAAACAATTATTCTCTCATAGCGAACATATAACGGTGAGGGAAAACATCGTGAGGAAACCTGCCTATCCTTCAGGATTGGTAATAGTCAGTGCCTATATACGGCGATGCGGTTCACTATCTATCACGTTGGGTGCTGTCTATCTAGTGATACGCGAGCTTCAAATGACCCATACCTAACATGACTTCGAAATTTCGGAGATGGGCACTCAAGACTCTGACTACCCCGCCATAATAAATGTCGTGAAGCGTATGTTGTTTTCGAACATATACACATACATTTTTGAAATACACAATTCCATTCGATACCAGATCTTTCTATTTTAATAAAAAGATAAATATACGCTTCACGACTTGTATACACATTCCCTTTTTTATTGTGGCGGGGTAGTCAAAGGCTTCAAAGCCCATCTCAGAAATTTCGAAGGTATGGTAGGTATGTTATGGTAGTAGGTATGGGTCACTCTAAGCCCGCGTTTAAAGAGATAGGACAGGATAGATACTTGATAGATAATAGGTAGTGAACTGTATCGCCGCATATAGGCACTGGCTACCTATCCCGAGGGGTAGGCAGGTTCCCACTTCTGCTTCCTGTGTCCTACAATATTATATATAACCACTTTCGCACCAGATTAATATTTGCATGACAATTAACTGCAAAATGTCTCTTGTCATTGCTTGCATTGATGAATAAATAAACAAACAAGTGATTAACGTTGAGCCAAACCAGTTAATGTGTCCTCGACTCGACTATTAAAACAATAGCTACCCGTGATAGTCTGGGATTTGCGCAGTAGGAAACTAGTTAACTTTCTTGTTAAATTGTTTAGTAAAAACTTTGTTTAATATAATGTAGTGTGAATCGATTAAGACATGGTTTTCTTAGGTATTTTTATGTGATAAGCCATAATGATTATACTTCAAATTCCTTTAGTTCACCATTTTGAAGATTTAAGAGTTAATGTGTATGTATGTTTATTTACCTCTTATTTTGAATATTTGTAGGTGATAGTGATTACTGTTGCGTATCTGGGACTCGAATGTAATGTAATCATCTGTTTATACATTGGTGCATATAAACTAAGTCTATTTATACATATCATATAAGTATGACGATAGAAGTACCTATAACCGCTGAATGTGTATTAAGAGGTATATGATTGTCAATGAAGTGAAGGTAGTTTTATCAGGATCGAGACAGATGGAGATCCGAGATCTCGAGCAGCTCCTTGAAAGGTATACAGGCTTGATGTGTATGTATTTGAATGTTGTAAAAGTCAACGTAGTAGTATTCAGAATGGCACTGCACTAAAACACTACTTAAGTTAATTATAAGTTGTAAGTAGATACTTGTAACTCAAGGTAAACTTTATTATTTTTGTCAATTATTATAAGTTAAAACCATTTCGATAATTGTAGTTTAAATAATTACAATAAACCTCAATTTTAAGTACAATTTGCATAAATTCTTTTTGAGGAAGTCAGAGGTTCGCATGTCATTATTGTGAAAATATTTCTACATGTGAAAGATATTAAAATTAGAAATTTCATACTCCACGTCTCTAATATTTTTCGAAGTAGACATAAATTGAGTGACCAGATTGATAAGCAGAGTTATTTAAAACGTTTTCCTTATCGTAAAATAATACCAATAAATAAATACAAATAAACCTAATAATAAAACAATGGTTTGGACATGTTATGCGAATGAATGATAGTAGATTGACAAAAGGAATATATGAGGGTGAAGTGGAAGAGCGGTTACGTACAGCCAATAGGACATAAGACAGTCAGATAGACGCTATATTGAAAAAAGGTGGACGTTAGAAATACCTATAACCACCGAGTGTGTAGGAGGTGTATGATTGTCAATGAAGCGAAAATGGTTTGTCATGATCAAGAAATAAGGGATCCGTGATCTCAACTTACCCCTCTATAGGGAATCAGGTATTAAGTGTATGTATGTATGTTAATATAACTAAAATAATGTGTGTAATTGATACACCACTACCTGCTTCTAAAGGTAACATATTTGTATCCTTCATTTTATATATGGTTGTCATTTAAGTACCTTTTTATAATTTGTTTCAGGGGTCATTGGTTCCATATAAATATTAGGCCTTGACCCCTAATAACAAGGTTCAGACGTAAATAGACTATTACCTGCCTTTCTGAACAGCAGGTTGTAAGAGGCAACTAAGGGAATCTGTTGGGCGATGGACTATCTAACTGTGACATTATTTTTTGTAATTAGTATTGAAAAAGTAGTGTAACGAACAGAACAGCATGTATGAGAAGGTTAATGGGTGTGAGTGAAGCAAGAGAGATTCGTCAGGATCGTTCAAGGTGGCGATTGATAATATCTGTGTGTACTTTTGGGGACGTAGAGGTATGAATATATGTTTGTAATGAAAAAGGTCGTAATAGCTATCATTTATAAAATGAATTTATTATTAATGCAGATTGATATTTGAATTGTCGAAAATACTATCATTTCATTATTTATGTTATCGTTTTGTTAAGTTGATTAAAATATGTGATTAATATAAATATGATTAAACCATAATAGAAACACACATGAACACAAGCTTCAGGACTTTTATCATGGCGGGGTAATCAGCGGCTTGAGTGCCCGTCACCGAAATTTTGAAGGCATGTTATGTATGAGCCACTTAAAGCTCGCGTTTCACTAGATAGACAACACCTAACGTGATACAGATAAATGCACTGGATAATACATTTCCTGTGGAATAGGCAGTTTTACTCACGATAAGTTCCCTTACCGTTAGTGACTGCAAATTATGTCCATAAATGAAAAACACATGTTAAAATTTCATTCATTGGCTCATGCCAGAGTCGGGATTCGAACCTAGGAACTCTAATATGAAGCCAGAGATCTTCCCCACTAGGCTACAACTGCTTTGCTATGATAGAATCTAGTATAATGGAAGCTATCGCTTAATACTACCATAAAAAGCCTTCATCCCTTAATAACCCCACTATAAAAGTAATAGGGAGGCTATACATCCTATTTACCATCATCCATACAAGCCATCTTAATTTAAATTTAAAAACAGAACAAACGTACCTGCCGATCCGGTTTTATTTTCCAAAACAAAACCTTTGCTTATTGCGTTTAAAAATAGTACGCTCGTTACCAATAACACGTTAATTGAGAACATATTGACGTCTACTCGATGTGACAGCTGGGTTACTTGTGATGTTTTCGTTCTTAATTCAATTCGCTGTCACTTGTTAATTGAGAGGTGGGGAGGTTTATTTATGGTTGTTATTTTTAAACTCTTACTTCCTTTATGCAAGATCGTAATACACGATTATTATCCCTGTGTTTGCGTGTTCATATACTTACGTATAATTATTACTACCTCTGTGGCGCGTGGTCGGATTCACTTGACGCTGATCGGGAGGTGCCGGGTTCGAGTCGCGGTGGAGAAAGAGTTAAGAACTAGGCATTTCTCCACGCTTCTAGTGTGTTCGTTGCTATTATATGTATTAATCTTCTATCTATTATTCTTCTAATTTCTTAAATATACGTTGACTAGTACCCTTAACACAAGTCTTAAATGTACTTAGCTAAGGGCTAGTTCAATTGGTGTAATAATGTCCTGCAATATTATTATTATTAATGAACATTGTTTTAAATGGGTGAATTATAGGGCCTGTTTGTTATAGTAGCCTAATTTTTCAACGTTAGAGAGTAAAAATAACTTTATATAAATAGTCGTTATTCTCGTAATAGTCAATTAGTTTCAAACGATTGTTAATGAAAGGAAAATCCACTATCTTGGCCTTGCATAGTGTTAATGAGTGCTAAAATATGTATTCAGTTTGAGTTCAATGTCCCAAACAATCCTTTCATATCTCGTTCTCACAGTTTTTATAATCACTAATCTAGGTTAGTGACTAAGTCTAGATAAGTACTAGTACTAAGATGTACGCTATATATACACATACATATACATTCACATCCGTTAATCTCTTTCGGGGTGGGCAAAACCTTGGAGATACAATACATCCTAGGTCACTTTTTAGGATGAATATTGGGGTTGTGATGTCATAATAAAACATTGGTGACAGGTTGATTGCCCATCTCCCAATAGTTTCAATTTTCCAACTTCTTTAGTCGCCTTCTACGACATAACGGGAAGTACGGCAGCTAGTTAACATCTAAGACTAGCACGGGAATATTAACGTTATGTTCTACTGAAGTAATTTTTAAATGTCTACCAATGGCAGAAAAGGTTCCAATAAGGTTGTATCAATACGTGTATAACAAGTTATGTCAATAATAATATGATGTTATTGTAAAGTTTAACACGAAGCGAAGTATATTAATAAGACAAACAAGATATTAATTAAACAAACTTCGCATCACCACTCTGTCGGTGGCGCGAGAAATCAAATTAATAATTCTGCTGTAAATCCAATGAAAATGTCGACTGATAAACAAAATGGAATCAAGTTATGTTTGTTAAGATACAAAAGAGGGATATACGGCTAAGAACAGAATTTTATTTATTGAAGTGATAACAGTATGATTTATAAAAAATATAAACAAACAAGAATCAAAAAAATCAGTTAAGAATCAAAAAAAATATAAACAAACTAGCGACCCGCTCCGGCTTCGCACGTATAAAATATATGGCCTACTCCACTGTTTAATGGAAGTTATTATACATATTATAAACCTTCCTCTTGCATCACTCTATCTATTAAAATAACCGCATCGAAATCCGTTGCGTAGTTTCAAAGATTTAAGCATACAAAGGGACATAGGGACAGAGAAAGCCACTTTGTTTTATACTATGTAGTGATGTACAATAGAATACTATGTGGATTTATTTCCAGCATTAAACAGAAGCGATAAAAGGGAAAAGCTAATGGAATCTATATTGCGATTAGCTAGTATTCGGTATTTTATATCCTTCCGATCTTGACAAACCACTTTCGCTTCATTGTCGCTCATACACCTCCTTATACACCTTGCCGGTTATAGGTACCCATTTTCAATATGACCTCTATCAGGTCAAATATCTGCTTGTACTATTTATACTGTCAATATTGTTGTAACACTCAAACAAATATTCCCATTCGTTTTCGTAAATAAAGTATTTAAGTAAAGGCTTAATAAGTTAGGGGATTTCGGCGACTGGGGATTAATTCCTTTTAGAATTAATCGCTCAATTATCAGATTAACAAAGATTTAAGCCTTTAGTAATTAAATCTTTGTGTTTATCGCCTATGTATTTATGAAAGTTACATAAATATTACTATTTTGAGGTAGCTGTGAAGTAGTAAACATAACGCAGATAAATACGAGTATGTTTATTATGGAAAAAAATTAAAGAAAAGCACAGGAAATTTACTGCAGTTTATACCAAAAGTATATAAAACCGTAATTCAAAGGTTTGGGTTGGGATTGTTTTATTTGAGAGTTAATAATTGTACTATTTTTTTAATGCTTGGCTTAACAGAAGAATAATGAAAGAAGAATTAATGTGGTAGAGATCAGAACAATGTGTAAAGTAAGATAGTGTAAATGTAAGTATCTTACTAGTATAGAAGTGCGATTTTCGTGTTTTTAAAACACTAGCCGTTAATTATTGGGCGATAATCTAGCAAAGGTTGTGTTTTGTGGGTATCCTTGGAGATCAAACTGTCATCAAAGAGGAAATGTATAATGAACTATCTATAAATGAACTATCAAGTATATATATTTAGAAATGATATATATAAATGAACTATTAAACTGTCAACAAAGAGGAATATATTTAATTCTTTTATGTTTATATATAAAGGTGACACGCAAGAATCGTTTTTCGAAGGTACTCTAGAACCTGACAGGAATAAACGACATGAATATAAATATATCTCTTGATTATTGTGCCTAGTCTATCACCCAATAATACCTCAGAAAATCCTATTACAAAAACCTAAAAAAAGGCAGTGTTAGAATTCTATTTACGTCGCAGTGTATTGAATAATAACATTAATCACTTTTAACTCTTTTGTTTCGTAAAAAAGGCTTCCATTATCATGATAAAAGCAGGACACTCGATTCAGGCCATTCATCACGACCTTTACTGCAGGGAGTAGATAGAGTTCTTATTAATGATCCCTTAATGGGTTTTAGAACAGAGTATAAAGTATTGGATGTTATTAATAATACAGTCGTTGAAGTATCGATACAGAATGTAAGAGCTTCTTTCTAACTTTGAAGAGGTTTGCGTCAGAATTGTTATTGTAACTTGTAATTTACATACATACGTATTCACGATCGTACAAACCTTCTGGAGTAGTCAGAGATTGAGTAAACACTATTTTTTTTTAGTGATGCGCTTTTGTCACACGAAATCCAAATCTTTATTACCGAATTATTATTAATATCCAACGTAATAGGATGTAAGCCATGTCCCTGTATACAGATATTGACTATTGCTTATTTCGATAAATAGGATTTTTTTTCTCACCAGGTCTTCCCTCACCAAAAGCAAATTTAATTCATTAATTGTATTTTACCTTATATTATTACTACTATAGTCCCGTGTTGACTGGAACGAAAAAGAATGCTAGCTGCCGTTCTTTCCGGCATGTGGTACGAGGCGACTAGGAATGTGAATGAAATACATGATATCTTTTAGGCCATTAGCTAGCAACCAGTCACCAATTTTCCATACGACATAACAACCCCAATATTATGCTAAAGAATTACATAGGAGATATTATCATGTCTCCGAAGTTCTGTCCACCCTGAAAGGAATTAAATAGGGTGAATGTACTTGAATATAACTGACAGAGAGAAAATAAGGCCTCCATACTTCTGCCTCGACTAAAACAATAAACCTTCGTGAATATAAGTTACAACCTGTAACTATTGCCTGTTGGGGTAGGTTTCAAGCAATTTGAAATAAATTGCTACATTTTTTTTTCAGAAGTTTTCACTACATGTAACATAGATGGCACTGTAATTATATTTTTTTATATATTATATTCTGCGCTCCTATTAGTAGCAGGGTGATGTTATGAAGCCTAAAGCCTTCCTCAATAAATGGTCTATCTAACGTAAAAAGAAGTTTTGAATTCGAACCAGTAGTTCCTGAGATTAGCGCGTTCAAACGAACCAACAAATAAACTCTTCAGCTTTATAATATTAGCATAGATATAAAGCTTGTACATTTTTTCTGCTTAAGTAAACTGCGATCTTCTTATAAAGGGATAATAAACGTTCACCCTACATGTCTCCATATTGATTCCGAGTATTCCTTTTTCAATTGGATACAGCCTTCGTGTATTCGACGGTTACGTAAGGCCAATCGCGTCCTTATTCTATAAAAGGGTGCAGTTTATATAAGTTTATTGGGTTCCGGTATGGATAGAGCTAAATTTAAAATTTCTGTATTATGTTAAAAGAAAAAAATTAAGTACATATCCCATTATTTATGTAATTATATTTTAAGTAATCTTTACTAAATTATCTCGAGATAGTCTGGTATGTAAAAAACATGCTAACTAGCTACTTCTCTTCCCGGCATGTCATAAGAGGCGACTAAGGGACTAGGGGAAAATGGGATCGATTGGGCGACCTGTTATCCAGCAACCTGTCACCAATGTTCTATATGACATCATAACCCGAATATTTATGCATAAAAGTTACCTAGGCGATACTAAATCTCCGAGGTTCTGTCTAACCCGAGACGGGTTAAAGAACGTGAATGTATATTTGTGTATTCTGTTCTAAATACCTTGTAAGTTTTATGACGTTTCGTAAATACTATTTGAAAAATGGTCCCACTCTTCTCTAAGAGTCTGGGATGATAAAGAAAGCTTGCTAGCTGCCGATTGTCCCGACATATCGTAGCAGACGACTAATGATTCTACTAGGCGATGTGCTAGCAACATGTCACCAATGTTCCATCACATGACATCACAACACCGATATTCATGCTAAAAAGTGACCTAGGAGATATCTCCAAGGTTCTATCCAATCCAAAACGGATTTAGGAACGTGAATGTATATGTATGGAAACAAATTAAAGCTAGTGAGATTATGACTACGATTCATTAGCGCATAAGCATTGATTTGATGCCTATACATGAGTACTATTACTTGTCACGTCAGAAATTGTCTAATAGTTAAAAAATGGTTTAGGTCGAGACAAATAACAGTCTAGTCTAATCTCTGCCTACCCCACGGCGGTGGCAAACGGGCTTAATGTGTATGCATGTATGTAAAAATAACGTTTACTCTACAATTATGAAGCCTGCCCATCTAGTAATAGAATATAAAGCCACGAACTATTACGTACACCTATATAACCACAGTCTTTTACCAGAATTAGGCCGCCAAGAACTTCACCATTCGCACTAGCACCCTTTGGCCAACTTTGTCCTACCCCTGACACTTCTAAAGCATGCCCAATAGTTTGGACTAATTAAGTGCTAAACGGCCTGGCTAGGACCTAAATAGAATGCATTTGATGCTTTTCTTACTCGTTATAAAGGAATTAAGGGTAAAAAATTTAATTATATGTAAATTTAATTACAAGGGAAACTAGAAGAGAATTTTTGCTGAATTTTGGTACCTTCTAATATTTCATAATAAAGTAATCTAAATAAGGCATAAAATATTAATATATATATATTCTATCTATAATTTTCTCATATGCTGCCCTCCTTATTTAAGAGACACGTCAGTTAAGTATTAATTGTAGCGATAAATACATAAGTACGTGATAGTGTGTACGAGTATATTAATTATTATATAGATTTTAGGTCTTCCACTTAAATTCTTCATTCCTTTTATATACTAGACTAGCTAGAATCACATAATCTACAATAAAGTATTTCTGAAATAAACCGTAACAAGGAATCCCCACAAAATCTGATTACTTATAAAGTAACCAACTCAATGACCGTAATACCCCTTAAATAATTATTATACCTAAGCCTCTATAATAAGAAACAACAATCCCATAAAACGCAATCTTACGCAATACTCTAAATGACCTCCTTCTATATTACGAGCCCTGACATGGGATTTTGGACCTTATCCCTCAAGAAATAAGGTTGTCTTATTAAGTAATTCCGTTACAGGGATAACGGATTAATTATAACAAAACTCAGAGTGATATAATTAATTCTCCGGAATATTAATGTTGTACGATAAGGAATGAGGGAAACTAATTGTTGTGAATGCATGCATATATACGTCTTATGTTGTTGTGGGATTTAGAGGATAGTAATAATAAACAGATAGTTCACGACCATTAAAACGTGCAGGGTGGTCAGAAGTTTGCGTTACCATCTCTGAAATTGTGTAAAACACTTCAGAGCCGCGTGCTCACCAGATATATACTTAGATAAGTAATAATAATAATAATATTAGGACATTATTACATCAATTGAACTAGCCCATGGGTAAGTTCATTTAAGACTTGTGTTAAGGGTACTAGTCAACGTATATTTAAGAAATGTATACATATTATGCTTAGATGAATACATATATAGCATATATAATTAACAACCAGACTGAAAAGCAATAGAAAAGCGTTGTTCTCAACTCTGCCTCCACCGAGAATCGAACCCGGGACCCAACGATTAGCGTTCAGGTGTCTAACGAATCGCGCCACGGACGTCGTCAATATAAGTGGTAAGCTATGTCTAAGTTATGTCACATTTTACAAGCACTGACTATCACTGGTTTTGATGAATAGGTAGGTGCTCTCACGTGTTTTTCTTCACACCGTAATAGTCAGTGCAATTCGTAAAGAATTTTAACTGTGAATATGTACATAGAAAGTCAGAAATTTAATTGCAATTGGTACATTCTTCGGGAAGTATATATATATAAGTGTATAGTATGAGTGAAGTGGAAGGGCGGTTACGTAGGAGCCGGCCTAATAAGACATATAACAGTCAGATAGACGCTATATTGAGAAAAGGTGACGTTAGGTGTACCTATAACCGCCAAGAGTGTATGAGAAGATGTATGAATGTCAATGAAGCGAAAGTGGTCTGTCAGGATCGGGACAAATGGGGATCCTTGATCTCTGCCTACCCCTCTACAGGGAATCAGGCGTGATGTGTATGTATGTATGTACTGACTCCGTGATTGCTTGAAAAATTTTATTATGTATGTACTAATACGAGTACGTTACTAGTCTGTCGCTCAATAGATTTAATTCACCCCTAGTACCTTAATCACTTCTAGAAACATCCCCAAAGGCAGCTAGTCAGCATTCATCATTAAGTAAAGATAATACACCGTAATTACTGGACCCTAGTTAATAATACAGTTGGAGAATTTGTCATTCCACTGTCGTTTGAGACTATGACCTAACAATAGACTGGTAATGACTCAAGCCTTAAGGCTTTGGAGGAACTTAAATGTCAGTTGAATCACTCGGTTGACGGTTGAAGGAATTATTGGATTCCCTGATTGAATTTATTATAAAGTCGAAAGAAATTTTGTAAACGTGGGTTCATTGGCTTGTTTAATGGTAATTGTATGTTTTAAATATTACAATATGGGGCTTGTATTCTTTTTGGAGTATACAGAACCTTTCGAGATACAAATATATTTATTATGAGGTGACCTAGGAGACTACCTTCAGGTTATATCAATAAGGTTGTGTTGACTTTAAATAACCTATGGAATAATGGTGATAGGTTGCTTACATATACGTAATACGTACGTATAATACTCGCGCACATAATTCTACTTTCAGAATAGTATAATTCTAAGGTTGTGAATATAATTCATTGCTGGACTGAATAATTTTCCATTGCGCTTATTCATGTCCTATATATATACATTCATTTCCTATAATCCCTTTTGGGGTAGACAGAACCTTGGAGAAATAATATCTCCTAGGTCACTTATCAATATGAATATTGGGGTTGCAATGTCATAAAGGAACATTGGTGGTGGTGACTCAATCTACCCCTAGTCCATTAGTCGCCTCTACAGCATGCCAGGATGAACGCTACCTTGTTAGCATTATTTTCACTTCTCAGCATGCACGGCTCTATTTCTAAGGACGTGAATATAATTCTTTGGTGAACTTAATATTTGGTTCCAAAAACCTTTTCATTGCACTCATTAAGAAGAAGCCAAAATGTAAGAAAAAATCTCAGTAGTCTCTTCTTATTCACATATTGAGAATCAAGTATCTTCTAACTTTACATTCAAGTCACATTATTATACATGTATGAAATATCAAAGCATACATACATATTGTAGTAGAAAATCGACAGTAAACCTTTACGAGGTGGCCTAACTAATTGGCTGTTGAGAAAAGTGATCTCGTCCCTCGGAGTGCCGCAGAGAGGCTTTAGTACCTCCCTGACTAGCCTCCGAGCAGGCCGCGACCCTTGCTACGGTGCTACGGGTGAATTCGTAGCAAATTCGTAGTATAACCCTGAGTGGTGTGTGAATTAGTGATAATTATGTGAAATATTTAAGTGAATTTGAATTAATGTGATGTGTTTTAAACGTTAATTAGTTGTGCGATCAAACGGTGATTGGTTTTATGTTAATTTGGTTTTGATTTGGTATTTGTGTGAGGTTTTAATCCAGTGGAAAAGGTAACGAATCAAAAAGGGTGTAGCTCTGAAATGCTTATTTTATTCATTGTTTTTTTAACGAAATAGCCAAGCTTATAAGCTCTTAATCCCTAAATTGAGTGGAATGATACCAGAACATTAGTTATTGTAAACTAAATATTGCAATTTAGTGATTTTTTCAGTCCTTTCAGTCAGCAATTAATGATTTGTTGCTTTTCCTAATCACCTTACATGATAAGCCGAGATGAAAAACAGTAAGCACAGAATTCATTTGAAAATTAAGTCAATTTCAAAATGTTAAAAGACAATACTCAATCTAATACAAATATACTTCAAATAAAGATAATACTTATACACACTAATCATACTCAATAGAATGGAAATAAATTTGGGATATATACCTCCAATAAATTTCAGGAAGTCTTTGTGGTTCTATTTACCCATAATGTGAAAAAAATCAGAGTTTTAGAGAGAGATGAGAAAAAATGGAGACAAACCAATTTCAAAAGTCTTCTCTGAGACGTTTCCCAAATAAGTAATTTCGTTCCGGAAAAGTCATTTAAGTGATAAAACGTAACATTTAAACTTTTCCTCAAATAAGGGCGATGAATATTCAGAATCGCAATTAAATATGACAAGTGCTGGTAAAGTTTCTTAGTCTATGACTTAATTGAAAAGCTAACTAGCTGTGTTTCTGTTTTACCTACCAAATGAGCTAAAATGGTGTTTCTTGGTCAAGTCAAATGATTTTATTCAAAATAAGTACAAGTACAGTACATTCATTGAAAGTCAAAACATTTGGCTGACACTGGTTGTCTCTTAGCAATTGAAATTCTACCGTTGGATCGGAAAAGAACCAACAAGAAAATTCCGGCTTTCGGGATTTTTTGCCCAGTACCAGTTACAAAATAACATTAAAAATAATATATATTTATATATCATTATATAATATCAAATTCAATATATCGATCTACCTCCATAGTCATGCTAAAGTAACTTATAATTGTGTCAGATATCCTGTTCACCCAAAAAAATTGAAGGATGTAAGTTTATTACTTGTACTCTTTCTATCACATTCTATGCAATGTCGAAGAAAATGCGGATAGTTGGCATTCTAAATCTTTACGTCATACTTTTATATCAAGCCCATTTCTCTGTAGAGGAGTAGGCAGAGATCACGGACCTGTCTCGATCCTACCAAGCCTCTTTCGTCTTATTGACACTCACATACACACTCGGCGGTTACAGCTACTTCTTACGTCACCCTTTTCAATATGGCACTTGACAGTCATATGTCTTATTGGTGAAATCTTTTTTCTATCAAATCTAATTAGTTTTAATTGCCAGATGTTTATGTCTCGAGAGATATTTATTTTATCAAGAGTCACAACAGTGTCTTGGTTTGGACGAGAGCCAAAAAAATTCCTTGGCTCAGGCAAGATTGTCCAAATAAATTATAAGAAATACTTACCTCTACTGTTTTTGGTTGTAGGGGAAAAATATAAGAGGTTGCTTAATATTTGCGTCTCGTGGGATTTATACACTTACGTGCACACTTGGCGTGTATAGGTACTTCTAATTTCATCCTTTCTCTATATATACACGCCCTATATATAACTTCGGGTGATGTGACGGTATCTATTTACATCTTTTTTTAATTTTATCGTGATACGACCCGGTGTGATATAATTAGTAAATAAAACGTGAACAAGCAGCGAGTGTTTAAAAATAACTATGTTTAACTAACTGTACATATACCTACTTCTTCAAGTAATACTACAAATATATAATACAAATATATAATACTACCATATCTTGAAATAACTGTTTTGACTGACTAAGGAAAATGCAGCTAATAACTCTTTAAATGTTAATTCAGAGGTTAAGAGTAGTAGTATAAAACATATCATTATAGATGTAATGGAATAAATGTGATGTGTACGTATGTTTAAATGTTTGAGAGCAGAATTCATAGACTTACATTTAAATCAAAGTCTTAATAAATCCGTTCCGAGTCAAAGTCAAAAGTTACCTCGAATATTTCCCAAGTAATTTTAGGAGCACCTCCAAAGTTAGCGTTTTATTTGAAAAAAGTGATTTAGGGACTTTCCCTTCCTTACCGTTCTGCGCCAGATGTTGTAAAATGGAGGAGACTGGAGGCTGTATAGCTAATGTTTCGCTTAAGGTTTGAATTGTAAATGAAAGTATTTAAATATGTAGATACATAGCACTTTTGAGATTCGCGACTTGGATTTTAAACAGACTTAACGGGGAATATTTTCGTCTTTTAACGTAGTTGGGGTATGTATGGAATGAGGTAGGCAGAGATCACGGATCGCCATCTATCCCGATCCTGAAAAAACACTTTTACTTCATTGACACTCATATACCTCCTCATAAACACTCGGTGGTTACAGGTTCTTTTAATATCACCCATTTGAATAATAAAGCGTCCAATGGAATTCTACTTACTGTTCTACTTACTATGCCGTTATGTTGTAAGAGGTAACTAGGAGTAAATTGAATCTTCCGAACTTGCAACCAGTAATCAGTTAGTATTAATCCACATTATTATCATAACAAAGATAGTTAAGTTATTCTAAATGTGATTTATTTTTGTACTATCTTAGTATGTCACCGGGATAATATACACGCAATTAGATTAAAAGAAATAACGATCCAAACTCGTCTCTACTCACTGTTGTGGATAGAACTAACTGCCGTAGGAAAAGTTTAGGATATTCCTAAGTAGCTAATCAGATCCCTAATCTATATACAGCCTATAGTACAAGTAGAATATCTTTATATGTCATTATATCAGTATACGCACGATATAAGATACGATAAATATAACACACCTATTAAGTTAGGGTAGGAAACTCTTTCAGCGTCTTAAACAGATTGTGCGTTCAAAAACTGAACTTGAGTTCTAAAAGTCTAAACTTTGGCTATTACGGAAATGCCCCAAATAGCCAATATCCTTTGAAAGGTGGTTGAATCCATTGCCATTCACAGGCACTTACCTATCCGACGTTTTCTCAGATGTTTTTGAACAAATCTTGCCCAGCATTGTTTATTCGCTAATCGAACGACCGCTGTTTAAAAGCCGCTCGAACAACTGTTAAGTTGCGTTGATTTTCGTTGGAATTTCGCAATGAACAAATTAAAGTTGTGGGCAACGGGTTTAAGGCTTCACGGGTGGGCGGGCAAGGCTAATTTCGTTGGAAATTCACGCCAAGCGTAAAATGTTTAGCGTGATCTAGAAAAGTTTTAAACATGTTCACAACTTGTACGTAGTTTGTACGAGAGTTTAAAGTGGTAATTAGTTTCATTGATTAATTATCGAGCGTGTTTGCGGTCTTGTGTTGGTTTGTTCAGGTGGAATGTAATTATCTATCTTTCTTCATGATATGGTGGTATTGTAAGAGCTGCCTAACGGACTAGGGGCATATATGTTAATGTGTGTGAAGATTTCATATTACATATTGATGCAAGTTTGCAACGATAACTGTTTAATGGAATCGGGAAAAATTAGGATAAGTTTTTTCTAGGGAAACGTTCGTTACGTGTAAGTTTCAGTTCATAGTGCATTGCAACCTATCACTAATTGTTTTAGTACTTTCAATCTAAATTTTATTGAAATATATGTAAGTTATATTTAATTTCATTGAAATATCAGTTCTATTTAACGTGTATTCATTTATTACATTATGCACCTGTTTCTTTCCATTTATTTTTGTTATAATTTAATTCTTTATATAGTCATACAATACCATAGTATCTTCTATTTTAAGATTGTTTATATAAACATTACTTTAAGCTATATTTATCTCATTTTCCCCAGAACTCTTAAACAAAACAAACTCTTCACGTCAGCTGACAATGTGTTCTCAAAACAAAACGCAATCGCGAACTCCATTCGAATGTGACATAACAAAAGGTGTGAATACAATAATAGTGGAAATAGTGAACGGTGTGGTCAGGACAATGGCGTTTCCTGCAGTGGGTGCTGCGTACTAGACTCTTATAGATTGAACGAGTGACGCCGGCAAAATGTCAGCAGGTAAGCTTTTATACCTTTTAAAAACTAACTAGTAACTACATATAGTTTTATAGTTTTAAGAGATTCGCGATTTATACTCATGATTAATAATTAACTTAAAACGTCGGGTTAATAAAGGTAATTTTATTATATAAAAACTTACGCGATAAGTCCCGTTAATTATTAATCATTAGTAACTACATAGAACATACAATCTACAACTACGGACTTACGGACTAGTCAAAAGGTTTTTATGTCCGCTATTGTAGAGTGGTTTGCTCACGCTTAAAGCTCAATGTACTTTTTACTTGTCAACAATTAATATGGCGAGGTGGCGTTCTATGGACCTATATCCAATTTAGTTAGCAACTATGTAGTTGCATTTTTGAGAGCATTTCGTAATTGGTGACTTAAGGTCAGAGCATAAATACAATTGACTGAATAATACGTTAAAAATAGCCTATCACTCAAAATACTAAATGAAACAGTACCGTGATCGCCTCTTATGAGAATCTCGAAGAAAGTTGGCTACATTCTTAATGCTGAAGAGAATAAAAAAACATACATTCATCCGTACATATCCATTCTTTCAACTAGCTTCACAACACTGCTTTCTTAAATAAATAATGTTCTTAAATAAGCAAGGGTTTCGAATTTATTTCCTGAAAAGTGTGAGGCAGCAGTGCAGTGTAGGTAACTTTTTGTTTAACTAGAGATGGGGTTAACATTATTCCTAACACATAAAGTAGGGTGTTAAGTGACATTTATGTACACCGCTTGAATAGGTTTGTAGTTTGGATTTACTAAGGTTAATAACCTTTTTAGTTTCTAATTACCTCGTTGTTTAAAGGTTAGACGTGAGTTCATGTAGAGTATTGTATATTTGTTGTCTTGTTTAAAGTAACTATCCAAAATAAAAACACATTGTAAAATTGAGTTTTGTATGTTAAAAGTTTTGGGGTAAGTGTATCAAATTTGCAATGAACTTATAATTTCTCTTCACTAAAAGTTACTGTAAAAAGTTTTCAATGAACTTATAATTTCTACGAATCCTACTTGATAATTAAACAAATCATACTGTTGAATATAATCATCGAAATGTTTTAGGTCGTAACGTATAAATTAGTTCTACTCTTGTCATAATTTTTACCAGTCCATTGATATACCCATAAGTAACAATTACTAGTATATACCAACTATTATCTAAAGCCTAACACCCATCCCTATCCCCCGTTTCGCAATGACGCGCTTTAAATCTGGCTGTGACGTCAGTGAAACGTACACGCTTTGCATTTCAACATTTACTGGGACAGGGGTTCCGGAAAGTGGGTTATTAATTATTGTATTAGCATATTTACTTGTTATTTAATGCCTTAAGAGATGGACAGAAATATGGAGATACAAATTTCCTCGTTCACGTTTACCTGTGCATATACGCAATATGATAAGTTATGTTCTGTGTCCCCTAGTTGATATAAATATAATTATTACCTTATGCGTAGAATTTGTTGGTATCCTCATGATGTTGTCCCTCTCCGTAGAACGAATTTTTTTGACACTATCACATTCATACATCCAAATATTAAAAGGTTGCTTCTAAATATACAATGATCCCATTCTTATTCAATGTACCTATAAAATGGCTACCTTTTGAACTACATCACGTGACGTGATTACTTTACCTCCGCAATTATGTAGTCAGTAACTTATAACAACAACTTACTATCTTAACCTCCATCTAATCAGTACATACAGACAACGTGACTACCTATCCTTCTATATACAATCCCTATATACTTAGGTATACCTAACTCTGACCCTCCTTGATCCCGTACTAGTCTGACTCCCTTGCCTAGCACGTCGCAGACGTAAAGAGAATGCTAATTAGTTGCCGATCTTCCCGTCATATCGTAGGAGGCAACTAAAGGACTAAGGGTAAATGGACTCAATCGGAAGATGGGCTAGCGACCCGTCACCAATGTTCCAAATAACATCGCCACCCCATCCAATTAAAATTCATGCTAAAAAGGACCTTATATATATATATATATATATATATATATATATATATATATATATATATATATATATATATATATATATATATATATATATATATATATATTGTCTCCAAGTTTTGTACACCACGAAAGGAAGAAAGAACGTGAATATATATATATATATATATATATATATATATATATATGTATGTTTGTGTATGTATGTATACCTAACTCTGCCCCACGTTTCAGGCTCAGCAGTCGCCATGATAGGCGCGAACCTTCGCTTCGGCATGTCAGGGGCTACCAACATCTCCATAGTTACCAGCACGAAGCATTGCCAGCCGGGTGGAGCTGCGAGCGCCGCGGCTCTGCTTGCCCTCTCTGGCTTAGGGATGTCTGCGAACTTCGTACTCATGGCTGTCATACTCAGCAAGCGGCAGTTGAGGAGGTATGTATGAATACTGTAGTGTAGTTTGGTATGTATGAAAATACTACGAATCGACTAAAAATGTGTTTGTCAAGAAATCTTCCCACATAATTCGAATATATTTTTATAAAACAGAAAGTGAAGTTAAGAAAAGATGAAAGTTTTATTTTTGA
This sequence comes from Leucoptera coffeella, assembly GCA_030578115.1. Taxonomy (NCBI): domain Eukaryota; kingdom Metazoa; phylum Arthropoda; class Insecta; order Lepidoptera; family Lyonetiidae; genus Leucoptera; species Leucoptera coffeella. Next base: position 329,058 of record JAMBLF010000140.1, on the reverse strand, counting down.
AAAGTTGATCTACTAACACCGACAAAACTGAAGCTAAAAATAAGATTAAAACTTTATTTTTAGAATGGCAATAGTTGATGTACTAACACCTCAACACATAATAACTTATGACACGTTAGCAGTTGTATTTTAGGTAAAAATGGGTTTAATGTGACCATAAAACAGTTACTCCATAATTATATAAATAGACACTAGAAGCGCTAATGCTCATCAAGTGTATGACATCATATTATAGTGACGACATGTCACGTTCAATACGTATAAACTTATAATAGAAGTACCTATATCCGCCGAGTGTGTATGAGGAGGTGTATGAGTATCTATAAAGCGAAAGTGTTTTGTAAAGATCTGATCAGATCTCTTCCTATCACTTTACATGTAAACGGACGGGTGTGATCTATATGTATGTATGTTAAGTTCAGCCAGTTGGTTACATTTCTTTTAGTCCCAGCCTAAGACTAGTAAGACAAACTCTCATTTAATGGATCACCCGTCATGTAGGATCTAGATTTGTGCTATTCCTAGGCTAGGCACGTCTTGCGGTGGAGGCAAAAAGAGCTTTCTTAGACACTAAAATACCTAGGGCTTAAAACTTAATCGTGGACGTAAACTTTGAAGCTTCAGTTTGTAAGATTTTATTGAAAGGAAACCTTACATAGTTATTTATATCTTCATCAATAGAGCGACACACATTTCTGATTAAAAGCAGACTTTTGAGAAATCCTCATTGTTGTTTAGAAGAATAGTGACATGTATGTAATCCTTGTTTTAATACAGTAATATGTATACTCGTATAATGACGGTCTATTGATAATGTACATACTTACATAGTCGTATATATCTGAATAGACAATCATCTGAAACTTTGATTGATCATTACATATCTCGGTTTTCTTATTTACATTACGCTGTACTAATATATTTTTAAGTTTTTTTTATAGGTATAGGTTGGATAACTGACATAATATAACAACACATGTGTAAGGGAATAAGTAAGCTTTGTTTCACACCATAACTGTGTAAACACGTCACGTCTTTTCAATCGATGGATAGTCAACAGTGAACGTGTCAAAAGTCATACGTACATCACCGTATACAAATATTGACTTTCCTATTCCTGGTCTTCAGAATAGGCAATTTTCAGATACCAGCTTTTCTATACGATGGTTTCCTATTTCGTAGCACTCGAATAGTGAATAAATACATACAAAAGAAAGCTTGGGTTTCTGAATTCTTAGTAGGTGGTAGTAATCTCTGAGATGCATTATCTCTGGAATGCATTAATAATATGTGCATATGTTATTACAATTATTAATTAAAAAATAGGGATGCTAAAATCTGATACCAAATTTCATTGGATGAAATTGAGATACTTATTATCACTAAATTTATATTGCTTGGTGTAGCCATTCAGCATATGTCATGTTATTTGGCTATTGGAGTTGGGTTTGGAGCATCGAAAAGATGTTTCTAAGTACGATGCTGGAGCGTATGCTTACTCAAAAGTCTTAGAATTTCATTAATTAACACGGAGTAACGGTAGGGAACAAGTAAGTTTACTCCAGAGGTAAGCCAAACCTACCACAGAAATGTTATGAGTAATTCAGAGGAACAAAGTTTTACGCTACTCCAATGCTAAGATTCACATACGGTTTTAAACTATAAGAATATTTAACATAATAAAAATGTTTATTAAATGTTAAATGTTAATTAAAAATGTTAAACAGAACAGTAACTCGTGGATAACGATAGACGAGAAAAAATAATAGGCTCAACATATTGCTACAGATGACTTACGGCACCGATTTTATGTAGATCGCACACAATTAAAATACCTATAAATAACCTATGTATACCTATAAATCATCGTCAGAACCACGTGCGTACATTTATAAATATCTACAATGCCGTGCAAGTTTAAATTGTAACAGAAATGTTAACTAGCTGTCGTTTTCCCGGCATATCTTAGACGGCGACTATTGGATTAATGAAATCTATTGGGCGATGGGCGAAACAACCTGTCACCAAGGCTCCATATGAGACCAGTCCACTATGTATACTTCAAAGTGACTTTATAGACACTACGTCTATTTCTTTACCAACACAAGTCACCGAACCAATCTCTGTAGAAAGTAGGGCGGTGACGTAAGTAGGAAGCTGCGTCCGGATAAGGCTTTGGGGATACGAGAAACTTGGATCGCATTTATAAAAGGGATATTGGTGTTTTCCTGAAAGGACGGATCCATTTTCGAAACGAGAGCCAGCAAATACACTACGGTTGTGTTTGTATTAACATATGTATGGTAATGTATGTACATATAATATGTTCGCTCAATCCAAATCAATGCAGGGGTGCATAAAACCTTGGAGACTTAATTTCTCTTCGATTGCTTTTAGCATAACTGCGGGGTTGTGATGGAATTTACTAGTCTATCGTACTATAGATACTATTAATTTCCTACTAACCGGGTGCAAAGGCAGCTAGTTGGCGTTTATTTACGAATTAGATACCACGAGACACAAGTATATAGACTACGGATAAATAAAAAATGGTTAGTGTTTGTTGTAAAATAAATAGAATGCTAGTTAGCTCTCTTTGTTTTTGGCTAATCGTAAAGCGATTAAAGAACTGAGATTTAACGTAATTTGATGATCAATGGGTTAGCAACCTATAAGATATGTAATGATATATCTGTAAAAAGTTATCAACAGATTTAGCCTCGTTAACACATAGGTTGTCATCAGATTATCGTAGTTAAAACAACGTTAAGCGGCATCAGTGTATGAATCTCGTACCGTGTACATCTGGATGATATCATGTACTAAGTATATGTGAGAAAAAACATTGTGAGGAAACCTGCGTGTCCTCTGCAAAGGGGTCTGTAATCCTTGTGAGGGAGGCAGGAACTTTGGTACTTATAACTTCTTCGTAAGTTTTACCATATAAATTGCGGTTAAGGTTGCAAATTGTAAAGCATATAGGTACGTAATGTGCATATGTCGAGTACTTTTAACACTTAGGTTGTTTATAAAACAAATGATTATTTAAAAAGATATTTTCTTCCTAACGTAATGTAAAACATAATTTACTCACCTTTATGCTTAAAATACGTAATAATAATAAAAAGCGTATGTTTACAGCCATAAAAAATACAATACGTATGGGTGTGTTGGTTGGGATAATATTATATAGTAACATGTTCCTATTCCATCGCTAAATGGCTCTTCTTGAGCCTTAATTCCTGAATGAACATAAGTCATATGTTCTCAGCCCATAACCAAAGATATCCCCGTGACCTGTAATTAGGCACCTCCTTCAACATTCCAGGAACAAACTGCTAAATATATTTAGAGATTACAACAATAAAAATAGAGGAGCAGAAGACAAAAAAAATAAAGACAAACGCGTTCACGACAATTAACCCTTGCAGGATAGTCAGAGGGTTAGGTGTCCAACGCAATTGCAAAGGTATTTGCATAGCCATTCTATGGCCTTTTCGTGAACCCACTTGTTGACCAGACAGTCAGTACTCAATGTGACATTTTAGTTATTCTATGGTCACTTCGAGAACCCTCAAGTGGTGAGCCGTGACGCTATTTACAAGCACTGACTATTACCTGTTCGTGTAACAAGTAGGTCTCCTCACGATGTTTTCCCTCGCCGTAGAATATTTAAGAGCAGAAAAGCAGCTAGTTTCATCCTTGAAATCCCTGACTACTGGGACATTTATCTCGATTAAAGCAGGTCGCAAAAGACTTCCGCCGATCAATAAGGGTTGGGCATGTCGTCAATCACGGCGTCTTGGGCAAAGATTATCAATCATGCCCCTGCTATCTCCAACTACTTAGAATATCAGATTAGGTAGCGGAAATACGGGTCAGGGTGCTTATATATCAATATATAGTATGTATCAATACTATTTACAATTTATTATTTACAATTAAAAAGGAATAAACAAATCTACGTGATAAATACACTAAATTTTAATTTCTAGATGTGGATAGAATAGAGACTAGGGGTATATGGAATCTATTGGGCGATAGGCTAGCAACCAATATTGCATATGACATCAAAACCGCAACATACATTACTAAATTACCAAGAAGATTTTATTCATGACTACAAGGTTCTGTAAAACCCGAATGGGTAAAAGAACGTGAATGTATGTATACAATATATGTACTACGTCATGTATGTATATAAGGATGTGGATAGAAAAGACGTACGAAAGTTTCAGGTTTACGCTGCCTCTTTCAATATGGCTGAAATAAGAATGTCGGTGCTAATACACTACATAAAATGGTAGTATTTTACATACTATTGACGTCTAATTAAATATAACCTTAGGAGATAAGGTTAGGTAGGAACCTATGTAAATATTAGAATACAATCGTAGGGTAGTAAAGTAGTAGAAAAAAGTTGCCTATTAAGGAAACAACAATCTTATATTAAATTTCTATCGCGATCTTTTCCTTATATGTATATTATAAGAAGACGTTTAAATATACTGTTTAAGGGAAAAGTACGTAGCGTTATACAGATTAAATTGGATACATTTTGTCAAGGTTCATAGTGTGAAGAACAGAAGAGCATGTATGAGAAGCTTAATGGATGTGACTGAAGCAAGAGAGATTTGTCAGGGTCGTTCCAGGTGGCAATAGATATTCTCTACCTATCTCGGAACCTACGGTAGAGATGTGAATATATGTATGTATGTACGTGTTGTTAAGAACAGGAAAGAATAGCTTTAAAAATTGTTACAACTCAATTGAGTTTGATTTGCTCTAAAGTAGAGACGATCTAATGTCTCTACTTATCACCATATAACTATAGTTTATCTTCCCAGGTGGTCCCATGGTCTCTTATTTCATCAAGCAGTGGTGGACTGTGCCAGAGCCGCTATCCTTCTCCCTTTGGGGTTGGCAGTACTCAAGTGCCAACCTGTGTACAAGTGCTCTCTAGTGGAGACTGCTTTCTTGCTATTGGTATGTAACATAATATATAGTTGTTAAGTAATAAGTGAGTCTGTTTATCCCTTTTAGAGTGGATAGAACCTTGGAGATAAAATGTAATATAGCCTGAATAAAGTTTACAGGTTTAGAAACTTAGTCTTCAGTCTAAATAGATTTAACTTTACTCCCTTCAAAGTTCACGTTTCAACAAATTTTAAAACGATTGAAACTAAACTCCTTAAGTTCTCTTTGTTGTAGTGAACGACTAAGGTAAAAAATAAACTAATATTATTTGTACACTATTGTTGTATTATGCGTAGATCATCATATTGTGTTCAGACTAAGTAGTTTTAGTGTAGGTTGCTTGTTAGGCGTCTAAATACAATGGACATAATACAAGTATGTAAGTAATAAATAAATATTAAGATAAGTTTTGGATAATACACTTTTGTATACCTGTCTCCCATTTATTAATCGTACTAACCAGAAGAAAGGCAACTATATTAGTTCTTTTTATTATCAACAGGTGACAGTGTCCACAGTTAACATGCTGACCACAGTGCTGAATGACAGCCCCATATTCCCGGAAAATGAAGAAGAGCAGGCTGATCTCACGGCACCGCTGCTTATGGATAGTCCTCAGGTATTATAAATAAATAATAATAACTTCATTTTCTCTCAGTGAAATAACATTAAATGGATAATAAATCTAGAAATACTTTTGAGAGCTTGTCTCTGTACTAGGCTTCACAGAAATCTGTGTCACAAATCACCAGGCCAATTATATCGTATATGCATGTATATACAAACGCATTCACGATCATTAACCCTTGCGGGGTACTCAGAGGTTCAGGTTTTCATCTCCGCAATTGCGAAGGTAGTAATTCTATGGACACATCGAGAACCCACGTATTAACCAGATAGTCAGTACTCAATGTGACAGGTGGTCAGCCATGGCGCCATTTACAAGCACTAACTATTACCTGTTCGAGGAACAGGTAGGTTTCATCACAATGTATTCCTTCACCGTATAATTCGATGCATTTCGTAAATGTGTTTTAATTACGAAAATGTACAAAGAAATTCATTAAACTTCATTTGCATTGGTACATGCTCAAACGGGATTTATACCCTGTACCCACTGATACAGAGTAAAACCCCAAACAACTGAGTTACGTCGAATGACTATGCATGTATATGTCACCAAGTTATCTTTAGATGGGTAGGTAGATATGCTTTTCCAATTTTCCTAATGAGAATCAATTTCGTTTTACTATGTACCCTAGATATATATGGTTAGTTATTTAATATCTAGAGAACACGTGGTTACAAAGTGTAAATTACTGCCTTTGCTATTGCGGAAATGGACACCCGAACCTCTGACCACAATGCAAGGGTTAATGGTCGTGATGGTCGTTTGTCATTTAATAATTTAATAAAGTTGTGAATTTTTAATATAACTACACTTGTGAAGTATTCTTCGAAATAGACAATAGTCAGTACCTTGTCACGGTAATAATATATCAAAATACGAACTATCTGTCATGTTAGATGCTATCACGTGAGTTACTAAAAACCGTCAAAGATACTACAGTAGGTACTCGAGCTTCTGACTACCCCGAAAGGGTTAGTGAACTTGAAGCATATGTTTACAGTACATTTACGTAACAACCGTTCTATTTTCGCGATGTTATTTATAATGCAGCATTTATCTATTTGCATAGCCTGACCGCAACTCCCCTTTAACATTGTGTGTTAATGTCATTTTAAATGTCATGCTTCACAAGATAACATTTACTGAAATGTCATAAAAGGAAACCTAGAACCTTCGGGCATTTAAAGGACGCTGGTAATGTTATGTTAAATTAAATGTAGCGTTGCCAGATAGTTTCAATCTTATTTGATATAACTAGCTTAAACCTGCGTTTTATTAAATAGTATTCCTTATGTATACAACAAACACTTCATAAAAAAATTACATTGATTTATTACGAGAGTATTTAGAGTTGCTAAACTTAAAACAGTGCTTAATATTAAATAGTTTTACTAACCTATACAAAAAACATGTTAAAAAAATAGTGTATTATGTTATTTCTGGACTTTTCCACGCATACACATATACAAACTCATAACAATAACTTTTGTGATGTTGGATAAAACAAACTTTTATGTTTTTTTTTTCTTTTTAATGATTAACGACGAAGTGAATTACATATACATAACTTAGACCAACTTAATATCCCTTGTTCCAGTGTGCTTTATTCGGCGCGTTCATGATCTGGTTCGCTTCTATCACCATAAACTTGGGGCCTACATTCTTATCCGGGGCATTGGCAGCTAGCGCAGGTACCTACGGGTCCTATGGCCACGGAGGCTCCTGTTCCTTAATTCGAGGTCCGTATAGGCATTACATACTTAATGTCTTGTGGATAGGCGTCAACGCGGTCTGTGTGGGCCTCACGATATTTCATCTGAAAAAGCTGCATCGAGATCTGACTAAGGTAAGGAAGGTTGTAGGTGTATGTTTGGCGAGATGTGCTGTGATTATTTTGTGTAAAATATTTAAATAAGAAGAGTAAATTTAAGTTTTGATAACCTGTTACATGTTACGTCAAACTCAGGTACAGTTTTTAATAGCAAACAATTTTACAACACATTATTGTAAAACAAACCTTTATCGCGTCAAAAACAATCACATCACATCTTGCAATTTTAATCGGCTATTTCGTATTTATAACAACATTTTGTTAACGTCCTATTTTTCATATCCCAAGGGATAAATATACATATATTCCCTTACAATACTTTTGACGGTATGTTAAGGAAGTTTAGGCTTGTAAAATATTGAACTTAGTCCCATACAAAACCTAGAAGGTTACTTTCAAGGAATGTTAAGGGGAAAGTACTAAGCAATGTTACCGCGTGCAGGCCAACGTTGAGGCAGTGCGGGTCGCTGGACTAGTAACCACCCTGGTGAGCTTGGCCGGCGATCGTCGCATGGAGTCTCTACCCAACAGCGCTGGGCCAAGGGTACGGCAATGTGCTAGCAACCTCTCACTGGTTTCCAACGATTTTCAGCCTCTCGCTCTCACCTAACTGCCTTTTGATGTTGTCTCGTGTCTGTGAACGTAAACGTGTTGTGTGTTACTTGGAATTAAATTTTGTGTGTTAATAATCTTAAATCTCACTGCGTATGGAAATACTCACTGAGTAGGTATATATACATACATATTCTTGTTATTAAAGATTTGACTTTTTTTGATATTCTATTAACTTTATATTATTATTTATGAACTCTCCTGAAGTTTTGATTTATTCTAATTTGGCAGTCATTATTTATGGTAGAGGATATGTTGTTTTTACTTTTTTCGATCAATAACTGTTAATGAACTTTATCGATAATTATGATTTTTATAAGTTAATCAAGTTGTATAAATATAATATAAATTAAATATTATATTTCAAACCTTCAAAATAAGTTAATTCCTTTTATATATCGGAGTTGATTCAATTCAACTAACCTCATATATTTACCAAATCCTATTTATTAAAGTCCTGATAAGAGAAAAATAAATTCTACGCTTCATTTCGTTTCATTTCGTTCCTCTACCAATATTTGCCCCCAACAAAAGCACAATAAGTAACTTTTCTTGTAAGTGCGTTTACACGTGAGGCAGTATCAAAATCAAGTTCGGTGAGAGACCAAACCTTTGCTTGCGTTTTAGGTGTAAACACACTTCGCGTACGTGACCGTAGCCGTTTTTGTCAGACCAGAGTAAATTCAAACTTAATATAAGGAGTTAGGGGTTATAATGTCTTAGCACGTGGTGGTAGTTATGTTTTAGTGAATACGTGCAATGCAGTTGTAGGCTTTAATTAAATCTTACACGCATTCACACTGAATTCCCCAAAGGAATGTCTTTCTTAGGAACACAATACTCGTATCTTAGTCAATCGTGTCATAGACATATTAATAAAGCATATATATGTTTGTCTAGATCTATTTTACTAAACACTAGACGTTGCTATGAATTAAGATATGTTGAAATAAAATTACTATATTATTATTATTGAATCGAGATATTTTGCTAAAGGTTTAAAGCCCATACAACCTAACGATATTAAGTCCTATATTGTCACAAAATTCACAATGAACTCTTAGTTATATTGGATTAATATTAGGATTGCATTTTTACATGACTAAAATGGGGTAAATAATAGTTATTTATTGGTGTATGTTTTCGCTTCTTTGGGGAGCGACCATGAAGTGTTACTGACATAGTTATAAAAACTTGGCGACAGTATTCCCTCATATAAAGTGTTAATACCATGAGTATAAATCCAGTAAGTGGCTTGGTATTACTCGTAAACTCGCAGACTAGAGTAATAAAGAAATATACTAGCTGAGATCATTATTGTCCTGTGCTAGTCTGGGAAGTAAAAAGAATATTTAAGACACTACTACACCAATTGAACTAGCCACTAAGCACATTTAAGACTTGTTTTAAGGGATAGAGCTCTTATTAGTTTCTAGCGGTAATTGGAATCTATTGGGCTATGGGCTAGCAATTCGTCACCAATGATCATATGACATTACAACCCCCAATATTCTTACTAAAAGGTGAACTTAGAGCTATTATTGTGTCTCCGAGATTGTACCTACCCGAAAGGGATCAAAGAACGTGAATGTATATGTAGCTGAAGTAGAACCGCTTAGGTCACGTTCGTCGAGTGTGTTTTCGCCCTTATCCATGCATGAATGCCTGCGTGTTACTGACCGTGTTTCTACCTTCTAAAGCAATGAATAACTTTAATAAACACTATTGTTACCTAATATTAATCCTAAAAACTATAACACCTTCCCGCTAAATGTTTTTTATGGAAAAACTCTACCTTTTCTAAGTTTTGAATTTTAAACTATAATAATGCACCTAATAATCCTATAAGAACACATTTTTTAAATTATTGATGATTAATCTTTCATGTACGTAAGTATTTACAGCAATGGTGGTTGTGGTAAAAGATATTTTAAAGAAAAACAGTTCTTAATAGCATTGTGTCTATAAAATTCTCGCAGGGTTTGAAATAACCTTGATATTCAAAAACTTCCCTTGGGATTTTTAAGACAGGTCCTTCTTAAGATAGATTCCTGCAGCTCCTTATATCTTTTAAAGTATTAAATGCAAATGATTACAGTCTTAGCTTTCAAGCAACCAGCAAACTAAAGCTTCTTCCGAAACCAGAAGAAAAAATACCTGAATACTATTTAAATCTTAACTGCCCAAGATACTTACAACCCCCCATTTTTTAAACTTACCCACAACCATCATTGCTAATCAAAACCAACTCTTACTACATACTAAACAAGGTTTAATTTCAGACAGTGGACGGGAGTATGTCTCAAAATAATCCCCGACAGAGCTGTAGCAATAACTTGCCTCTCGGCGGGGGGCGACGCCTGAGGGGGTACTTGGCGAGGGTCGAAAGAGAGGGGGTGAGGAGGGTCAGGATGTTCCTGGTCATCATTGCTGCTTATATACTGTTCTGGGGACCCCTGTTTGTGGTGACCCTGCTTCATCACCCGTCTCTGACGTCACATGTTGCTTATGAGGTTAGTTTTGTGTTGATTAGTTTTTGAATTACGGTATTGAGTGGGGGCGTGTATGTATCGAAATAATCTGTAGTTTTTGTGCTATCGCTTTTATTTATTTGCTAGCAGGATACTGCCTCGGTAAGGAAGCATAATATCCTTCAGTCGATATGAAAAAAAAACACTTCTTAGTTAGGTGCCGACTATACTGGGCTAAACTAGTGTTCATGGTCAAAAACACTTATAAACACACACCCACACACTCATGGACAGCTTATAAATAAGACATTGTTTAACACAGAGCGTATCTAACATTGGCCTCTGGCTGAGCGCTTCTGTATGACAAATGATCGTGATATGACTGTATATAAATAACTAGATACGACATCTCTACTTTAACAAACAAAACATTCTCCTTCACCGTACACCCCTTCATTCCACAGATGTACTTCCAAATTACGCTGCACATATCATACATCCACGCGGCGGTGAACCCACTCCTATTCTTGGCACTGCATCGAGCGCTTCGGAGGGCCGCCTTGCAACTGTGCTGCGGATGCTGTGTCCATTGGAGCCAGTTTGTCCTTTCACTTACAGCTGCTGGTTAGTATTATGCATATAGAGATGAATACTGGTCTAAAACTGATGAGAATACTTGTAAAATACATACATAATGTTATATAAATTATTAAATAAATACAAACATATTTGTTCAAGATAAAAGGCATGCTGCATACACAATCGAATTTGAAGTCTTAATTGGTGGCAAGTGGTAAAGGTAACTTAGAACTGGCAAATATAATGGGTACTTGAAACCTCAATATTGATAAACATATTATGCCAGAAAGGGTCTGTCCATCCGAAAAGGATTAAAAGATGATAGCAGATATTTTACAATCACAAGACCAACAACATTAACCAAATTATATTCACTGCATTTCTATCTATTACTAGTTATTTCAAATCTAAATCGAAATGACCAATATATCCTGTACCCCATTTCATACATAAACCCCTTACTCGTCAACAGCTCAATCCCCCCTGGCACCGTCTTCGTTGTCCCCTGCGGCCCCCTCTCCGGAGCCCCCGCCGGCGCCGCCCCCGCCAAACATGGCGCCGCCAGGCCCCCCGGCGCCATCCGCCCCCGCACCGCACACGATGATGGTAATTACCTCTTATATGTAAGTGTATTTTATAAGGGATTTGCATGTGGCATTTGAGGAGGTCTAAGAGTAGTTTTCTGAGGGGGGATATGTAAATATAGTAGGTTTAGAATAGTTAAATAATAAAGTACGAAAGGGATGGATTGTATGATTCTTATAGTTAGAGGGTACCTTATTATTTTTTGATACAGCATTTGAAAGCCGTATATAACTATATTTTTTAGAATAGAAAAAAATTAATAGTTAGTGAATGGATTGACTCAACAATGGAATTGCTATAATTAGTTTAACTTGTATCTATCATACATACTCATTAGTGTTTTTATAAAGGGCCTACCCCTTTATAAAAACACAACAGTCGCCATGGATTCTTAATCCGGCAATCTGCTTATGCATTTTTGATCCAAACGCCCTGTTTTATTGGCGGTTACAGATGAGTCATCTTTCTTCATTATATCGCGTACTTTTATGTTTTATCCATTTTAGGTATTCTTATATTGTTGATGACTATGTTTTCCCGGAGTAATGTATGGTTAATCGAAGCTTCTTATGTATTAAGGTAAAGAAAAATCTTGCCTATAAAGGATCGCATTTATTTCGTATATTAGATCGAAGATAGAACCGCAGCCTTTCACGTTTGCTTTGGTTATCTGGTGAAATAATGGGCTTTAAGTGACCTTTGCCACAATCGATAAACTTCTGATATATACCAAAACGATAACAGTCTTAGTGGTAAACTTATATAACACAAGAAACGTTGTGCATAGCATTAAGCTTACATGAATAGGGTGACGTTATAAATACCTATAACCACCGAGTGTGTTTAAAGAGGTGTATGAGTGTTATGAAGCGAAAGTGGTTTGTCAGGATCCGGACAGATGGGGATTCTTGATTTTTGCCTACGCCTCTACAAGGAATCAGGCGTGATGTGTATGTATATAAGTAACCAACGATCTTTGCCAGTAATAATAAACCTCTGACTATACCCAAACGTTTAACATACTTGAAGCTAAGTTATACTTATAACACAATAAACGTTGTAAATAGCATTTAGGTAACATAAAACTTGATCCTACTAATTTAGTACTCAATTATAGCCTCTGTTAATATGGCATTAAGATTGTGATTTATAACCTTGTTTACTAGAAGCCTGTTTTCCTTACTTTTATTATATAATCCACTGATGGAAAATTAATGATGCAATTTCGTGCTGGTTGAGGATTTAAGGAAGATATTATAGCTGCAGTTATTTTTATTATGTCGTAAAAAGAAACCAACAGATATAAGTTTACTCCTGTTAGTTATAGTTAGCTAGGTAAACGATAAGTAATTAGCCAAATGTTTCTTAAGTTTTTGTATCTTTAGTTGTTATTAACTCTGTTAAGAATTATGAAACTTCTAATTTTAAGCAAATCATTATGTGTACTACGAATAGTCGTAGATTAATAAGTATGAAAAAACAAACATATCGTATCGATATCGTAAAAAGTGACTATGGGATATGAGAAGTATTGGAGGTGATCTACAGGAATGCATTTGAAGCCCAATAATTATTTTAATTTTCACTAAATCGACTACCCGATGCTAAATGGTACTAACATCTTTTCTTCACCTTCCCAACTAGTAGAAGGCGATTAAGATATTAAGCTAAATTTGATCTAGTAGACTAGACTAGTTACGAAATAATTATATACGAGTCATACATGATGAATGATTTGATATACATACATATACATCACGCCAATCCCTTCAAGCTTAGTCATAGATAACCGATCCCATTATTCCCGATCCTGACAAACCTGATCCTCTTTATACATGTAGTGTGTAATCTAAGTACATTATACAATTCGTTGAGAACATGTCGAGTCCTCTTGTACAGGGAGACGCGGATTTGATGGAAGGACCCTGGAGCGGAGCTGTACGGCGTCCGCCCCGCTCACCTAGTCCCCTTTTACAGCCGCTTTGAGCCAACACATATCCGAGACAACTCCATACTCTTACTGGTGAGACGAGCAGTGTCAGTGACTATGTTCTAAGTGTCTAGTGGTTCGGGGAGTGAAATGAATTTAGTGTAAAGTGGGGGAGTGAAACGTTTTGAGTGTAAAGTGGGGGATTGGATTGACGTTTTGGTTAAGTTAAATGTGATTAGTAAGTGTATGTAAACGTCCGTCGAATAGAATTTAAAATCATATTGATGTTGTAATTGTCTATTAGGTTGTGTGTCGTTGGATAGAGTTTAGTGCTTTTCTGTACTGTGATTTAAAGAGAGTGGAATTATTCGTTTTCCTTGTCAATATGTTAAAATTCTAGTAACCTATTAGTAATTTAACTTTTGAGTATTTATCCACTGATTGATTATTTTAACTCTTTTAACAGGGAAACAATATTTGGACTCTTGAAAAATAATTGTCGATACCCTTATGCGCTAAAATCTTTTTATTTGTAAAAACATAGAGCATAACATAATATTATTTTATCTGTAATTTCAATGTAAAAGGTATTATAAAATATTATAATGGTGAATGTTTAGCTAAATACATTAAATCACACAAACTAACATAGAAAATACGTGACAAAATATATGGAATTAAAAATAAGCACTTTTAAGACGAACTTATCCTAAGAATAACATTATAATCATGAAATTAATATTATTATATCACATATAATGCAAGAGAAGTGACTATGTTTAAACGAATATCATAAGAAGAATGTATCTTATTATAGTACAGAAAGCAACAATTAGTTATATAAGAATTTCATTAAGAACACCTTCTGAATAATAAATCAAATATAGGTATATTGCACTGGAATATAGAAATAATATATAGAATAAATGTTGTAAGTATAAATGAAAGCTCAATTCTAAACATTATATTACTTCGCAATAGGTACTTGCGAAATACATACATGTAGTAAATACTTGATAATCAGAATTACAATGTTTAGTAAACTTATTAACGGATTTAAATAAAATATTGTGTATTTTGTTTCATTTAAAAAAAAGTAAGTGTAGTCTAGTCTCATATATTACAGCAATGTATTTATAATCATTTTTTTGAATCATTTTTGTAAACTTGACCTATGAATTACGTAATAAATACTTTTAATTAGTCCAAACACTTTATATGAACTGTTTGAGGGAATTGATTTTAATAATAATACACATCACATATATATTTTGGTCATAATACAAGAAAAGCCATGTTTAAAGGCGTCAATTTGTTATATTTTCGAGCATATGCAAGAAAACACATAAGTACTAGTAATCACTATAAATTCTAAAATGATCTGGACGTAACAAGAAGTACTTATTTCTTAGTATGTTAGTAAAACATTTCTTTGATGTAAAAAATATTTGTATATTATAGTTTTTGTATTGTTTAAATACTTAGAAGCGTAGCAATGATATCTGTAACTATAGATGTAGCATAAATATCTTAATTTATGATACTGTTGTTAAGTTGATATTGAACTGACACTGAGTGTCATTTATATATTACGAATTTATTTATGTTTGGGAGTATTTTGTACTCAATATTCATATTTGTAATATTTATACACATATTTTTTATTAATCATGCACTACTATAATGCACATATAAACTTAAGCGGCGGTGACATAGTCCTTAACCGCATAGTATGTCCTTTGAACAATGTACATGCACATTTCAACACACTTAAATCTGTCCTATTTTCACTTTAAGACTGATTTCATAAATTTGACATTTGATACTACATAAACTGTATTACGTTCCTATGTATGAAATTTCGAATTTCCAAAGCTATGTAAGAAATTAATAAATAAAAAAGCTATATAACATTTTGTTATTCTTTTGATAGAAATTTAATGTCTATTGAAAATTACTCATAGGTTAAGCTTAGATGACTTGTAACGAGGAATAATAATACAATGTTAAATACCTACTATACGATAAACGCCAAATTATAATACGTATAGTAGAACTCAAATTTTAAAAGGTAAAAGTGTAAAATAATGGAATAAATTTATTTCGATAAATATAACATGTTTTATTTTTATTATTTAACTTTCACCGTTACGCTAATATCTCCTAATATACTTTTAAAATCACAATCAAAATATTGATAACATTCAATAACTTAATCCGTAGTCAGTCGTCAACAGCTAGTTAACAGTACGCTTTTATCATTACGTTCCAAATTA
The DNA here is from genome assembly GCA_030578115.1 of Leucoptera coffeella. Taxonomy (NCBI): domain Eukaryota; kingdom Metazoa; phylum Arthropoda; class Insecta; order Lepidoptera; family Lyonetiidae; genus Leucoptera; species Leucoptera coffeella. The sequence goes on along the minus strand of JAMBLF010000140.1, from coordinate 313,166 downwards.
ACACAGAAGTACCATGCTCCCGTGCTAGTCTGGGACGTAAAAAGAATGCTAACTAGCAGCCATTCTTCCCGACATGTCGTAGGAGGCGACTAAGGGTCTAGGGGTAATTGGGTTCTATTTGGTCTAGCAACCTGTCACCATTGTTCCATTATGACATTAAAACCCCAATATTCATTCTAATAAGTGACCTAGGAGATATTTCCATGTCTTCGAGGTTCTGTCCACCCCGAAAAGGATTAAAAGATGTGAATTTATATATATATGTTACTCAGAACTGTACGTCCCACGAACCAAATATAAAGAGGACCCGGCGTAAGGAGCGGTCCCTGTTACGCGGTGCGGAGTCCAAATGACGTGTTATAATTGGTACGGAGCCTAAATATGTGTAGTAGAAATAAGATAACTGATTTGATTGGCCGATGCCGTGTTTTAATTGGTTGTAATATCTCCCCTCAATCTCGCGTACCTCGTTTCACCCCGCGTAATGCCACGTTAGGTTCCATACAAATAATGCGTAAAGCCCACTCCTCTTATTAATTACTCCATGGTACGTCCTCACTTCTTATTAATATCTAGAGTAGGAATGGCAATCGATTGATAAGAAGTACTTCAAAGTTCACTTCGAAACATCTGAGATAGCGACGTCTACTAACTTCTCCTATTACTGGGAGGTAAGTTAACCAACTGATAAGTGAAGGTGCCTGGTTCTGTGCTGGGACGTTATTAGAATACTACTAACTATTGGGTAGCTATCCATCGAATACCTGAATTATAGTTATATTAACTTATCTCAACAAATTTGTGAAACGTTATATATCCTTTAACAATAGAATCTTTATAATAAATTAAAAAAAAAATACACGTACTTAATTATTTTACAGTCGTTATATATTAACATAACTTATGAAACATTAATGAAAATTGTTAGGTCACCTAATTAATTTTATTCATCTCTAGTTACAATTATCTCTTACAACATGCTCTAAAAGCATGGCTTATTATTATTTTATCGTTCCAGGAAGCGGAACCTTGCAGAGTTAAAAGTAGAAGTAAAAGTATTTAATCGTCACAAAACTATGGATGTTGTGATTCCGTAACCACCTAAAACCAACATGGTAACAAAATGGTCATGAGCTAAAGTCAGGTGGCTTACAACCACTAACTTATTATCTATTCCGATGAATATGCAGATTTTCTTACTCTACTTTCCTAAGCAACTGTATTTCGTAACTATAGTATAAACGTACAAAGAAACGAAGAAATTTACGCTCCCGTATAGAAACCTGAAACCCTTTAAATAAACGTGAACCAATCCAAGTTGCAAACAAATCCTGAGCAGGTAAGTCTTGTGACGCAACCGTTCCCGCGGCAAGCTCTCTAAATCTAGGTGACATCTCTTACAGCTCAGTGAGATAGCTTGGCTCCAGACATTTTGTACGATACGGTACGCTGTTCCCGAAGATACGGGTAATACAGATATAGGTAAGAAGTTCTTGTATATATGTGTTTTAAAATGTATATAAGGGATAAGTTAGTGCCTTGAAAAGATGGATTCATTTTCGAAATGAGAGAGCGAGGAAATACCCTTTTTTTTTATTCTTTATTAAGCCATTCACCACTAAGGTTATGTCGGCTGAAGTACAAACACTGATGCCACGGCGTTTGAACTTCTTGTTATTTCATCGCCATGGTAACAGCAACGCCGACAGCCGCTACAACCGAAGAAAAACGAAATCGAACCTCCAATTCTTCTCGTCCTTGTTCTTCGGTTTGTTCCAGTTGAGGATCCAAATATAATCCCAAAGCAAACATATTTAGCCAATTTGGCATCACAACTGACTAAATATTGAGCCGAAAATATTTATTTGTATTTTCAACTTTCACTGAGCTGCTGACTTTGTTGACGCACCATAGACGACTGTTTTCTCATTTTCAAATCAACAAAAACATTATTATCTATGGTCATTCATCCATATAAACAGCTCTGCGATGCATTCTGATTGTGAATTTTCTGAAATATGAATAAGTAATATATTAATGTTACATTCAAAAAAATATATACGTATAAACGAATGAATACATTTATAATCCCATAAGCCAGCATAATGAACAAAAGAATCAATAAAATTTAACGTCAAATTCAACCCCTGTTCGCGACAAATTTATTAAAAAGAGAGCGACAGTTTTTATGCAAGTGTCATTTACTTACATAAGTTCCACATATGCATAGCTTCAGCTTGAAGGTAATCAGGAATATTCGTTCAATTTATCCGTCTAGACAGCTTTGTCTTGTCTATTTTCGGAGACTGTGAGCTGGAAATGACATATCCATCTATTTGGGAAAAGGTTTTAGACGGCGAAACTTTTATCAAGGGATTTGTGTATTTGTGAGGTGATAGTTTTAGAAAGGGCTAGTCTGTGATGTAAATAGAATGATAGAACTTACGTACATATAGTGATAAGCCAGCATCACGCCCTTAAAAATATCAAAATAGTAGCGATTGAGGATAAATTAAGTTTAATACAGGTAAGTACTAAAGGTCATTACTGAATAGTCTTATTGTAATATATACATACTTACATATACATTCAACGCCTTTAATCTCTTTCGGGGTGGACAGAACCTCGGAGATATAATCTCTTCTAGGTCAATTATCAATATGAATATTGGGCTTGCGATGTCATAATGGATCATTGGTTGCTAGCCCATCGCCCAATAGATTCCATATACCAGCAATCCCTTAGTCGCCTCCTACAACATGCCGAGAAGAACGGCAGTTAGTTAGCATTCTTTTTACGTCCCAGCTAGCACGGGTCTATTAAAAGCTTTTTACACTCTATCCAAGTCCTGCACATACGAGACTCATTACCAATGATATATCAAGATCATTTATGTCATATGTGAGGTATTAGCGACCATCGATAAAGATTCTTGGAAGATTTCATATCCATCCATCAAAATAGTCAGTTTCCTTTGAGGGAGGAAATGATCGATACTAGAGCCATCTATTGGATCTTTATCCCGGGTTAGTTTGAGACTTATAATGTTACCTACTAAGTTGCATTTAAGGAAGTTACTAAGGTGATTGAATCTATTGGACTAAAGTCTAGCAATATGTCATATAGCTTTTTCAACCCCGTGAGAAGTTATTAAGATATCTCAATTTGTCACATAAATACATTTCAATAGAATACTTCACTACATAGTATAAAATAAAGTCGCTTTCTCTGTCCCTTTGTATGCTTAAATCTTTGAATCTACGCAACGGATGCGGTGTTTTTAATAGATAGAGTGATTCAATAGGAAGGTTTATATGCATAATAACATCCATTAAATAGTAGGCTATATATTTTATTCCCGTGCGAAGCCGGAGCGGGTCGCTAGTGATATATATTTGTTAAGTGAAAGTCAAAACATTTTCTGACACTAGTTGTTTCTAATTATTAAAATTCTACCGTTGGTTCGGAAGCACGTCTTTCTATCTCTTTTGAGGTTATCAGAGCCACGAAATCAACACCTTGATTGTTTTAAGGATAACTATATTAATTATGATTTCATTGATTTGTAATATTTGTGACACTTTTAATGACCTTGATTTTTAATGAATGAATGATTTTTTTTACTATGTGAGACCGGGTCGTATCACGATAAAATTAAATAAAGATATAGATATCAATGTATTACTTACACCACTAGTACCTTAGTCTCTTCCAACAAGAGGCTGAAAATAAATAAATCATAATTATTTAGGACACTAATACACCATTGAACTAACCCCTTGTTAAGTTCATTTGAGACTTGTGTTACTAGTTACCGTATTCATTTTAATCACTTTATCAGATCGGGTTCTATCACGATACATTAAATACCTTTATATCACCCTACGTTTCAACCCCTACGGGAAGACTTGATTGTGATACGACCCGGTCTCATACAGTAAATGAATTGAGTACAAATCGCGAGTATTTAAAAATAACTAGTCAACGTATATTTATTAAATATATTATTATATACAGGCTCAAATGATAGCTAGGGACAAAGAAAATGTCCAAGAATGCAAGCCAAGTTTGTAGGCAGGTGTTGACACTATTCAGTTAAAATACGTATTGCAAACCCGCTCGGGACAAGTTTGTAAACAGCCATTAAAAGTTTAATAACTTATGACCCAGTTACAAAATGTTATTTAAAAGACCTGCTTGGTTAAGTTTCGGCCTACAAATTCACGAAGTAGTTGGGGATGTAAAAGAATGGAAAATTTCTAAAAGGGTACGTGTACCTTTTAAATAAAAATGTGTCTTTTAAATACAAACGGGCACATCCATTTAGAAAGTATCTATTCAAATTGAATGACCAATAGCTGCATTTTTTCTTTTTACATAATTTGTTAATTACGTGACATGTCACCGATATTCTACATGAATGGCATCACAATCCTTAGCACCAAAGTGTTTTGAATTAAAAAAAAATAGTTTCGGCTGCAAGAGTCCAGTGGAATCGCAGGGCTGGTAGCTTCCTTCGCCAGAGGATCAGTCTGGCTATTCAGAGGGGGAACGCTGCCAGCATATTGGGCACTCTGCGCTCCAACGAAAGTGAAAAATTTTAAGGTTTATTTAATTTATAATTAAACGATTTTAAGTGGTTTTAAGTTTTTTTTTATTTATTGTAAAGATTCTATTGTCAGTATCTAGAGAGGTGATTTGATGATCTCATACAATACAGTTTCAGAGAAGGAATATATTGAGAAAAAAGTCCTTCATCTGTCTAAGTAATATACAATACATATATGGGAAAAGTAATGCATTTACTACTTCGTAAATTGGGTACAGGCTATTTCATAACATCTGCTATTTAAAGACCACAGACCAAATATGAAATGAAGCAAAAGAGGATGTACTTTAATCCCATATCAACACAGTGACAATTTAGTCAACTCTCATTAATGACAAACGTTTCACGTATGAACGAATAGATGACTGAAAATGTCCACTTCAGTCCACGCGTGAATAATGTCGACTATACACGGTGGCAGCTCATAAATTAGTCATTCAGTTACCCTGTCATAAGCTCTGTGTTGTTCCGTGTAACAAGCCTTTAAATGAGGTTATTTTAGGCTCAAATGTTGGCGAGTTATAATGAAATAAAGCTGGGGTAGTAATAGAATGCTAACTAGCTGTCATTCGTCCACAGATATATGTGACTAAGGGATAGAAAATAATCAAAATCTATTAGACGATACTTAATAATAGTTTTGTTAATATCATTACATTTTTTTATTTATATAGACTAAAGCTAAACTTTACCTTTGTTATAGTATTCACAACCTTAATATTATTGTCAAAAATTGTCCTACGTGAAAATAAATATAAAATAAAATCTCCGAGGATCTGTCCCCTCTACGAGGGGTTGAAGGTCGTGAATGTATATTCATAACTGTTCAAATGTATGAATAAGTCTAGCCGACAATTAAATATTTGTTAATTCATCGCTAGTAAACAATTGTGTGTATAATAACGAAAGTAAATCTTATCTATGCATTTCATCTCTTCTTCAATTTAACCAAACGTCTTTTATAAGATAACATGTCTCTGCAGTTACTTACATACCCGTGGGTATATACCTACGAGTATGTTACCTCATGCATTGAGTAATTACTCCACGTCACCGCAGTCTATCAACATCAGAAACTTGACTAGTGGAAACGTGCATAAATTAGTTCCCATCCTATCTAGGAACATTATTTTGCTCAACACATCTCGTTACAAATACATACTTACTCACTACTATTGCATGCTTTTTAGAGTAAAAAGAATCAGAAGGGCGTCATGCCTTCTTGGTGAACATTACTTACATCGTATCGTAGTTACAATGAGTAAAATATGTCATTATAAGTAGATAAGTCAATCATCCAATAAAATTTATATACACATACATACATATAAATTCACGTCCTCTATTCCGTTTTGGGGTGGACAAAATCTTGGAGAATATAATAATAATTATAGAATAATTTGGAGAAAAGATTATATCTCCAAGGTCACTATTAAGCACGAATTCTAACGTTATATGGATCATTTATGACAGGTTGTTAGCCCATCCGATTCTATTGACCTCTAGCCCGTTAGTTACCTACGAGATGCCGGGAAGAACGGCAGTTATTTATTGATATCTATTCACGAGATATCTATTCACCATATTAATACCGAACACATGTCTATTTGTGAATTTCTGAATTATTCGTAGTATACTACGAATCGCAACGGCAGTTTGTAGTCATCGTAGTCGTAGTCGAAGTGCGCTATAATTTCCCAAACGTCAGTTTCCGGATACAAAGTGACATTAACACGAATTAATTGCGCTATAAATCCGTATCACGTCTAAATTACGGAGATTCATATTAGTCCCGGGTTAGGAAGTAAATAAAATGTCAACTAACTGCCTCATTCTCGGTAGGAGGTGACTAAGTGAATAGCATTCAAAAGGGATTCGTGAAGTCTATTGAGCGATGGATTGCCATTCAGTCATCATTCCTTATCGATTCTATCGGAGCCCCGATAATTATGTAATTTATGCAAATTATATATTAAATGTGTTTGAGAAGGTGATATTATGTCTCCGAGGTTCTATTTCCTCTTATCGGGGTCAATATATTAAAGTTTACTATTATTGGAATTATTTCTGGTCATTTGATGTTTTATTAAGTTTTATGAATTTGATTAGTTTTGTATTAATGATGTGTGTGTGTGTGTGTTTAAAACAGCTCGAAGCATGTACGACAGCAGAATACACTTTGGATAACGGTTTGCCATTTTAAATAAATAAAAAAAACTAGCATTTGTAACTCGTAAATAAATAACTCGTTGTCGCAGTAAAAGATCCCAACTCAGCTTGGTATGTTGCGTTTGCCACCAAACGCAGCACTGGTCTTATGTGGGAACCACTGGGAAACAACGTTTATGGTTAAAAATTCGATTTTATTTTAAAGAACATACTCAAATAGAAAGCTTCATTAATAATCAAAATAAATATATACATAGGCATAAAATATGAAAACCAATGATATAAAAATACATTTATTTATTTGCAATATCCTAAGCAATAATGACACATCCTTTTGTGACGACTTACAATATCTCTGGTTACAGCTTGGTTCATTTAAATTAAATTCCACAATAGTTTAGGACGATGTTGTCCAATAAATCCCCAGTATCTGAATATTGAATCCACTAGGGTAACCATCATTTAGTAGCCAATGCGAATGGACTAATGGCCAGGCTTAATTTGCATGGCCATATCTCTCTTTGTTCAGTTCTTGGGTAGTGTAAAGCCTGAGAATCGACTGTGTGATCTGGTACTATATATACATACATATACAAGCACGTCTTTATGCCTTTAGGGGTGGACAGAATCTTGGAGATATAACATCACCTAGGTCACTTTTTAGCGACATAACATTTTTTTGAGACGTTTTGAGTGTTGCCCATCTGAGCATTGCGATATTCGTTAACCATTCTAAAATAGTAAAATATGTATACTTCATATCTAAAATTGCGCAGTTTTTATATGTCAAATAGCACTTAAAACAAAAGGTCAGGATATCATATTTTCAGCCATAAAAAGCGAAATTGCCACGTTAACGCCTGAAGACTGACGTCATAACACGCTAAAGAGCTCACTATTTCCTTTAAAAATAGGATCATAAACAAAAATATATCTCTTCCAGTTCAACGCCCCTTAAATGTGGGTCACGGAGCTCGAGGGGTGGGCACAGAGCCAAAAGCATTTAGGGTGACCCCAGATAAACGACAGTGTCGCATCATGACCTCCAAGGAGTAGGCAGAGAGTCTACTGTGTATGTGGTTGATACTGTAGTTAAGGTTGGAATGGTGAAGGAATTACTCAGATGTTCCGGATTAGATTACTTTGAGGCAAATTCATTTTTTATTTGGAAATGGTAATGCTATGACACATGTGTTACATATAATGTTATACATTTGGAATATTCATAGACTTAAATGACTACCGAGGGATCTAAAAAGATATTTAGCCTCTCAAAACCAGATGGAAAGTCACCATTCATAGGTATACCCTGTATAACCTATGATGATGGTATATAGGTTTTCTCACAACGTCTTCCTAAGCTCCACGGTTTGAGGGGCAACGACCAAAACATATGATCCAGATCCGTAGTATTTATAACGTTGCTACAATTCGGTGATGAAACCGGGTTTATCAATGCGGAAAATTTTAAGATATAAAAAAAGAGTAACAGTTACAAGAAAAGTACAGAAATCATCAGAGTGTTTTCTCACAATATATTTTCATAGAAATGTTCAGTCAACGAATGTATAAGGAAACATGTAAGCATGTGTACTGAAATGTATTTTTCATGAGCAGCCTCCAAGGCTTGAAATGCCTACTCCAGAAGATCTTTTTTTTAAGTCACGTATACCTGATAAATACATACAATGTTTGGGAGAAATTATTATACTGAAAATGCAACATTTTGACTTTCACATGATCCTACGAAAAAAGAACTTTATTTGCAATACTTAATGACTAGAAAGAAAATTAGCTAAAATCCTGTCTATTGACTGACATAGTCTAAAGTCAACGCGACGATACGACGATATGTGCAAATTTATATTTGGTTTTGATAATTTAGTTAAATATAGGTTTTAATATCACTATACACTCACACACAACACGTCTGATTCCCTATAACGAGGTAGGTAAAGATCACGGATCCCCATTTATCCCGATCCTGACAAACCGTTTCGCTTCATTGACACTCACAAATGATAATAATCAGATTCTGTACGTTTTAAATCATGTTACACTAACAGTATACAATTCACGTAAATAAGTTATTAATCATAGATAGTATCAAAACGGTTAAATGTTCGCTATTTATAACCGTCCGTTGAGAATAGAACCTCATGTCCATACAATCCCTAAGCTTAGATTAGTTTGGACAATGTTGTTTAGAAATTACATTGATCACGTAACTACGTTTGTAGGCGTTATCAACAACTTTATGGGTCGAGAACGATAGTTACAATGGAGCAATTAAAACTGACCTTTTATCATCCTTTTTGAATGCCTGGGGATTAATAATGTGTAGCCAGTTATTATATGTGATCAGATATGAAATTTGCAAAGAGCGTAAAGTTTGAGGATCGGAAGGAATTTACGTCGAATAATTTAATATATGTACTCATGTTCTTGATTGTGAAGTGGTTAAGATTCATAATCAGTCGTCTATTATTTGTCAACAAAGTCAGCAGCTCAGTGAAAGTTGAAAATACAACTGGAACGAACCAAAGAACAAGGAAGAGAAGAATTGGAGGTTCGATTTAGTTCGGTTCGGTTGAAGCGGCTGGCGGCGTTGGTGTAACCATGGTGATGGAATAATAAGAAGTTCAAACGCCGTGGCATCAGTGTTTGTACTTCAGCCGACATAACCTTAGTGGTGAATAGCTTAATAAAGAATTAAAAAAAACATAATATTTCCTTGATTGACTGTGATGGTTGTGATGGACCTTTATAGGATGTTGGTGACAGTTTGTCTATCCATCGGGATAAAACATGTTTTTCCTTAGTCTTCTACGACATCATGGAAAAAACTGATATTTGATAGTCCGCTCATACATTGATTTATCATTTAATATAACTATAAATAATGTTCAGTATATATCTTTCTTTCTATGTATTTTTTATGTATATACCATCAGTTATGTATATACCCCTTAGTAACATTAGTCAGGGAAATTAAATGTATCGTACAGTAGTTTACTGTTACATAAAACTAAAAAAACATAATTATCGATAGACTAAAACTCATTTCTCTATATAAATGTCAAATGTACCTAAATATCGTTATAAACTGATTTCAAAAAGAAGCTTACGTCTGAATAAATAACGGTGGGACCCGAAATGAAAGTGTTGCTTGTTAGCCGTAAAAATTCATAAGTGAAAATTCAAATAGGCTTTCATCCGGACCAATATTTCCCTTTCATTTCGCGATGACGCAAAGAGATCCGTTTTATGAATTCATGACATTCGTTCGGCCTTAATAGAGTAGATATATACAAATATTTGCACGTATATACTTTGTTACAAGTATATTTATAGGTTATCCGCCGAAGGTGTATTATGAGGTATATGGATGGCAATTAAGCGATAGTGGTTTTGCCAGGGTTGGAAATGGGTACCCATGACCACTGCCTACACCTGTTTTCGACTTTGGAAGACTAACGTTTTATTCCTGGTATATATTGATGGTCTATGCAGATTAAATGTCCCGAGCTGTAATATTACAGCCTATGCTGATGACACTGCTCTGACGTTCGTTGCGGACTCTTGGTCTGAGCTTCAACGAGTCGCACAGGAGGGGTTTGACTTGGTCTACGATTGGTTAACGGTCCATCGCCTCTCTCTAAACATTGCAAAGACCAAGTGCATGGTCTTCTCCGTGTCGTCGGCTGGCAGACCCATTGCGGCTCCTGAGGTTCGCGTCCACAGTTGTTTGGATCGGGGGGCTTGTCATTGCCCTACTATAGGTCATCCGGACACAATTAAATACCTGGGGATAATTGTTGACCCACTATTTTCATTTAAGCCACATGTTAGGGCCTTGACAGGTAGGGTCCGTAAACTTATATACATTTTTTATAAGCTCAAAAATGTTGCTAATCAATCAATTATGCGTACTACATATTATGCCCTATGTCAGAGCTTACTCAGTTACTGTATAACATCTTGGGGTGGGATTGCTAAAACTGTTTTGAGACCTTTGGAGGTGGCGCAGAGGCTGATCCTAAAGATATCAACACATCGCCACATTAGATTTTCTACGGAAGAGCTTTATCGGTCTTGCGGAGTTCTCTCGGTACGAGGATTGTATGTGCTTGGAGCTATTTTGCTTCAACATCGCAATACTCCTTTCATTGCTGTTACTAAACGCAGGAAAGACATTGTTTGTAAAAAGCCTTCAATTAATTTTACTTTGTCTAGAAGACATGTCTTTTTCTATGGGCCCTATTTATATAATAACTTGAATAAATTACTTAACATGTATCCCAAAAATTTTCATGAATGTAAATTGTTAATTACGCAATATCTATTAACACTTAACTATGATCAAATTGAGCAATTACTCATTCCTTGTGGTTAATTTTATATGTACAATATTAATGCTTATCACTGGCGTCTCTGTATTGTCACTTTAGCACTATTTATAAATCCCTTATCTAATCTATTTATAATATTTTAAAATACACTTTAACACTCTACATCTCCCTCATGTAATTTACAGTTACTTTCTTACACTTTTATTTATATTTAGCATACAGTATGTAAATAAATTGAGATAAACTGTAAGTTTTATGTATTAATATTATATAAGTGATAGTTTAATGATATAATCATATTAACAGTTGTGTTTGCTCTTTGTGGTGGTCTATAGGGAAGAGCCTGATCACCATCAATACGGACTACCTAGATGTGGTCTCTCGATGGTGACATGGCCTGTAACTATTTAAAAAACTGTCATCATAGTTTTAAGACCTAATTTTTAGTTTTGTTTGTGATGTGTTTATTGCCTAATAAAGATATTATTATTATTATTATTATTATTAACGTGATGTGTATGTCCTAAAAATTCGATAGTACATTTATACATGCACGTAATACCTTTTGTCCTATACTTTACTATAGGTCGGACATATTATTATGGGTTTAGAGGACAATGAACACTATTGGGCGATAGACTAGAAGTCTGTCGTTAATTTCCATGTTAAAACCGTTATTACCTCAATATTAGCGCTACATGAGACAAAGGATTTAAGTATTATTTTCCAAGGTTCTATCCACTTCAAAAGGGAGCTTAAATGTATATGTATTTGAAGACCTTCGTGGCGCGATCGGTTAGACACCTGAACGCTAATCGTGGGGTCCCGGGTTCGATTCCCGGTGGCGGCAGAGTTGAGAACAACGCTTTTCTAATGCTTTCCACTCTGGTTGTAAATTATATATGCTATATATGTATATAATTCTTAAATATACGTTGACTAGTACCCCTAAAACAAGTCTTAAATGTACTTACCGAGGGGCTAGTTCAATTGGTGTGATAATGTCCAAATATTATTATTTATGTATTACTATATAGCGTAATATAGTTTCCCGAATAAGCATAACGTTGTACGCTGTATGTTATGAAATCCAGTACACTCCACTTAGATTAAGCAAGATTATGCAAATCTCTTTAGCGGCAGGAGAAACTCCCTAAACTTCTTAAACTAAAATCTGAATTATGCAAAAGATGAGTTACGTCCCACGGGCATTGAGTACGTATCCCATTAATTCGTAATCTATTTATGTACTACATTTGAGTACATTGCTTGTACATAGACCTTCACGTCTTTAATTCCTTTTGGGGAGAAGCTGGGAGATAAATATCTCCTAGGTCACAAATCAGCATGAATATTGAGGTTGGATCCAACATTGGTGACAGGTTTTTAGCCCATCGCCCTATAGATTCTATTTACACCTAGTCCCTTAGTTGCCTACTACGACATGCTGAGCGGAATGGCAACTAGAAAACATTCTTTTTAATTCCCAGTTAGCACAGGACCTTTGATATATATCCAAAATATTTAAACGCCATTCAAACCTGTGTCACGTCAGATACTGGCTTGAGCGACTTAATTAGTCACAATCATTAACATATGAAACGGACACACAAAATTCTGTCAACCCTAAGTTGTTTACTGGTGTTAAAGCTATGTACGTACTGTAATATGTGTATATTAATTTACTCTTTGGGTATTTTCAACAACAAACAAAAGGATCTCAAAGTTACTTTGATAATTATATCCTTCTCATACATGCATCATTTTTTACGCTACATACGTGAGAACAGAAAAGCATGTCTAAAAGTTAATGGGTGTGAGTAAAGCAAAAGAGTTTTGTCAGGATCGTTCCAGGTGACGAACCCGGTAGGGCAGTAGAGTTTAATTATAACTTTATGTGTATAATTATACAATATATGTATAATTATATCTCTCATACCCCTTCTGACGTATGTGTATTCCCAAGGGTAAAATTAATTTCCTGACACAAGTGAAGCTTGTTTTATTAGGGATGACAAGTGAAACGGATGCAGTCAAAACTTTGTTTCATTGTAGCCTGGATTGAACTGAACGTGGTTTGGAGTTTTCATTACTTCTCCCGCAACTTTTAGTTAATATATTTGAACGTCGAGTTAGATTCTCTTCAGAAAATATTCAGGTAGTTTACACTTCAATTGGTAGCAAAATACCGTAATCTTTTGGAAAGAAATAAAGAACACATACAGGATTGGTACACCTTTATTAAGAAATAGACTTTATTTTCTCTTATCATTAACTTTTTTATCAGCTATTGTAGAAGAATAATTAATTTCAAATTAATATTTAAATAAGTATACCACCTCCTAAAATTTTAGAGTATATTGCGATCTTAACATCAATTATGTCGGCAGGTTTCATTTTGTTTCGACCCCTTCCTATCAGGTTTGATTAAACGAAACAAAGAACTGACTTCCAGATAATATCTACACTGATATAAGAGATTCTGAATTGAGCTGCGAAAGTATATTCAACATAAACACCTTGTCCATAGTCATAACAACTGATTGGATTAGAGAGCAAACTTAGAGAGAGATTAGATTAGATTGACAGATGCAAGTACGAGTATAGGTACTGAGATACTGAGTGGTTAGGTTAAAGGGTTCAGAGAATGATAATATAAGTTCAATACCTAACCAAGAATGCTTCTTCTTATCCTTTTTACAATTTGTAAATATACTTTACATACTCCTGTATAATATGTACATATTATATTGCTAAGGTAACACTTTACCTATTTCCCTGAATTATCAATACACTTACGTTCAACTAAATTGAACCTTCTACTACCGAAGAGGGAGTTAAAATTCTATCCAAAATACCAGAGATTCCTAATGTACTCTGATCATCAAAACATAAAATATAGACGTAAAAATAATAGGTTCAAAGATTGTATCTAGCCTGGGTTCTTACTCCACTAATGCATTTTAGGCACAATATTACTTCAGTAGTGTAGTAGTCATATGTGCCAAAGTGTCAAATTAAGGCCACTAAAGTATTACTGTATCGCTACTGAGGTAATATTGTGCCTAAAATGCATTGGTGAAGAAAGACCCCTGATGTTAATACTTCTGAAGCTAATCAATCAATTTATTGAACAATTGAAATAGTAAGTTCTAACAACCTCATTGCTAAGTTATTAATTCCATGGTCTCCTAGAACCCACGTGTGTACATGAACCTGTCACAAAAAATGACCATATAATTAAAGTGTAATTAATTGCCCCTCCTTCACAATATCCTTTATAAAATCTCTCACGCCACCTTATAAAACATACGCTTCACGACTTGTGTACACACACTCCCTTTTTTATTGTGGCGGGGTTATCAGAGGAGTTCCCATCTCCGAAATTTCGAAGGCATGTTAGGTATGGGTCACTCGAAGCCCGTATGACACTAAATAGACAGCACCCAACGTGATAGGTAGTGAACCGTAACGCCGTATACAGGTTATATTTATAGTTATATACCACTTAAGTTATGCTTGTACATCACAATTTTGAAGTGGGTCTAAAAATAAGTGCCTGTCATCGTCTACCAACCACTTGTGGGTCAGTGGAGCCTTTTTCCGAGCGTTTACCCATTTGGGTATCCTCATCAATCATGCCTCACCACACCCCCTGGGTTTAGTGAATAAAATCTAGCAAACGCCGCTTTGAGCACATCATAATTCATCCTAAATAAAGAGATAGGGATAACCTCTCACAGTTTTATAAGTGCTCCTAATTACAGTTGCTTTTATATGGCTTGTGTTTAAACGAATAACAAGATATCACACCATAAATACTGTATGGTACATCACAACACCACAGATAATATAATACTATATAGACAACACAGTTTCAACCCAAACCTAACCTTTTACTGTACGTTACAATATTTTTGATGTACGAGTACATTTCTGTATTTTTAATGTGCATGTAACCCCGGTAGCAATGCTAAGTGTGATTGAGGTGCTAATATATATATATATATATATATGGGTTGGAACGTCGTAAGAACGAGTATATGTATGTATGTAGTTCTTTTTAATTTAAATGCATTTGATTTTCTTGATTATAAGAATTTGATTATAAGAATGATCGCTTGCTGCTATTCTGTGTGTCTTAGAAGGCGACTAAGGGCGATGGACTAGCAATCCGTCAACAATGTTTCATATTACATCACCACCCCCAACATTTATGCCAAAAACAGACCTAGGAGATTTTATCGTGTCTCCGAGGTAGTGTCCAACACAAAAGGGATTACAGAACGTGAATGTACATATATGTATAGTAAAGCGGTAATAATACTCGTATCCTGAAGTTTTACGAGTATAAAGAGTTGAATAGTATCGCTAAATGCTGCGTTGTTATTAAGTGAGAATTCTTTATTTACAAATACATCACATATTTCCGACGTTATCTCTGATCTTCGTGTAAACAAATGGTTCGGAGCGTTCTCTTGAAATATTATACGCCATAATTCACGGGAATATACGAGAACGACATATTTTGTGACAATGTTGCTTTGCTATAAAATGTAACAAAATTTAGTTAAACACATAGCTGAGTAAAAAGGGTATTCGAAGGTTATAGAAAGTACCGTTGTTGTAGGTTTCACCCAGGTTTCGCCAGATATTTAATATTCAAACGTTAAAATAGATTCTGTCGGATTTTTGCCCAAGTTTTTCTTATTAGTGTCTAAAAACCTACGTGACAGGTACATGGCTGTTCACAGATACTGTTTAATAAATATATAGATAAAAGGTAGGCTTTCTCTCATTGACTTTCAACGTATAACAATAATAATATATGAGACTTAGATTTTGAACCCAACTATGGATAAGAGTGTTACTTGAAGTACAAGTAATCTATAAAGTGGAAGGTAAAGTTGGACGTAGTATGCCGCGTAGAACTTATACAGATCAAATTGGAGATATTCTTCTCAAGGCGGGTGTACGTAGTGTGAAGAACAGAAGAGCATGTATGAGATTGTTAATGGCTGTGAGTGACGCAATAGAGATTGGTCAAGATCGTTCCAGGTAACGATCGATATTCTCTGCCTATCCCGTTGAGGACGTAGAGTAACGTAACTACTATCGAAATAGTGATGGTAAAATAAAAACTGGTATTAAGTTGCTAGCCCATCACCATTTACATTCCATTTACTTCGTCTATTTAACCAGTAGGTACAATACGCATGTTCTTACAGCCTCCAAATCTCGAGGGCTATGAGAAGAACAGTTTCATCTCGAGAACATCTTGTCTTAATCTCGCTGAGTCATCAAATCAAGTCTTACGATCGCCTGATTACTTTCGCAGCCCATTTTGCATCACAACCCTGAACCCTTGTGAGGCAGACTGTTTACTTGAAAATGTGGAGTAAGTTGTGTATGTTTAATTAGTTCATACTTCTTTCTATCATTCAGTCCTACCCTGATGATCATTTTCTGTTGGTTTGGAATGAAGAATGACATCATAGGTAATCTGTCTAATGGTTGGTCTCTAAGGGTTGTAATAAAGGTAATATAAGTATAGAACTCATTAATATCAAGTTTGGTTAATTGGTAAAATGTGGAGATTAATTGGCTAATGATCGTTTTAGATACAAAGATGGTGCACAAATCTTTCTCGAACCTGCAATTGTTTACGATTATGTTAGCATATATGTATAAATATAAATAAAAAACCTTTAGCCAAATATAGATTATAAGAAAACCAAATTAGGACTACCTACAAATATATTATAACTAAGTACTGAATCTCTAGAGTAGTTTAAAATTGCCTTGTGTTGGTTCGAGTTGAGAGAAGCTTGCTAACAGTAATCGAGTTGAGAATGTTCTCGATTTTAACTTTGCATCAACTTCGAGTGACGCCAATCTTTCGAGGTTCTTTTCCTTGCGTCAGAGACTTTAATATAACGCTTGTCTTTCTTATACCTAAACTAGTTGCACTATTAGTATTAGTACCTATATTAGTACTAGTATATATCAATATTAGTACTAGTATATTTCAATGCAGCAAATTTAATATATTAATCATTCTTCGTAGTGATAGAATTTAATGTTAAAAGTTGAAATAAATATTTTGTGCCGAGGTTCTGTACACCCTAAAAGAGATAGAAGTACGTGAGTATATCCCTATAACCTGAAGGTTATGGTGTGCAGATTCTTAGGTGACAGGTATTTCAATATAATAATAACCAACCTCTTTCGCTATTGCGTAAAGTTATATCTCCTGTTAGGGATAATAGTCGTGATTATGTGTCACGCTCCTCAATCCATTTCAAGTGGAACAGAACTTTAGGCACTATTATAGTCGTAATCTTCGATAGAAAAACAACCTGTTACCAATATTCCATATAAATGCCATATAGAATATTGTTGACAGGTTGCTAGCCCTTCGCCCAATAAATTCCATTGACCCTTAGACCATCAAAATGAAGAGTTGAAAGACATTTAGTTAGTATTATATTTCGTCATAAACTAGCACGGGACATTGTATATATTAAATAATAGCTTTATTTTGTACAAAGCAACAAAGGCACTACGTGCAATAAATCCATAGAAAAGTTTGCCAATAGAAAAGGAAAATTTTCTATTGAGACTAACACATAAATTCGAACTTGTGTTTTTTGGAATAAGTTTTGATTTGTTTCTGTTGGTACGAAGATTTATTGAAGAATTGTGCTTGGAATATGATTGGTAACGGTGTGCTTCGATTGTTTTGATGTGTTGATAGATGTGGTTTGAGCAGATTCGAAAACGAATTGTTTTTTTTTGAAACAAAGGTTTTGACTGGCTTAAGACATGTAGATACTACAGTGAACACTGCAACTTCTTTAAACCTTGAACAGGTACAACAGTCATGTATGTTATATCACTATGGCGTATGTTTGTGTTTTGTGGTCCCGTGCTAGTTTGTGACGTAAGAAGAATGCTAACTAGCTGCTGTTCTTTCCGGCATGTCATAGGACTGTGGGACTAGAGAATAATGGAATATATTGGGCGATGGACTAGCAGCCTATCACCAAGGTTCCATTTTGACAACTCAACCCCAATATTCATGCTAAAAAATGTACCAAGAAATATTATATCTCCCAGGTACTGTCCACCCCGAAAGGGATTCAAGGACGTGAATGTTCGTTTTTATATGTTCGTTTTTTGTTTGCTACACTGCCTTTCAATTTATCGAACATGAATGGGGATGTTAAATAAATGAGGGATCGCTGTTTCGACGTTTCAGCCATGCGTGAAATACAGGTGAGATTTATAAACGTACGCTTCACGACCGTTAACCTATTTGGGTTAGCTACAACTAGGGTAAATATTGTTGTACGTTATACGCATATTTGCAAAAAAACAAAAAACAAACGCATTCACGACCATTGACCTTTGCGGGGTAGTCAGAGGTTCAGGTTTCCATCTCCTCAATTGCGAAGGTAGTAATTCTATGGACACCTCGAACCCAGTGTTAACCAGATAGTCAGTACTCAATTTGACAGGTGATCAGCCATATCGCCATTTACAAGCACTAACTATTACCTGTTCGACGAACAGGTAGGTTTCCTCACGATGTTTTCCCTCACCGTATAATACGATGCATTTCGTAAATGTGTTTTTATTACAAAAATGTACATAGAAATTCATTAAACTTTATTTCCATTGGTACATGCTCAAGCGGGATTTGAACCCTGTACCCACTGATACAGAGCCAAGCCCCAAACAACTGAGCTACGTCGAATTCATATTTGTAAAGTTTCAAATAGGAATTTAAAAATGTTCTGTATAATGTAATGTTTTATAAGTATCTGTCGCATTACGCGCAGCTGTAAGGATACGTATTTTTAATGAATAAATAAATGAAATGATATATAGAATTCAAATGACCAAGATTATAAGTACTTTTTATCAAACAGTACTTAATGTGACTAGTACTATTACCTATACTTATAATAGTTAGTTAAGTTAGTTAGTTACTTTACACAAAAACTTCTTTTTAAGGATTTGAAATCCCCAAGACGTTTTGTTAACATGGACTTGTTAAAATTTAGCGGTTTATGTAATTCATAAGGTAATAAGTTAACAACCACATAGAAAGATAGAAAGAAAATAGTTTTTTCACAGCATATAAATACAACCTTGCCACATAATTCAATAAATGGAAACCCTGATGCGGTGAAAAGGTGCTGCTTCAGTATACGATGCAGCTAGGCTGTATCACTGGTCCTCCGGCAGCACCCGATTCGGAAACTGTCACAAGCTGCATATCATAAATAATAAACATTCACAAAATAATTACAATGATAATTAATAACTAGCGGGACTTATCGCGTATGTTTTTATTAATAAAGGTAACTTTATTAATAAAAACATACGCGATAAGTCCCGCTAGTTATTAATCATGAGTATAATCGCGAATCTCCTGAAACTATATAATGATAATATAATTATAATGAAACATCATAGCAATTACAGATATAATAAAACTAGTATATATATAATTGATAACCTATAATTCGTAAACATACTTGAAAGAATATAATAAGGATCATTACTTATAAACATACAAAGACTCACACATTATAGACAATTAAAAAATAATATACCTATTTAGCTAACGGCGAACGAAAGGAAAGGAACAAAAAGAATGTGTATGTACTTATGTTACGTTGATACGATGTAACTATTATAATAGTTTAGTAGCGACCTGGGCCCTTTATTTTTAGGTGTTACAGTGTTTTTGCGGGTAGGGCAAAAAGAAGACGGATGGGATAATAAGGGTTCAAAGATTGTATCTAGCCTGATGTTAATAATTCTGAAGCTGTTAAATCAATTTATTTAACAATTGAAGTAGTAAGTTTTAACAATTTTAGCGGGGTAGTCAGTTTAAGTTTGTATTTCCTAAATTGCTGTGTTATTAATTTCATGCTCTCCTAAAACCCACGTTAGTACATGAACATATCATAGAAAATTACCATATAATTAAAATGTAATTAATTGCCCCTCCTTGACAATATCCTTTATAAAATCTCTTACACCACCTTATAAACATACGCTTCACGACTTGATACACACTCCCTTTTTTATTGTGGCGGGGTGGCCAGAGGCTTGAATTCCCATCTCCGAAATTTCGAAGGCATGTTTGGTATGGGTCACTCGAAGCCCACGTTTCACTAATAGAAAGCACCCAACGTGATAGGTAGTGAACCGTAACGCCGTATACAGATTATATTTATAGTTATATACCACTTTAGTTATGCCTGTACATCACAATTTTGAAGTGGGTCTAAAAATAAGTGCTTGTCATCGTCTACCAACCACTTGTGGGTCAGTAGAGCCTTTTTCCAAGCGTTTACCCATTTGGGTATCCTCATCAATCATGCCTCACCACACCCCCTGGGTTTAGTGAATAAAATCTAGCAAACGCCGCTTTGAGCACATCATATTTCATCCTAAATAAAGAGATAGGGATAACCTCTCACAGTTTTATAAGTGCTCCTAATTACCGTTGCTTTTATATGGCTTGTGTTTAATGAATGACAAAATATACGAAAATTCGCACCAAAAATACTGAATTGTACACCAAAGTAATAGCGAATAGCTTTAACCCAAATCTTACCTTTGCTGTACGGTACTATATTTTTGATGTACATTTCTGTATTTTAATGTGTATATAAATATTTTAGCTTTTCTATTATGTTTTACCATAATATCTATGAGATAAAGAGAATGCTCAATGCATACATTAACCAGCTGCTCTTCGTCGAGAAAAGGGATTAAGACATTATGGTTAAGGAATTAATTGAGCGAATAGTATTCCCATTATTTTAACCCCGGTAGCCATGTTAAGTGTGATTGAGGTGCTAATATTTACATATGGGTTGGAACGTCGTAAGTATATGCATGTATGTAGATTATATTTCATTTTAATTTAAATGCATTTGATTTTCTTGTTATAAGAATGGTCGGTTGCTGCTATTCTTCCCGGTGTGTCGTAGAAGGCGACTCAGGGCGATGGACTAGCAATCCGTCAACAATGTTTCATTTTACATCACCACCCCCAACATTTATGCCAAAAAGTGACCTAGGAGATTTTATCGTGTCTCCGAGGTAGTGTCCAACACAAAAGGGATTACAAACGTGAATGTATATGTATGTCTGTACAACGGTAATAATACTCGTATCCTGAAGTTTTACGAGTATATAAAGAGTTGAATAGTATCGCTAAATGCTAAGTTGTTAGTAAGTGAGAATTCTTTATTTACAAATACATCACATATTTCCGACGTTATCTCTGATCTTCGTGTAAACAAATGGTTCGGAGCGTTCTCTTGAAATATTATATGCCATAATTCACAGGAATATACGAGAACGACATATTTTGTGACAATGTTGTGATAAAATAAGCTTTGCTATAAAATGTAACAAAATTTAGCTAAATACATAGCTGAGTAAAAAGGGTATTCGAAGGTTATAGAAAGTACTGTTGTTGTAGGTTTCACCCAGGTTTCACCAGATATTTAATATTCAGACGTTAATATAGATTCTATTGGATTTTTGCCCAAGTTTTACTTAGATATTTAGTATCTAATAAGTTAGGTGATTGGTACATTGCTGTTCACAGATACTGTTTAATAAATATATATATATACAGGTGGCGCATTCAAAACGGTCAGTATGGGAAAGTCTGAAACTATAAGAGATACGAAGATTTGTTCTTAGGAACCATGTCACCAATTTTGATAAAAAGAAAAACTGCATTCATACTTTTTGTGAAAAAACAACTGTATCCAGTACGGGAATCGAACCTGGTTGCGTTGAAAAAATAAACTGACCCTTTTCACTTTTTCTTTTTAAATATCGATTGTATGAAACATGGTGTCGAAAATGAATAAAATGCATTGTTTTGGCATACTTTAGTTTATCATAGTAGTTTACATACATCGTAACAGTATTCAACAGACATGTAAAATAGTCGCTATGGCTGTTTGTAGTTTTGTACTTCCATATATATATAAAAGTTAGGCTTTCTCTTATTGACTTTCAACGTATGACAATAATAATATAAGAGACTTAGATTTTGCACCTTAGCAACAACACCTTAGAACACTCGAAAATCGTCTCTTTCTAAGTAAACCGAACTATGCATAAGAGTGTTACTTGAAGTAATCTATAAAGTGGAAGGTAAAGTTGGACGGGGTATGCCGCTTAAAACTTATACAGACCAAATTGGAGATATTCTTCTCAAGGTTCACCCGGTACGTAGCGTGAAGAACAGAAGAGCATTTGTGATCAGGTTAATTTTATTAATGGGTGTGAGTGAAGCAATAGAGATTTGTCAGGTGGCAATCGATATTCTCTGCCTATCCCCTTGAGAACGTAGAGGTTTGTAAATACTATAGAACTGTAATACTATAGTAATATGAAAAACTGGCAATAATTTGCTAGCCATCACCATTTTATTCCATTTACTTCATCTATTAAACCAGTAGGTACAATACGCATGTTCTTACAGCCTCCAAATCTCGAGGGCCAGGAGAAGAACAGTTTCATCTCGAGAACATCTTGTCTTAATCTCGCTGAGTCATCAAATCAAGTCTTACGATCGCCTGATTACTTTCGCAGCCCATTTTGCATCACTATCCTGAACCCTTGTGAGGTAGACAGTTTACTTGAAAATGTGGAGTAAGTTGTGTTTGTTTAATTAGTTCATACTTCCTTCTATCATTCAGTCCTACCCTGATGATCATTTTCTATTGGTTTTGAGTGAATAATGACATCATAGGTAATCTGTCTAATGGTTGGTATCTAAGGGTAGATAATAGACAATATTTAATAACAGTAAAGGACTTACTAATTCATGTTTAGTTAATTGGTAAAATGTCGCCTTTAATTGGCTAATGATCATTATAGATACAAAGATGGTACACAGGTCTTTCTCGAACTTGCAAGTGTTTACGATTATTTTAACATTTATATACATAAAACCTGTTGCTAAATATAGAACTAACAAATATACTATAAACGAGTACTGAATCTCTGAACGTAGTAGTTTAAAATTGCCTTGTGTTGGTTCGAGTTGAGAGAAGCTTGCTAACAGTAATCGAGTTGAGAATGTTCTCGATTTTAACTTTGCATCAACTTCGAGTGACGCCAATCTTTCGAGGTTCTTTTGCTTGCGTCCAGGACTTTAATATAATGCTTCTCTTTCTTATACCTAAACTCGTTGCAGAAATAGTATTAGTACCTATATAGTAGTAGTAGTAGTATAGTATATATAGTACTAGTATATTTCAATGGAGCAAATTTAATATATTAGCCATTCTTCGTAGTGATAGAATCGAATGTTAAAAGATGAAATAAATATTTTGTGCCAAGGTTTTGTACACCCTAATAGAGATAGAAGTGCATGAGAATAGTTATTTTTAAACACTCGCGATTTATACTCATTTTATTAACTATGTGAGACCGGGTCATATCACGATAAATTTATAAAGATATCTGATTACCTTTATTAAGCCCGACGTATCGACCCAGTTGCATAGGCCGTGGTCGCGGGAAGACTAGCTCTAGTCTCACCAAATGTCTGTCTACCCTCATAATTTTTGTTAATTCATAGCACGACACACTACACTCACACTATCCGAAGACACATCCGCAGTTACGCCACGCGAATATAATCCCATGATTACCGGTTCCCATGTTACCAAAAGCCTAAAACCATCCTCACGATTGAAATTATTGCTATGAATTAACAAAAATTGTGAGGGTTGACAGACATTTGCTGAGACTAAAGCTTCCCGCGACCACGGCCTATGCAACTGGGTCGAAACGTTGGGCAAAATAAAGGTAATTAGATATCTTTATAAATTTATCGTGATATGACCCGGTCTCACATAGTTAATAAAATGTGCATGAGAATGTCAGTAAAAACTAAAGGATCTGAGATGTGTGCAGATTCTTTGCTGACACGTATTAGAATATAGTAATAACCGTCCTGTTCCTCTATTGCGTAAAGTTATATCTCCTGCTACATATAATAGTCGTGATTATGTAGCACGTTCCTCAATCCATTTCTAGGTGGTCAGAATTTCAAGCTCTCTCAAAGTCTAGATGTTCTATAGAAAAATGTCAAAAATCTATATCAATGCCATATAGAATATTGTTAACAGGTTGCTAGCCCTTCGTCCAATCCAATCAATCAATCTATTGACCCTTAGACCATCAAAATGTCGAGTTGAAAGACTACTAGTTAAGATTCTGTTACGTCATAAACTAGCACGCGACATTGTATATATGTATTAAATAATAGCTTTATTTTGTACAAAGCAACAAAGGCACTACGTGCAATAAATCCATAGAAAAGTTTGCCAATAGAAAAGGAAAATTTTCTATTGAGACTAACACATAAATTCGAACTTGTGTTTTTTGGAATAAGTTTTGATTTGTTTCTGCGTTGGTACAACGATTTATTGAAGAATTGTGCTTGGAATATGATTGGTAACGGTATGCTTTGATTGTTTTGATGTGTTGATAGATATGTGGTTTTAGCAGATTCGTAAACCAAATGTTTTAGATTCGATATCCAGCTGAAGACAAAATTATAAAATATGACATTATGGTATGTAATAAAAAGTACATATTTGTAACTTGCTAACTAATTTAACCAATGTACGTACTTTGTCATACTTTCTTCTTCTTGAATGTTAAGAGAAAACATCGCGAGAAAACTGATCTATTCTCCAAAATAAGCAATATTCAACATATACATATGTATATACAGTGACATGAGAACTACCACCTGCTTTATTGGACACTGACTATCTCGGATATAATTCCCACATAGGTTTTGAGTGGCTTAAGACTTGTTGATACTACAGTGGTCACTCCAATCTCTAACAACTTTGAAAGGTTTATGTATGATATATCTACTAGGGGTAAATGAAATCTATCGGGCGATGAACTAGCAACCTGTCACCAAGGTTCCACCATGACATCGCAACCCCAATATTCATGCTAAAAAATTACCTAGGAGATATTATATCTACGGCGTTCTGTCCCTCCTGAAAGGATTAAAGGACGTGAATGTATATGTGCGTTTTTTGTTTGCTACACTGCCTTTCAATTTATCGAACATGAATGGGAATGTTAAATAAATGAGGGATCGCTGTTTCGACGTTTCAGCCATGCGTGAAATACAGGTGAGATTTATAAACGTACGCTTCACGACCGTTAACCCATTTGGGTAAGCTACAACTACTACTTACACCTTACATATTCACATCTCTACCTTCAAACCCCCTTTGAGCATGTACCAATAGAAATGGAGTTTAATGAATTTCTACGTATATTTTTGTAATAAAAATATATTTACGAAATACATTGCTGAGGGAAAACATTGTGAGGAAACCTACCTATTCCTCGAACAGGTAATAGTCAGTGTTTGTAAATAGCAACATGGCTAACCACCTGTCACATTGAGTACTGACTATCTGGTCAACACGAGGGTTCGAGGTGGTCATAGAATTACTACCTTTGCAATTGCGGAGATGGAAACCTGAACCTCTGATAACCCCGCAAGGGTTAATGGTCGTGAACACGTTGGTCTTTGTCTTTATAATAGTTTAGTAGCAACCTGGGCCCTCTATTTTTAGGTGTTACAGTGTTTTTGCGGGTAGGGCAAAAAGAAGACGGATGGATGAGATTTAGTGTGAGCGAACGAGACGCGTGGGTGTAATGGCCAATTTCCGACTACCCGCTTTTTGTGCAAGTCGTTTTTGAGACTTACAAATGGGTTATGTGTTAGGGTAATGACAATGGACCTTAATAGGGATATATAGTCATATAAATATTATTATTATAGCGATTGAACTAGGTCTAAGGGTAGGTTTTATACTTGTGTTATGGGACTCATATTATAATAGAATATATGTATTTACAACTAACATTTTTTATTTTATTTGTCCCGTGCTAGTCTGGGAAATAAAAACAATACTAACTAGTTGCCGTGACTAATGGACTAAGGGTAAATGGAATCAATTAGTCAATGGGTTAACAGCCTGTCACCAATGTTCCATAAGACATCACAATCGCAATGCTAAAAAGTGACCTAAGAGATACTAAATTTCCAAGGTTCTGTCGACCCTGAAAGGGATAATTGGACGTGTATAACAGCGACAAAGTATTTTTATAAGTATAATTTACATAAATATTGTAACGGTATTCAATTCGTTTCGGGATGGACAGAACCTCGAGGAACTTCATGGTCATATTAAACATACTACTAAGGTTGTGATTGCATTAAATCAAAATATTATGGTTTGATTACTACTACTACTAAAACTACTACTACTATAATTACTACTCCATCGCTCAATCTTTTTCTTTTTACCTATAGTACCTTAAATATACCATATTTCAGACAGAAAGGCATCTAGTTTGCACCTATTTAGATCCAAGACTAGCTTGAAATGATAAATTGTTCAAATTAAGCATTTCCTCTAAGCTAACAATGTTAGAAATGTTAATGAGAGGGATAAGCTATCCCAATTAACAGGTAAAGCATTGAAATGAGTTCCTTTTGAGAAAAAAACCTTTTTAAGTTCCTTGTTAGGAAGGCAAGAGAAATGTGACCTTTCTTAATCGCTATTCAAGGTTTAAAACGGGCAAAAATGTGACTTGAAAAGAAAAGGGAAATATTATTTATAGGAACGTGGTTTATTTTAATCGTAAATAAATTGCCAAATTACCAACTTTATTAGGATATCATTATCGTAGAATCCATTTATAGGTTTAGAACTAAGCTTATAAGACATATAACAGTCAGATAGACGTTATATTGAAAAAGGGTGACGTTAGGAGTACTTATAACCGCCGAGTGTGTATGAGAAGATGTATGACTTTTTTAAATACATATATATTTAAATAATTTTAAAAATGACTGAAGAAATGATGTGTGTCAGAGGTTCTGTTCACACCGAAAATAATACATAGTAGATAAC
This sequence comes from Leucoptera coffeella, assembly GCA_030578115.1. NCBI lineage: Eukaryota > Metazoa > Arthropoda > Insecta > Lepidoptera > Lyonetiidae > Leucoptera > Leucoptera coffeella. The sequence goes on along the minus strand of JAMBLF010000140.1, from coordinate 286,017 downwards.
AAATACATAGCTACGTAAGAATAACCGACTAAATATTTATTTGCATTTCCTTAACACTCTATTTCTTGGTTTATAGATATACCTGTTCTCAGCACAAAAATAGTATTCATATCAAATAAAGAGCAGAAATGCAGAAAATATTGCTCTTTAAAGAATCATAATTTTGAATAACATTCGTGAACTTTTTAATTACTCCTGCCGCGCTTTCAAGAGTTACCTTCATTAAAAGTTTCACAAGTTCTTTGTAGATATTTTTTACATTATATAAGCAGCACCTTGCTTTAAATAATAAAAATTACATTTACGAAATGCATCGAATATTAGAGTGAGAGAAAACATCTTGAGGAAACCTGCCTGTTCCCTAACTATTGAATACTGAATACTGACTATCTGGTTAACACGTGGGTTCGAGGTGGCCATAAAATTACGGCCGTTGCAATGACGGCGATGGCAACCTGGAACCTCTGACTACCTCGCGAGGGATAATGATCGTGTACGCATTTGATTGTTTGTCTTTGTCCCGATAGTTGAGCAAAAGTGACAAAAGGATTTGGCCTTACCGTTCTGTACATCCTGAAAAGAACTTAAAGACATGTGAATACATATTTAGAGGTTGTCTTATATGTATCACTACATAGTATAAAACAAAGTCGCTTTCTTTGTCCCTATGTTCCTTTGTATGCTTAAATCTTTGAAACTACGCAACGGATTTTGATGCGGTTTTTTAATAGATAGAGTGATTCAAGAGGAAGGTTTATATGAATAATAACATCAATTAAATAGTGGAATAGGCTATATATTTTATACCCGTGCGAAGCCGGAGCGGGTCACTAGTTAAGTATATACGTTGAATCTAAAATGCATTAAACTTTAATATCTTCCATGTAGCAGCTGTGGAATAGTTTTGGTATTCAACAAACAAACTCATCTTCCGTCCGTTTGGTACTTTGCCAATATTGCCAATAAAGATATTCTTCAAATATTCAATCTTCAGAATTTTATATTTTTAGAGAACTGAAACATAATATTAAAACATACATACTACATCCTTCTATCACTTAAATGATAGACAGAATACATACATACATACATACGCTTCACGACTTGTGTATACACACTCCCTTTTTATTACGGCGGGGTAGTCAGAGGCTTGAATGCCCATCTCCGAAATTTCGAAGGCATGTTAGGTATGGGTCATTCGAAGCCCGCGTGTCACTAGATAGACAGCACCCAACGTGATAGGTAGTGAACCGTATCGCCGTATATAGGCACTGACTATTACCTATCCTGAGGGATAGGCAGGTTTCCTCACGATGTTTTCCCTCACCGTTAGCGACTGTAAATTATGTACGTAAATCAAAAACACATATTTAAATTTCATTCATTGGTACAAGCCAGAGTCGGGATTCGAACCTAGGACCTTATACGAAGTCCGAGGTCTTACCCACTGGGCTACAGCCGCTTATAATAGACAGAATCTAGGACAGAATACTCGTATCTTTTTAACCGACTTTAAAATAACTTCTTAACGTCTAATAAATAATAACATAACATATTTTATTGTCTATTAGAGATAATAACAACAAGTAGCTAACCTTTAGCCCAATAAGAAAGTTATTGGAAGTTATTTGGCATATTAAAAAAGGTGAAATTAGTAATACCTATAACCAACGTGTGTGTATAAAATTGTATGAGTGTCAATGAATCAAAAGTGGTTTGTCAAAATCAGGATAAATGAGGATCTGTGATTGCCTACCTCTCTACAGGAAAACGAGCGTCATGTGTTTGCATATTTTTCTCTGCATATATCGATATATCAAGTGCTGTGTCGTAAAAGAAGGTTTAAATTGGACAAAGTTTCAAGATCACAGAATAGGTAGAGATCACTCTTCTGTCCCGATCCTGACAATTTCGTTTAATTGACACTGATACAAACCTCAATTGTTGGTATTCAATCAACGACTGACTTTCCCGTAAATTCTTAGTAACAATTCATTGCAAATCTTTTATCATGAACCTAATTGGTAATATAAAATTACGGTGGCATAGTCACCCCTCAAATTGATACTATTAGGGGACTCATCAATTACAACTGATATAAATCTGTAGAGATCTTATTAAATTTCTGGGTAATGGTAGACATTGCTGGCTTCGTATTTTGGCTACACGTAGAAAGGTCAGTTTCATAGTACAGCGATTTTGATTGTATTTTATTTAATGTTTTATAATAGAACAACTCTTATTGTATTATATTTAGGAACTATACATGCAGATGGCCCAAATTTTAATACCACATACAGACATACATATCATGCTTGATTCTTTGTAGATGGGTAGGCAGAGATCACGGATGCTCATCTGTCCCGATCCTGACAAATCTATCTATATACTAATACAAAATAGTTAATATCAATCGAATTAAATACTAGTGATAACTAAGATGTATGATGATGTAAATACATATGTATTATATTAATGTTCATGTCATATTACTATTGATGTGTAAAGAAAATCTGATAAGGTAATTTGAACATTCATATTGGTAACAAAAGGACTGTAATAGCATTCATTATTAGTGATAATATTATTAATTTACTCTTATCCTCTAATCATTACGATAAGTTAGGAAAATACCGTATTTTTTATTATTTATCATTCTATTTAGACACTACACTATCGTGAGGTTATGAAACTGACTTGTTCCGCTTGTAATGATATTTCGGAGGCTTAGGTTCTGATAAATGCTTCCGTTGTTACAAGTTACAAAGTTTGGTACTGTAACAACTTGGTGGTGTCATGTTTTGGGGTTGGGGAAGTACAATAGTTGGCGTTTGATTCCCAGTAAAGTTCAGCCATTTTATTTTTGTAAGTCATGTGCAGATTATTCGATAAATATAAACGTGTCACAATTAATTTCTACTCATCTAGAACTAGTTTTTTCAGGTCATTAGCTATCACATCCAATCCTTATTGAATTCCAAACAACAGACTTCGGTCGATTGGTTCTAGCTTGGAAATGAAACTATACATTCATATGTCAAGCCTTTAGCTTTTATGTGTGTAAATATATATCGAGGTGGCTAGAACATTTTACAGTGCAAAGATGTAGCTAATATCCTCACGTTTCAGAGTTACCTACTGTCCTGAAAAGATCACGCAACAAAAAGATTCCAGTCATTTGTGAAAGAGAAATTTCTCGACATTTTATTTCTTTAAGAAAGCTTAAATCTACTAGAATGACACTACTATAGATAGACTATTATACATACACACACATATATAATGAATACTGTAACCAATTGATCTAATAAAACTTTGTATACAAAACAATTATCTGAAAAGTATATAAAGTACAAAACTTTTAATTCATTCAGTGATATAACGTCACAATACTTCAATTCGTCGTTCATTACCTTAAAAATTATTGTTACATAAAATACGTGATATTTATGGATGGGCCCTATTTTGTATTGAGTAGTCAATTTTAAGTTGTATATATTAAAGTCCATGACTAGCATAGCCTATAAATAAGTATCTAAATTCTATAAAATATAGATAAATATCTAAAGATTTCTCGTCTTAGCAATAATTTCTTCGTAGAGCACTAAATTGCTATCCTAACAAGATGTATTGCCGAATAAAAGCATACTGGTAATTATGATTTATGTACGGTACTAAAGTTGATAGGTAAACGGTATTACATTATTCTTGTTCGAGAATACTACTCGTAATTATAACCTTGAAAAAGTATACCGATTTAAATATGTTGTCTTTATTATTCATATAAATTGTTATAACATCGCAACCCCAAAATCCCAATATTCATGCTAAACAATGCACTATGAGATTTATCTCCGAGGTTCTGTCCACCCCGAGAGGGAGTAGAGGACTTGAATGTATTCGTTTTATTAATATAAATTTATTAAGAAGTCGAAATTAATCAAAATATCTACCTCCTGTAGTTGCTTATTATTATAATATGTATACCGAAAACTAGGCAACTGGTAACTTTGTACACGTCCCAATTTGCAAGAGACTTAAGGGAAAAGGAGCCTTTTCTTAAGTACTAAGTGACCGGACATTAACCAGACTAAGACATTATATCATTTTTATTACCCAATAAAATGTGTTCCTTCTTTGTAACCCATAGGGCTGAAAAATATTTTTTGCAATATATTGAACAGAATAAAAAATGAAGTAAACACTTTATATGAGTTTGTAGTAATGAAAACGGAACCGAATTTTGAAAGTGCTCCATCGCCATCTATAGGATGTGTAATGACATTTTTTACACTTTATTCTATTTTACGAACGTTATTATAATCTCTTCTAAGCATAAGCAAATTTAAATATACATGGTAGTAGTAGTAAATATATTGGTAAAATTATGCTGATAAATTATAAATGGAGTCCTGAAAATAATGAGAACATCTTGAAAAATATAATATCATGAAAAAATAAGACTAATCCTCATAAAAAGTAATCCGAAAAATAACACAATAAATAAAAATGGTGTCCTGAAAATGATAAAACGTACTATGGACTGGATGGATGAAGCCTTGAAATAAATAAGATCATCCAGAAAAATACAATCCTGAAAATTTTTAAACAGTCCTGTAAAAACTATGACCTATCCTGTCCTATCTAAAAATAGAAAATGTGTTCTGAAAAAAAAGGAGCATCCAGATAAATTCTATATAATGTCTTGAAAAATATAACTGGTGTCCTGAAAATAATAAGAACATAATGAAAAAGTATAAATATATTCTTAAAAACAATACGACCCATTTTGAAACATAATAAACTTCCATAAAATTACTCTTCATGAAATCCTGATACACCTTTAAAGGCATATTTTATACAATAACATACCCTTACAGGCGAATTAATAGCTTAGCTTGGAGAGGTAGTCAAGAGTACTTTAGAGGTAAAATGGTCGTAGTGAGGTAAGAGGTAGGTACTCTTAAGGTATTTCACAATGGTACTTACCCTCTGTACTATGTTTTGTTGTAGAAGTTTTCAATTTACGGCAATAGAGATTTGTGAAGACTTTTGTTTATGAGTTTCTGTGTATCCCAAAAGGGATTAAAGAATGTGAGTGTATGTAATATAATGTTTAGTTTTAATCGAAAAATTGTATATTATACATCAGACGAGGCAACTGCGGAAACCACGGAGCCCAATAAACTAAACTAAATCACAAGAGGCAGGCAATGGTTAAACTAATTATATGAATTGTTCGCCTTATTTACGGTTTTTGAATTGTTCGCCTATTTATCGATATCTTGGATCGCCATTTTACACATTGGCTACAGGTTTCTAGTTAAATTACGTTCTCGGCATTCTTTCACGTCCCAGACTAGCACGAGACAAGGTATGTAGTTATTATTAATTTACGTCGTAGTATCACGAGCAAGTATGAGTAGGTAAAAATGAGATATGTTCTATGTTACCTTACGCAAAGGTGAGAAAATGAGAAGCAAAGTAATTTATGTATCTTTTTCTTTTACCATAGATATCGAAAGTGCAAGACACAACATTTTTCTTCACACTAGATAGTTATAATAAAGAATATTTTAAAAATAGACGATGGACTGTCAATGTCATTTTATGACATGTTTTAAGGGTACTAATCAACGTATATTTCAGAAATATATATATCAATTATGGATAGATAAATACATACATAATTGTATAGCATATTAAATCGACGATTAGATTATAGTAGAAAAGCGTAGGTTTTACCCCTGCTTCCACTGGGAATCGAAATCAGGACTTGACGATTAGCATTCAGATGTTTAACACGATCGCGCTACGGTGTTATACTAGACGCAAAGACTCGTGGCAGACGAGGCCATAAAACGTGTGAATGCGACAGCGCACATCATTATCTCGCTCGCACTTACACTGTTTATGGGTGACGTCACAACGATGTAGGGATGCGCGTCGTTTGGTTTCGACTGTATGTCGATGGTATTAGGTTTTAAGTGAGGCATATTTAATGTAAACAAAATATAGTTATTTTTTTAAATTTATTCATGTAAAAAAAAACTAACTTAATTACAAACTTATATATAGGTAAATTAAATAGAAATTAAACAAATTAACAAACAAAATTAACAATAATTAAGACTAAAATAATTAGTTAACATTATGCATCATCGTCATCAAAGATAATATTCAACAATATAACAATCATTAGTTAATTATTATTAAAATGTGGTGATTTATTTGTTCGCGTGTGTGCAGCGATGACTTACCCGGTTTGAAATTTATCGACATTTCTGCAAGTCTGCGTGTGCGCATCTCTATAACAAAAGTGATTTATGGCCTCGTCTGCCACGAGTCTTTGCGTCTAGTATAATCAAAATGTATTTGTAAACTATTTACCTTAAATACTTTGACACAATGAATGAATGACACTTGATAAAAAGGAAAAAATCTTGTTCTCTCTATTTATTATTTCGTCTATGGTCGCAACGGTGTGTGAGATGGAAGCAATTTCAAGACATGAACGTCAGTGCAAAAATAATTATGTTTGAAAATCATAAAAGAGTGTCTTATACGTAAAAGGTTTTTAGATAAAACACTCTAAGTTACGACCATATTTCCTAAAAGATTGAACAGAAAGTTAGTACATACATACAAACGTATTCCGTAATTAAATCCTTTCGGGATGGGCTGAACCACGGAGACACGAAAATATCTCCTTGGTAATATTTGCATGAATATTGGGGTTGTGATGTCATATGATACATTGGTGTCAGGTTACTAGTCTATCGCCTAATACATTCCATTTACCCCTAGTCCCTTAGTCACTTCTTATGACACCCAAGAAGGGCACTTGGTTAGTATGCTCTTTAATTCCTAGACTAGCATGGATACACAATTGTATCGTCGTATCTGAAATAGGAAATTTATTTATCCTTTTTGATATGCACAGAATATCGAATACATAAAATGTATAGAATAACAAAAGTTTAAATAGAATTACGTAAAGCTACTTTAGCTTTCTTTATAGGTACTAAGCGACTGCTCATACAAGTACATATGTACATGTTCTGAGTTGTATAAATAACAAATCACATATATGCCGAATTAATTCTGTCACAATCTAGGTACTAAAATGGGAAAAGAAAGCAATCAAAGCGGTACAATTGTATGCTTTACACAAACACATATTTAATGGTACGGCCTCAGCGTTAAATCCCTGTTCAAAATTTAATAAAATTACTGTAGCATTTTAATTCACTCAACCGCAAACCGCAAATTTAAGTAATAGAAAATTGTTTCAGCGCTGAAAGCAAAAAGGTGAAGTACCACGGAGGTGGAATTACGAAAAAGTTAATTCTCGTTCCGACCTTTTTGCAGGCTGCAAGTGGAAATTACTTCGTACATTGAATGTGTGGTGGCTTGAGATGGAAAAAGAATGCAATTAGTTTCAGGTGTACGTAAGTTGTAGCTAAGGTATTTTGAAACTGGAAAGTTCAGTTTGATTCCTATTAAAACGTGGAATAGAAAGTATTACATTTATATATGTAATAGCGATATAAGGGTGAAGATAAGTACTGAGAGAACACCTATGTGAGAGCATAGGTACCTAGTTAGTGTAATTATTGTAAGTGGTGATTACTAATTAGTGTAAGAACATATGTGGTAATAAACTCACCACAATTTTAAGTCATGAGTATATCGTAATATACATATATCGTTATATAACAGATCAAATTGATAACATTTTAGTGACGAAAAGAAGAACATGTATGAGAAGGTTGTGAGTGAAGCAAGAGTGATTTGTCGGGATCATTCCAAGTGGCGTTCGATAGTCTCTGCTGTATCCGTGAGAAGTCGTATACTTCTGGTAATATTTTGACTATTTCGCAACAGTTATTGGGTAACGTAAGTATGTAATTATAAACTACAATTTAACGTGATCTCATAATCATTAAACTTGACACTCCAGTCGTAAACTGACATAAGTGTTGCGTGAACTTAGTACAAAGTAACTTATGTAATGCCATGTCTCTAAGTTAGTATTAAGTTGGACTAAGTTCGGAACCTAGTAACCTAAAAGCGATAGATTTATAGCGCTACAATGTAAGTGTAACAATAAAACAAAACTACGTAGGTACATCATGACTATAAACCCATTTAGGGTGGTCCGAGATTCAGAAATGTATATAATCGCAATATAACTTTTTAACTATTTGGCTATATGTATATATTTAGTTATATTTTATATTTAGAATGTCAACTAGGTGATTTTCTTCCTAGCCTGTCGTAAGACACAATTAAGGCACTAGCATCATTGTTATAACAATACCGATACCTAATAGTTAGTGCTTGTAAATGGCGACAAGGCTTACCACCTGTCACATTGAGTACTGAATATCTAGTCAACAAGTGGGTTCAAAGTGGCCATAGAATTACTACCTTTGTAATTGCGGAGATGGACACCCAAACCTCTGACTACCCCGCAAGGGTAAATTGTTATGAACGCGTTTGTTTTTTTTAAGTCATTTGAAACTATTAGACCTCGTTCTAACAAAAACAACAATGGTTATGCTAAAAGTGACTTAAAAGATATTGTGTCTACAAGTCACTATCTGTCAGTCACCGTCAGTCAAAATTAAATTTGCACACGAGGCAAAATATAAATCTTTCGTGCTAAAGTAACTGAAGTCTGAACCCAATTAAACTTTTCACAGTAACTTTGCTTACTTACCGCGGTTTGTTTTTGTTCGGCGCCTTGCCTACCCAACTGGTTTCAATTAAAAGTTGACACTTAACGAAAAACGACTATGTTAGGTTATACAACTCAGAAACTTAGCTCTATAAAGTCTATACTCACGTCCTACTTTATGTTTCGGCGTAAAATGAATCTTATACAATATATGTACATACATTTACGTCCTTTTATCCCTTTCGGGGTGGACAGAACCTTGGAGACATGAAAATATCTCCTTGGTCACTCATTAGCATGAATATTGGGATTGTAATCTTATATGGACCATTGGTAGCTACCCTATCGCCCAATAGATTCCAAAGACCCTTAGTCCCTTAGTCGCGGCCTACGACATGCCGGGAAGAACGGTAGCTAGTTTACGTTCTTTTTACGTTTTATGTGTTTTTATGTTATGTTCTATGTATTTGGCAATGACCTAATAGATTTCATTGAATCTTGTCCTTTAGTCAGTTCCTATGAGATACCAGAATAACTATTATACATACAATCACATCACGCTTGATTCCCTGTCTCGTAGGCAGAGATCACGGATACCCATTTGTCCCGATCCTGACAGACCACTTTACTGACATACATCTTCAATAACTACCAGTAACAGTAATACCGAGGATCAATATAAACTAACCAGCAACAGAAACTTAATCGCCTTTTATGAAATAATATCTAATAGCAGATGATTAAGTTATTTTGAGTTCCAGCTAGCACGAGAAGATTTTATTACATGGAAATGATACTGCCTCTCAAGAGATTCTTATCTTGAAACATTATAAAGATGAAGACACAGTAAGCATAAAATTAATAAATATGCTGATCGTTAGCGAAGTAAAATTTTTCGTGTCTATTTCTATAATAGAGGATTAAGTACGTAATGAGCACATCAATGTAATATTTCGGAATATAGTCAGTTCTCAACATGATAGTCAATACACCGTGTAATTAGAGGCTGTGACTATGGTAAATACAATGAAATAGTTACAATGTCTATCACCGAGTAATGTATTATGTAAGGCCAATGTACAATATATTATATCCCCGAGGTTCTGTCCACTACTGATATAAGGATGTATGTGTATATGTATTTACAATGTTCTAAACTTTATAGATACAGTAGGTAAGAATGATAAATAAAATACCTCTAATTTATATTATAATAATTTATATTATATTCTATACTTAATTCTATATACACTTATACTCACGTCCTTTAATGCTTTATGATATAAATATATACCGATGAAATTCATTGTTTTCCACAACATCTTGGACTCACAATAATAAACTATTAACGATAAATACCACAGACCGATAAATAAAACCTAAGTCTACCCAGTATCTTCCCATCCTTATAAGCATTTTGTAGTACAATGTCGGAACCGCAGATAGCGAGAGATTAATGTAAGTGGAAGGCTGAGATAAAAGAATTAGGTTGACCCCTGCTCCCTACAGTTTGATTGCGAAGACAGCTACGTTAGTTGTTTAATTGGTTTCTGGAATCAAATGGTTAAGAGTTTTTTTAAGTTGAAATATATACACTATAATATAATCATATAATAAACTTGAATTAACGATTATAAACCCTTGAAGGGCATTCAGAAGGTCAAGTTCTTCTTTACATAACTGTATTGTTCCATATATACATTCACGTCCTTTAATCCCTTTCAGGGAGGATAGAATCTACGTACCTTTCGGAGATATAATATCTCCTAGATCACTTTTGAACATGAATATTAATTAGGGTTGTAATGTCATAATGGAATAATGGTTACTAATTGTTAGCTCATGGCCCAATATATTTTATTTACCCTTCGCCTCCTACGACATAACGGCAGTTTGTTAGCATTCCAGCGTTCCAGACTAGCACAGGGCACAAAAATACACTCTTATCTCCTTCAGATTAAGTCTGATTAACTTCAATGAAAACTATCGTTAAAGCGAAAATCCTTTGCCACGCAAATTTTAATAATAACATGCGAATTATGTAGAGTACAATAGAATTGAGTGATAACTAGAATGCTTCGTTTTAACCAAATAGCTTATACCATATCAACATATGCATTCACGTCCTTTAATCCTTTTCAGGGTAGACAAAACCTTGGAGACATGAAAACGTTTCCTTGGTTACTTATTAGCATGAATATTGGGTTTTGATGTTATGGACCATTGGTAACAGGTTGTTAACTAATTGCTCTATAGATTCCATTGACACCTAATCCCTTAGTAGCAAACGTGACATATGTTCAAAATATTATAGATAACATATCTATTTATATTACTATTTTTTTTATTTCTAAATATTTATCCCCTAACAACATAACGACAATCTTATTTGACAATTTCGAAACACTTTTAGGTCAACGAGATTATACAGTATATGTTGAAAACACAGAGATTCAAAAGATAGGATATTTCAAAGTATACAGATTAGAGGTCCCAAAGTTTAAGAAGCTTAATGTCGAAAGTTGGGCCATTACAGTGAAAGCTCTGAAATGTTTGCTTCAGGACTTTGCTCATTGTTCAACTTATTTTCCACTAGTTTTTTCATATTATTTTCCAATTTAATGTCCGATGGAATTGAAATGAATTGAACTTATCTGTTTGTTTTTTTATTGGTTTAGAAAACTTTTCCTTTTCAATATGTTTACTTAGTTTACTTACACTGTTCTTTGTAAGACGTAGAAACATGAAGTAAAGAGATAAATATTCGTAAAAGATGTCGCCGTTTATTTATGTAACTTATAATTACTAAATAGGGCTGGTATGTAAGTCTTCTACAGTGAAGTCTATGTTAAATTATCTGAATTATTTTAAGTAACGATCTAATTACATACATACATACACATCACGCCTGATTCCCTGTAGAGGGGTCGGCAGAGATCACGGATCCCCATTTGTCCCGATCCTGACAGACCATTTTCGCTTCATTGACATTCATACATCTTCTCATACACACTCGGTGGTTATAGGTTCTCCTAACGTCACCCTTTTTCAATATAGCGCCTATCTGACTGAGTGAAGTGGAAAGGCGGTTACGTCGGGCCGGCCCAATAAGACGTATAACAGTCAGATTGACGATCTAATTATAAAAATATTTTAGCTCTCACTATGTTTTAGTACAATTTATAATTGTTTGTTTTTTTATATATTTTAAACTTTGGATGAGAACTCCACTAAGTCACTAAGTTAGTTATATAAAGTTATTCCATATTCATACATACATCATCACCAATTTATTCTAAAATTCAGTTCTAAACTGTTCCTTAGTGTTCTCTGCAAATCTAGCTCAAAGAGAATTCTTGATGACGGTCATTTTCATACGTAGGAACACTATGCTAATACTAATTCTAAATTATACAGCACCTTTGTTGTCCTTGCTTGGATTAAGTGCTTGAGTAAGACATAACCCGAACTAGATTGGAACCTAAAAAGGGACAGACTAGTTGCCTTTCTTCACGGTTTGAAGTTGGGAAGCTCCTGCGACCAATATTCAATAATGATATGATAATATTATAAAATAAATCGTTGCGATCGTCACTTAATCCCTTTCGAGTTAAACAGAACTTTGATAACACGAAAATACATATCTCCTAGATCACGTTTTAATATGAATATACAAAGGAGTTGTGATGTTATACGGAACGTTAGTGACAGGTTGTTATCTGATGATTAATTTCAAGCACAGAATTTTAGTACTGGATCATATATTTATATGATCCCGAGTTAGAATAGGACGTAAAATGGATCTTAATAACTAAAGCCCCAAAAGTTTAGACAGGTCATTTGCATAGATGAAATAAAATTATTTTAATTGATTGGGTGATAGGCTAGCAAACTGTAAATAATATTATTCCCTATTTATGCCGCCACAACCCCGCTAGTTAATCTAAGATAACCGATAAAAAATAAAGTGTTTTCAAATTGATGATATTATTGTCATGCTAGCTGGGATGCAAAAGAATTCAAATTAGTTGCCTTTCTTCCTGACTTACCGTAGAAGGCCACTAAGGGACAAAGGGTCAGTTTAATTTGTTGTGCAATAGGCTAGCAACCTGTCGCCAATGATCCACAAAACATTACAACCCCATACACGCTTAAAAGTGACATTGAAGACATTATTGTCTTCAAGGTTCTGTTCACTTCAAATGGGATTAGAGGCCGTGAATGTATATGTATGTTTATGATTATATTATGATATGTAACTTCCTTATTCCACCAAGAATCAAACCTGTCTCTTCAACAAAGGGTTAATGGAACTTCACCTCAACTCTGAGTTGCGAAGGCAGTCTCTGACAACTCAATTAGAGTGTACTCAGTCAGTCTAGGCTTCTCTTTGAGGAATCTAGACCTAATTGAGTTATGATACTAGGGCTTATTCACTAAGAGCCTTGCTATATGCAATTACAGATGTCTAAAACGTTGCTGTTTAATCGTCATATCCTTGCTTTAAGTTAAGATAAAGAGATATTTTTGGGAGACGCGCTATTTTCTTTCATTTTACAACATTACGGGACTTATATAAATATATGTATCTAACCGAACATTTCAGTTCAGTTCAGTTTAGTCAAAGACATCTTGCTTGCACTTTATTTCAACAGTGACTAAGACCATTGCCGATTGGCCGAAACGTCCGGTAACAAAGGTAATACTTTGTTTATATATTATACATGTTAAGTCTAGTTTCACTAAGAAACCTTTTTATGTATACACCCAAATAATACCCTGTCTCCTTACTAAGGGTAAACCGAGATCACGGATACCCATTTTTAGCATATAGAAATATGTTGTATTTGATACGAGCGTTTCTCTCTAGTTTCTCTCTAAAGTGCTAGGCAGAAGTCATGGAACACTTTATTGTACTGATCCCAGAAATGCATATTCACTTCATTACCATAAATACATTTATATACAAATAAATAATCGGTGGTAAAACGTCACTATTGAAATTCTTATATGCTTATTGCTCAAAACGTCAAAATGTGATCTTTAAAATGTACGCGATGTGAATATTCTTCAAAACCTCTACATGTATGTGTATACAGTTCTTTGAATCAGGTGCCTACACAAAACTTTATTGAAATTCCAACCATTTTCATATCAAATACCAATACCATCGTTACAGTGTACTGAATATTCACTCTCGGAATACAGTCGCATGCGAACGTCGCTTAACTGGGCTCCTTGAGGAAATTGTCAACGACATTTGTTCTTGTCAAGACATATTTCGTAGATTCTGCATCTCTCTTAATGTACATGTTATTATGTGTCTTATATAACAAGTACATAATAACCATTATCTCTTCTATTTATATGTTCACGATTTACTCAAGAGTAAACCCACTTTGAATATACTTGTCATATATAGGCTGTGAGTATTGACATTTCCATTAATTATACACTATAGAATATATCCTCATTATACTTTAGTGTTACTTACGGTTTTGTAAATGCAACGATAAAAAATATAAGTAACTAATCACTTATAATTTGATCCTTTTTACTTCTAATGTTCGTCTATACATATGAACAACTAGTCTATAGCAACTATACACATTAAATAACCGTCCCCTAGTACCACTAAACTATTCAAAATAAAACCACAGCGCCAATAGTCTGTCAAGGGACAAAAGTTCTCACAAATAGTTATGGCATAATAAAGCCGGGGTGATATCGCCGCGAATAAATTTTATATGGCGTCACCCGACCTTATTCTTAGAAGATGGGTGAGATTTTACTGCCCTATGAATGAATTACATCCTTTCAATACGTTTTCTCAAACTTGGAGATTGTTCACGACTTAAACTTTTCGGTATAGGCAGAGAGTTTTGTTACCACCATTGTCAAAACCAAGTTTTAATACTATTGGAATACGTTTATCTTGATGCCATGGACAAATGCTGATAAGTAATTGTCTATTACAAAGCAAAGCCCGGTTTTGGCTATTATAACAAAAAACCTAAGAAACTTAGTAGTCCCTAAAACAACAAAAACATGGCCTGTTTAATTTTGATTTAGGATTCCCTCTTTGCTCGATATATCGTTGATCTGCTTTCGCATTATATTTTCGCTTTATTGACATTCATACTCCTCCTCATATACTTCTTCTTCTTCTAATGGCACTCGATTACTGGAGGTCTGCCGTCAGCCTGCTGAAACTTTTCTTGTCCCTGGCCATCCGGAACTATGATAAGAAATATGTCTTGACAGGAACAAATGTCGTTGACAATTTCCTCAAGGAGCCCACTTAAGCGACGTTTGCTTGCGACTGTATTTCGAGAGTGAATATTCAGTACACTGTAACAGTGGTATTGGTATTTGATATACACCAGGCAGTTATTAGTACTAAAACGTAAGCTTTTTTGTCTGGGGAGACGGGTTTCATGTGTAATAGTATGTAGTAGTAGTCCCAACCTAGTAATGAACAAAGCTATTCATTAATATGCAGCCTGCATTTACGGAGTAAAATGACCAACATGATTTTACTGAGCGCATGTCAATTCTCAACTCATTACTTGCACAAGCTTTTCATTAAATTAAATTAAACTCACTGGTTCAAAGCCAATTTGGACTTTCAAATAAATCTAATATATCAGCATGCCACATGTCACGATGGTACTGACTATCTGGTTAACATGTGGTTGGTTTCTAGGTATCTATTAAAACATTAACTTCGTAATTTCAGTTCAATTGGTGATACGTTACTAGCCCAGAGCGTTACTTGCTGTTAGATGGACCGATGACCTGAAAAAGGTCGCTGGTAGTGGTTGGCTGAGGGTCACGAGTGATCGTGTTTTACTCTTGGGCAGGCCTACGTCCAACAGTGGTCTGACATAGGCTGATTGATTGATACTAGCCCATAGCCCAATAAATTCCATTGTCCTTTAGGCCCTAAGTCGCCTTTTACGACACAATTAGACAGAGGAAACTAATAAACATTCTATTGACACAACATTCGGGATTTTTTTATTAAATATGTATGTATTAATACAACTCATACATTGTCTTTAATCGTTTTTCAACGTCATACAAAGTGAAATAGATTCGGGGAAAAGCTATAAAATTTTGGTTCGAATAAAATGAATCAAAAATCAAGATGGCCGATAAATTTATATTTGATTGTCAATATTACGACCACTTTCCTATCATGGGTAGGGAATAAAGCTGTGTTAAAATTTATTGGGCAAAATGCAACCTTGAGATTTTATTGTTCTGTTACTATTTCATGAGATTTCTCATAAATAATAAAATCTGCTTTGAAAAGTACGTTTAATTGTGAATGCTTATATTCTGTATATAATGTATGTAAATATAAAACAAATTACAAGTACAGATAAGGAACACTTGTCAGGAATCCTATTCTTTGGAACTAATAGTCATTGCTTTGATCGGCGACATGGAAAAACACAAGTCACGTTAGATGCTGCCCACCTTTTAAAAAGTAGGTCTACCATAAATTTGAGAAGTATGGATTGACAGTTGTTTATCAGGATCGAGATATGGGGATCCGTGATAGCTACCTACCCTTTTGTAGGGATACAGGCATGGTGTGTATGTATTTTTACACGACTCTTAAAGACTAAAGTCTGAGTCGAAGTCTAGACCCATTTATTACCTAGGCGTCATTAGGGGAGACATCTTTCTGTTCCATCGCCATTTTGGCACAAAACCTGCCATTATGATCGAACAATTGATCAGGTTTTTGCTAGCTGGGACCTGAAAAACGGTACCAGCTGTGGCATATTCTACAAGGGTTTCAACCACGTTAAAATAATACCTTAATTATCCAGGCTAATTTTTTTTATGACACTTACATCCCTAGACGTAAGGTTTTGGTCATTTACTTTATACAATTCTTACATATAATCTAACAAAGCTGTCATAAACACTAACATAAACATGTTTCTGTAAGTATTTTCTATATTCTATGTATCTACCACAAAAGGCTAAAATTTACGAAAAGATTTTTGTCTTACCCACCCCTTTAAGGATTATGGATGTGAATGTATGTTTGTATATCAGGTGTTAAACGTTTGTTCCGGTAGATGTTCAAAATATTATTCCATTTCTATCTACCAGTCTCTTGAGGCCATGAAAAAGATGCTAAGCTGAGGCACGTTACAGATAAATAGTCGATTTTTATTCCGACCCTAACATAAGGGAATTGAATGCCCTGAATCCTTAAGGGCCTTTTCAATATTAATATTCAGGACGTGAAAATAGTTGTATAGTCGACAAACGTGATCCCGTGTTAGCCAGGTATTTGTAAAGAAAGTAATTATTTGCCATTCTAATAGCTCAGTTAATTCATTTCAGTGGCCTACCTATTCCAGCCCAGTGCAATTTATATAATTACCCTAAAATACCTATAAAGTAAAAGGTAACTATAACCACCGAGTGTGTATGAGGAGGTGTATGGGTGCCAATGAATGAATGTAGTTTATTCGAGTTTCTGTCTGTAATGAAAGGGTTTATAAGACGCGGGTATATTTATGTATCTATTAATTTATTTTCCATTCTAACGGCATTTTTCACGAGCTCAAAAACAAAGAATATCACAACTAATTTTATAGCTGTTATCAATCATGAATAATGAACGAAAAATGATACAAATTAGAGATCTCATTTATAAGCCGTCTAGACAAGTTTGACAGGGCCACTTATTTTTGGATTCGGACAAAGAGTAAATCACTTTCATGATTCAATTATTCATCTGTCTAATGCAGTTTTCATTTTTATACTAGCTGTGTAGCTCAGAGATACTTTTGCTTCTGATATGTTTAAATATAACACGTAACAATGGAAATTAAGTCTTTTTTATAGGTTTTCGCAATATGAACTTAGTTCTATGCTAGTCTGGGACGTAAAAAAATGCTAAGTAGCTGCCATTCTTCCTAGAATGTCGACTAAGAGACTAAGGACGAATAGAATCTATTGGGCAATGGTCTAGCAACCTGTCACCAATGTTTCATTAATCAACACATTATGACACCATTATGACAACACAATCGTAATTATCATGCTATAAAGTAACCAAAGAGATATGAGAGAGAGAGTATATTTACGAAGTTCTGTCTACCATGAAAAGGATTAAAGGACGTTAATGTATATGTAAGAACATTTCAAAATTGGACCGACTACGGTGAAGTAAACCATGATAAGAAAGCTTATATATTCCTTAGGCATAGTTAGTTTGCATACAAGACGATACGATGTCCCACCTATCTTGTTAGGTAATGACTACTTGATGCTGACGATCTCCATTTTCCTCGATTTGGTCAGAGTAAACATTGTGATACCTCGTATTTGGGAATGTAGTATTCAGTTACCATGTTAGGTATTGACTTTTAGGTAAAAGCAGGCTTCGACTGTCCAATAACACCGAAACACAGACATCTAAGCTTCTGTCTCCTTTGTAAGGGTTACGGTCATCATATAAGACATCTTCTCCTCTGAATAGAATAGCCAGTTATTACGATCGACAATTTAAACCCACTTTGTATCACAAAACCCGCTTTAAAATACTAAAAACTAGTCTTTGAATCACCCAAGATTCTAAATCCTCAAAGACGCTACACCGTTCAATAATTGTAGAAAATTCCTTTGAACATTTGCTTCGTTTGAGGCGCCAACCAGAGGGGCAGTGGAAATCAGATTTGAATTTGGGCTTCCAAATTGGATGTCTGATCACGTGCGAACATGGTTGAGAAAAAGCTGTGAGTTCCTTTGCATTTTCGCTTGGTTGAAACGTTTTGATGTATGTATGTAGGTTAAGGTGAGATTTATTTGTGACGGGATTTGTTATCTTGTAATACATACATGTTCACCTAATTCCGTATAGCTTAAACATTGGGGGCTTGATTGTAATTCACTGAGTTCAGGATTCAAATTTTCGGCCGAGCTCCAATGGAAATTCATTTTAGGAAGCTCTTTTTCTTTAATTTAAAATGAAAACAATATTTGCCAGTTGTCCAACTATGATTAAGAAAAAACATAATTATGACTTCTATTCTTTGAAACATGTAATGCTCAATGCATCTAAAAGGCGTCACGACATATAATGTAAACTAACTACCTTCTATCCTAGTGTGTCATGAAAAATTTAAGCTATTGCCATATGAGTTAGTAACCAATATTCCATATTAATGCCATCATAACCCTTATAGTTATGCATAAGGTAACTATATTTTTATTATAGTATACATTTTGTCTCCAAGCTTCTTGCCTTCCCTGTAGAATGAAAATCATAATCAAATCTCACCAATCTATCCACCACAAACACTTGTTGAGTGCAAGCCTGTTCTTAGAACGGTGGGTCATTAATTTAATGGTCTTGGAGTTCTCACCAAAGAATTTGTTCTGAAGTGCCTCACTAACCCAGTTTAGCTGCGGTAAATGGGTGGAATGACAACCTAACCTTTGTAGAAGTACAGAAGTCTTGAGAATAAATGTGAGAGAAAAGGGATTAACTAGCTGCCTATCTAGTCGTTGAGACAAACATTATCTACGTAGATGTATTTTTATTACGAAAATATATATATAAATTAATAAAACTTTATTTTCATTCGTACATGCTCAAACGGGGTTTGTACCCTGTACCCACTGATACAGAGCCAGGCTCCAAACATTGAGCTACGTCGAATTACTTTCGGGTTAATAAGAAACGAAAAAGTCATAATTACATTTATTATTCGATAGCAATTGCCAGCTCAACCCTTGATATGTCATATCACTGTAAAAGTAATATAATACTTAAATAATGTTAAAAAGAGAAGGTGTAAATGAAACAAAGGAGATTTGTCAGGATCGTTCCGGGTGGCGATCGATAGTCTCTGACTATCCCCTTAGGGACGCAAAGGCGTGAATATAAAGGTATCTAAACCTTACGAGGTAGTTAGAGGTTTGCTCCAGAGCTTGTAACTATTTAGTTTAAGAGAAAGGTTTTATCTCGTCGTAATTCTGTCTACTCCAGAAGAAATGAAACTTTGTGAGTATCGTATATATCGAGTATAAGCCTGCGAGCAAAAAGGCTATTTCTTCTAAAACTTTTTCGTGAAGAATGGCAAAGTTCCAATGTCACCAACGCTTAATTAATCTTAATCAAAACGAAATATTAAAAATGAACATTGTTATTTTTGCAGGCTCTTAGTGAAAATATTATTTAGCCCGGTCCCTTAATTGCCACCTATAACGTACCGAGAAGAAAACACTGTTATATATATATATATATAAGTAATGATAGATATATATATATATATATATATATATATATATATATATATATATATATATATATATATATATATATATATCATTACTTTCGTTACGACCCCGTTAGCAATGTTAAAGATGACTAAGTGTGCATTATATTTAATACGATAGTTTCTGTACAGAAAGGTATTAAATAACATGAGTTTAACGACCTCTGTGGTGCGATTAGTTGAGCACCTGAACGCTAATCGTGAGGTCCCGGGTTCTATTTCCGGTAGAGGCAAAATTAAGAGCTCCGCTTTTCTTCTGCTTTCCAATCTGGTTGTTGATTATATATGCTATAGAGGTATCTATCTATTTATAATAAGTTTATATTTTTTTAATATACGTTTCCTGGTACCCTTAAAACAAGCTTAAATGTACTTACCAAGGGTCTAGTTCAATTGGTGTAATAGTGTCCTAAATATTATTATTCTTATTATAAATATGTCTACATTTACGTAACCATTCACGACCATTAACCATTATAGTATCAGAAGTTCGAGTTTCCAAATAGTCGGTACCTAACAGAACGTGTAAATTGCAACACGGTTTATAAAGTATGAAATATAAGTCTACGCTACATTATGAGGCGGTCACGTAAGGGTAGTTTTAGTAAGACATATGACGCATGAATGAACACTATTTGGGTATCATGCACGTGATGTATGAATGTCAAAATACATACACATACATTCACGTCCTCTAATCCCTTTCGGAGTGGACAGAACCTTAAAACCACGATACTATGACAGTCTTTAGAAAAAATATTGGGTTTCTAATGTTATATAGAACATTAGTGACAGCTTGATAGCTCCTTACCAACAGACCCTTAATCTCTTAGTCGCCTCCTACGACATGCCGGGAAGAACGGCAGCTAGTTTGCATTATTTTACGTCTTAGACTAGAACTGACTAGACTGTGTAGAAGATTTTACCATGTCTCCGAGGTTCTGTCCACCCCGAAAGGGTTTTAAAACGTGAATATACGTGTAAGCATATAGATACGTGATCCTCAACACAAAAACTAGTGATTTTAGCCTCACAGTGAATGTATGTGTAAATTTCTATCTCCATATTGCGAGTCATATGTTAAAAGTGCGGTTACAAAGTGTCACTACCATAACCACGCATTCACATTCATAGTCCTGACCCCACTACATTGCATTCATGGAAATGTGCATTTATAGCTTTGACCCAAATTAATATATGTTAGCTGGGACAACGATTTAATGTTAACTAGTAATCAATCTTTTTAGAATCATTAGGAGAAATTCATTAAGTTATTTTATTATGTTCATTAATTTAGATAAATAATAAAGAATAGGAGTTTTTAAACAAATAAACTTACCATAATTACCCATATCCTATACTTGCTTTCAAAATCTTCTAATTTTTTGTATCAAACAATAAGTAATATGTTTATAAGTTGTATCTCTCCGTTTGTCTTTTGTTGTTGTAAAATAAACGTAATAATAGTTTTAAGAGATTCGCGGATTATACTCGTGATTAATAACAAACGGGACTTGTCGAGTAAGTTTTTATATAATAAAGTTACTTGTGTAGTCTGCCCGTGACCATGGCTGCTGCAACGTAGCCGAAACGTCGGGTTAATAAGGTAACTTTAATATATAAAAACTTACGCGAAAAGTCCCGTTTGTTATTAATCATAAACGTAATTATTAAATGTTACGAAACATTCCTCTACTCCTCTTACTATATCCAACCCTTTAGGGATTTTAGGAGTTAGTGTGTGTATTAAGTGATTTTTCTGCCGTTAGCAGAACATGAGATTACTTTCTGTCCTTATCAGAACATGCTATCACTTCACATGTCAAAGATTAATGTCTCCATTAAGTGAAGTTTATGTCAGCATCAGTTCGAGTATCCATACATCATATACGCGCTGTTAACGATGTATAATAACACTATAAGTGCCACTCGGGTATTGAATAGAAGCTGCGTTTTTTACCGAATATACGAGTATACTTACGTTCTTCAAGGATGATTATAACCGATGAAACGTGGTAGATAGATATTATACGTTTACGTTACTATAGTGTCCTTAGGTCCTCACAACTCAAATCATAATAATAGTATCTTTATTGAGACATCCACATAAATTTCATACAATATTCAACGTACAGTATAATTCATAAATAATGATTGTATTACAGCAGCATAATAGATAACAGTATAAAATAATCATTTATTTAATTAAATTACATAACGTCACGGATGGTTCAGTATATTGCTTATTCCGATTCTTTCTTTCTTTCTTTTTTTTATGTTTGGCATATCTTATTCCGATTAAGAGACAGTTTTTCTTGTATTATTACTAAATGTACATATTATTTAATCACAAGCAGGTATTGAAAACATCCCAAACATCTTACCCACACTTTCACTCACCATAACATAGCTATCACAGATTAGATTAGCCTACAAATTAATTCACTTCACAATTGCAACTAGAATCCACTGCCCCTCATTAAGCATGGTAATTCATTGCGCAGTTAGGCAAATTAAGACTAAGCGGACTAGCTTTATTCATCTGCTGCGCTTCATTTGTTGATGTCAGTAACAAGGAAGGTGTGTTAAACATGTTTACATTTCCGGGCATTTTGAATGCTCCAATGTTTTTTGCAGATTGTTGTAAGGTAGGATATGAAGTGAAAGTGATTTGTTTTAATAGGTAGTAAGTTGAGCAAATTTGTATATTTATCCCAACTTGCACAGAATAAACAATATATAAGTACCGAAACAATCCAGGTATGTTGCTTTATTTTATTTTATCTTCTATAAGGAAGTACTAACTACTACACGGCTAGTAATGATAGTCATAGAGTTTATACATGTATACTAATATACTCACATCTTTGTCTCTCTTTCCGAGGAACTCAACCTTGCAGATGTGGTATCTCCTTAGTCACCAGTTAGCTAAACTATCGAGATTCTAATGGCATTATTAAGAATACTAATGACACGTGGCTATCCTAATAGTTTTATTTAACCCTCATCCCTCAATACTACTCACTAGGCAGAAACTGTCTCATCCCACTTACGTCCCTTTCAAAACAGCATGTACGTAAGAGATAAAATTGGGGACTTTCCATTCGGAATATCCCGTTGACATTTCCAAACCGAAACTCGCTTAGTTGGAAAACATCGCAATGGTTACAAACCCCGTATACAGCCTACCCTTCGCCTATTTACATAATACCCCTTCCACTAACCCTCTGATACTAGTATCCAATAGTTGCATATTCCTACTGGTCAATGAATACTAAAAAAGTATTTAAACTAACATGGTGTCCGTCGTCTATGGTTCGTCAACAAAGTCAGCAGCTCGTTGAAAGTTGAAAATACAAATAATTATTTTCGGCAGAATATTTTGTCAATTGTGATTCCAAAGTGGCTAAATATGTGCGCTTTGGGATTATATTTGGATCCTCAACTGGAACGAACCGAAGAACAAAGAAGAGGAGAAGAATTGCAGTTTCGACTTCGATTTTCTTCGGTTGTAGCGGCTGGCGGCGTTGGTGTAACCATGGTGACTGAATATCAAGTGCAAACGCCATAATATGCTGACTTTTTAGACATCCAGTGTCGGGCAACTTTAACTTTACGACGACTTTAAACGATAATTTTGTTTTAAAAATGTGTACTATAGAGTGACACGTTGGCTATTTACGTCATTAAAAGAACTGGATGAAAACTACGTAGAATAAACTTTTTTCTTCTTCAATCTTAATGCCGTTACAATCTTTAGTTAGTTCTTAAGGTAACGAAGAATGTTACTCGATTACTATAAAGCTAAGGTTATATAGAAAAATCTAGACTAAAGTCGAATTGGCTGTTCTGAGCCTCGTCACGTATCCCATTTCCTGAAAGAAATGCCTAAAAGGAATAAAAAGAGACTTCAGACGTAATACAAAAATCCAAGGTAAGACCGCCCAAAGAAACATAAGTTATACACGATATATAGTACTTGTAACTTATAGATAGAGTAGGTGAATGTACACATTACATCCGTTTCGAACCAAACTAAAATGAGTAGTAGTTTGGGATATACATTTGGCTAACATACATTCTCATATCTATAAAGATGGACAGATCAAACGATAAATAAATATTCAGCTTTTCGTACAATTCTAAGTTAAAATTAAACGAATATAAATCTAGTCACTATAACTAATATTTTCAATATTGACGTCTTCTGGATATGTAATAGTATACGCTTCTATATGGCGATACGCCAGTACCAGTATCTGTATGTAGTCTCGTCTAACAAAAAGTTGAAGAAAAAGCCTACTTATTTATGCCTAACTGACCAACTTTACTCATTTACATTACATGCTACGAAACATATTGATCGCCATTACGGAGTCACTTTAGGCGACAGATAGGCTCGATAGTTGTTTATGACGTCACTAAGACAGGACATAGGCTTCTTGGCATAGGCCCAAAACATGGCCTGTCGCCTATTTCTGATAATAGCATAGGACGTAAATAGAATGCTAACTAGCCTTGCTTCCTGACATTTTGTAGAAACCGCTAGAAGTAAAGCGATGTTATTGGCTAGCAAAACGTGATATAATATTGTATATAAAGTTCTATACTAATCAAAAGAGATTTTAGAGAAAACTTACAATATATCGGAATAGGTGTGAAATACTTAACAATCATAATGGTCAAATGAAGAATAACATTTCACTATAATTTGGAATTTGATACAAATATGTAAGAAACATTGGCGATGGAGATATTTTTTGAGAGATTTGCTATTTTTAATCATTTTACAAGGAAACCGGACTTACCTCGTATATTTTATAAACAAATAATTACCTTTGCTACCCGACATTTTGGCCAAGTTGCAATGGTGCATGTTGCAATATACAGGATGGCGCATTCAAAACGGTCAGTATGGGAAAGTCTGAAACTATAAGAGATACGAAGATTTGTTCTTAGGAACCATGTCACCGATTTTGATAAAAAGAAAAACTGCATTCATACTTTGTTTGAAAAAACAACTGTATCCAGTTCGGGAATCGAACCCGGTTGCTTTGAAAAAATAAACTGGCCCTTTTCACATTTTTCTTTTTAAATATCGATTGTGTAGGTCTTAAACTGTAAATGTCTTTATGAAACATGGTGTCGAAAATGAATAAAATGCATTGTTTTGGCATACTTTAATTTATCAGAGTAGGTTTTCTAAGTGACCACCGTTGTTTTCAATACAATATTCAACACCTTTAGGTAATGATCTTACTATTGAATTTTGTATTTTCACGTGGTGAATTTGCGTTAAAATTGTCTCTATTGCTACTTTTAGGTCTTCAAGGGTGTCATAGCTTGTTTAGTAAAATTCATCCTTAACGTAACGCCACAAGAAATTTTCTGATATGGTTTAACACGTCACTTTAAGTTGACTTTTCGATAGGTTGTTAGTTTTTGATTACTGTAGATAACAAAACCTCCTTAAAGGATTAATGCAATGCTAATGCCACATGATATGGTGTATGTAGGGAAGTGCAAAACTACAAACAGCCATAGCGACAATTTTACATGTCTGTTGAATATTGTTACGATGTATGTAAACTACTATGATAAACTAAAGTAAGTATGCCAAAACAATGTATTTTATTCATTTTCGACACCATGTTTCATAGAGACATTTACAGCTTAAGACCTACACAATCGATATTTAAAAAGAAAAAGTGAAAAGGACCGATTTATTTTTTCAAAGCAACCGGGTTCGATTCCTGTACTGGATACAGTTGTTTTTTCAAACAAAGTATGAATGCAGTTTTTCTTTTTGTCAAAATCGGTAACATGGTTCCTAGGAACAAATCTTCGTATCTCTTATAGTTTCAGACTTCCCCATACTGACCGTTTTGAATGCGCCACCCTGTATAGTGATGGTAGTCAACATATCGGCCTAACGCAGTCGATACAACTCTAAGCCCCTAGCTCTAACAAATCATAGTAAAAGGCAGCTGATTCATATCATTCACAGCCCAGAACACCGCGGGATACGAGTATGAAATAAAACATGCATCACGTTACGCTGCGAATGCAAATTTTCAGTCTCCAACTTGGTTCCCGAATGAGATTTGATGCAAAGCAACAACTGTCGTCGTCATAGGGAATGCAAATTTATATGCACTAGGTTTTGGTCTAGACTAATTCTAGATTTTATCAAGATTATGCTGAGAAGATAATGAATAGTTATTGGTGTTGTTTCGTTTTGTTTATCGTGCATAAAAAATACAATAAAAAATATTTTTTATGTTATAAACTTGCAAACAGCTATGTAAATCTCGGGTAGGTCTGTTACAAATAGTTAATAAGATTTCTACGAAATAAATAAATATTTTGTCCTTTTTTGATGCAATTAATAGACTAGCAACCAATCATCTTGCTTCTAGCTTGCTAACTTAACCTAACCTGAATGCTATATTGAAAGGATCATACTTATAGTAATACTAACAGTAACCAACTAAATAACATATCTCTGATATACCTACCATTCCTCTATTAGTAAAATACATATCCTGTGGTATTCTTGGATGTAAAAAGAATGCTAACTAGCTGTCGTTCTTCTCGGCATGTCGTAGGAGGCGGCTAAGGGACTAGGGGTATATGGCAACTATCGAGCTATAGAGTAGCAACCTGACACCAATATTCCATATAACATTGCAACAAACCCAATATTCATGCAGAAAGTGACCTAGGAAATATATCTCCGAGGTTCTATTAAAAGTACCTATAACCACCAATAGTACGCCGACCACCGAGTATGTATGAGGAATTTTATGAGTATCAATGAAGTGAAAGTGGCTGCAGGTTCGGGACGGATCGGGACGGATCCCCCGTAATCTCTGCCTGCCCGTATACAGGGAATCAGGCGTGATGTGTCCATCTCGAAAGGGATTAAGGGCCTCAAATGTATATGTATGTATGTAAAGATATTTAAAAAATAGCAGCACAATAGCAGCAATTTTCCACGAGAGCAAAAAGCGCGAGCTGTTAAAAATAGAACAATACATTTCCAACCACCTGTGCCATGGAAACGAATTGTGTGTTTAACGACTTTCGTTTGCGAAGCGTTTTTGAAACGTGCTGAATGGGACCTTAATGGGATGGTATCAGCTGCCTTGGTAGTATTTAAGAAAGACTAAGGGATAAAGGATAAAGTGTATTGAGTGATGGTTAAGACATAAAACTCACGCCTCTACATCCTCTAACGGGATATGAGACTATCGATCGCCACTTCTTCTTTTTCTTTCAATTCAATTCTATATCTTGATTCCTGCATACATTTTCCTAAAAAACAGAATTAATCATAAAATTTTATGAATTACGCCTTATATAAAAAGTAATAATGGTTTTCAGGATAATAAATAAACTCATGCAAATCGTAATTACCTTACCTTTAATTTGACATAGTGTATACTAGTTAACGGAAATTATAATATAAGGTTTGTGTTGTTAACATTTAAATATCTTTAAAAAAATAACAGATTCAATTCAATATTCAATAATCAATTCAATATATCAGATTCGTAGTAAACGGTAAACCATAATCTTTAATAAATTTCTACCTACCCCTATGTAAAAGAATATTTATTTATTCCAGCCTTCCCAACCCTACTAAAGAACCCATCTAGACAGAGATAAAAGCCTGGTAGGTAGAGCCAGCTGTAGCCAAGTGGCGATTTAATATCACAGCTGCTACTAATGCCATCTATGGATTTATTTCTTACACTTCGCTGGATTTATTTGAATTATTTGAAACATGCAGGTCTTTGGGATTAGATATTGTGTCCTAAGGTCTGTATACGATATAAAGGATTTGTGTATAGTATGTACGTATGTATGTGTAGAGTTCAGAGCTTTAATAATGTATAGAATTTACACCTCTTCTTCTATTAAATAGTTTCTTACGACAAAATATGTAAGTACAGAACGTATTATTTTTAAATACCGTTTAAGTAATTAATTTGTAGTATACCATTCAAATAAAGATAAGATGTTTTACTACCTATCCCCTTTGAGTATTGGGTAGGTGTTTTAATATTGGTATATATGTACATATATATAAAAATAATTATGTGATATGTAGTAATAATTTATGTGATGATCTAGCATACGCATTAGGGATAACCATATAAGGTCTGTGATATTGTTATTAAATAAATAAAATATTAATAACTCTATCTAAAAAGTCTACCTTTATTACTACAAAATGACACAATACTATTACAGTGGGACTATGTATAACAATATCTCCGTAGCTTTTCGGTCACCGAAATCTTCGGCCAACTTTGTCAGTCCAACTTAGACTAACTTAGAGGCGTGGCATTACATAAGTTACTTTGTCAAGTTTAAGCTACACTTACGCTAGTTTACGATTTGGTAACTGTTAAGTTTAATGATTTGGAAGTATAGTGGACATTTATTACTATGACAAAGTGTAAGATAACCAAAGTTAAGCAATGCTAGTTTTGATTAGTGTTTTGATGGGTGATCACTGGTGTTTTGGTTTGTTTACCTTACCGTTTACTTGAAATACCGTAGGACACCTCCTTAGGTATCCCAGGGACTAAAAGGAAACTATAACAATTATATTCGGGACACTATTACACTAATTGAACTAGCCTCTTAGAAAGTTCATTTAAGACTTGTGTTAAGGGTACTAGTCAACGTATATTTAAAAAATATGTACTTATCATATATAGATAAATGCAGATATACACAATGTATACATAATCAACAACCAGACTGGAAAGCAGAAGATAAGGGTAGTTCTCTGCCTCCACCGGGAATCGAACCCGACACCTCACAATTAGCGTTCAGGTGGTAAACCAATCGCGCCACGGAGGTCGTCAAACTATACAGTGATATACATACTAGTAATACACCAATTTTCTTAGTTTATTTTCCCGCACTTTTAATGTGTACCGTTGATATATTTTTATATGGGTTGGATAGATAAGTATAGGTGGTAGTAGTAATTTATTTATTCTTTATTGCACACACACTACAATTACACAAACAGATTACTATGTATAACAGATAACATATTAAAGTAGTAAGGTTACTGGGCAACTTACTATGAAAACTATACCCACGGCCTACAGAGACAAAATTAGTATGGATGTTTAGATAAACGTCCCTAGTTTACGAATATATATGTCGCATCAATGTAGAGTATGGGAATCTGCCCAAAAATTGAAAAAAATAAATGTAAGTAATATACGGTAATGATAAGACATTTTCGACTATTTGCATTGAATTGATAGGTAATGAACTATTACGATAGGAATAATCTGATGCATTTTTAAATCAAACAAATGTGTGTTTAAATCAAACAGTTTTTATTCAACATAATATATGTCAACAGGCATAATAGTGTTGTCCAAGAACATGGCTGGCGCATCTATTTGTTCTTGGTGTCTGGCCCAAGATAAAAAATACACCTAATATAATATAATACAATAATAAATATATTTTTAAACACATTTCAATTCAATTTCAATAGTTGTATTTCAGACTAACCCCGCTGTTTTTTTTTTCTTTAACATCACAAAATGAAATGTAGGCTAGCCCTCAATAATTTACCAATAATTTGATTTTTGTAGCAAATATTTCGAAAACCGGGTCAGATTATGCCCAATGACCTTTAATATTTAAATTTTATGTGATGAATAGCATACGGGTTAGGGATTTCCCTGCAAGGTACTTATGTGATTTTGATGTCAAAAATAACATGTATAGTCTCATCTCATTTTATAAGAAATTAATTAAGTCTCCAAAATTACAACCAGGTGCTCCTAATGCGGTTTTATATAAACACAATTGAATATCAGATCAATAATAGTGTGAAGTTGGTAGTGGATTAGCAAAATATGTCGAATTTCACCATTAATATCAGGTTAAGTGTCAAATTTCGTTTTGAAAATTACGAAATTAGACATTGTGGCTAATCCACTACCAACTTCACACTTATACTGATATTGAACTGATATTTTGCTAAAAGCATTAGTGAACTTGGGCCCCAGTATAAAAAAGCCAACCAATTCTAGACTCAATAACAATAACAGCCTATAGAGGCATGAAGAAAGAAAGCAAAACAAACATTAGGAAAAAGTTCAAAGCTTTCCAATTAGCGAGAGACGAAAGCTTTCTCCGGAGTGCCAATTAGGGAGCGATTCTATTAATACCGAAGGCAGGTGCTATTGATACCCTCCGATCTTTTCGCTTTAATACCTATTCGCTGTTTCATAGAGATCAATCGGTTTGTGTGAGAGATACAAACACACTTTGATTGGTTCTACTGTAGTTATTGTTGGGGAAATGAAATCAAAGTCAAATGTTTTAATTCAACATAAGTACAAGTACGGTACATTAATTGAAAGTCAAAACATTTGCCTGACACTGGTCGTCTCTTAGCATTGAAATTCTACCATTAGTTCGGAAGCCCTGGCTCGGAAAAGAACCTACAAGAAACTCCAGCTTTCAGGATTTTTTGCCCAGTGCCAGTTACAAACCCAAAAATAAAAATTATAAAGAAACATAATTATTTTTGCACATATAGCTTAGATGCACACTATGCCAACCCTGAGCATCGGCAAGGTAGTCTCCGACCACGTAGTTAGCGCCCCGGACTAGTCGGCCCTTAACTATAGTCTTAAATTTAGGTAATGGTAATCGCGTAATGACGGCAGGCAATAAGGAATATAAGGTACAGGTTGCAAGACCGACAAATGCTGTCAGTTAATAATAATAGTGTAGAGCACCATTACACCATTCAAACTAGACCGTTGGTACATAAGAGATACATAGTTATTGTATTTTAAATCAACGAACACTAGAAAATAATCAAAAAGTGTAGTTCTAATCTTTGTTCTTAGCACGAAACCGAGTTCTCACGATTAGCGTTCGGTTGTTTGTTTGTTAACCATTCGCTATTCGGAGGTGGTTGAAGTTACATATCTATTTAATTCCAAGCTACCTTCGATCTTATATAATAACCAACTGGACTTTGTTGCTGACGTGACTGTCATAAGGCTTTCTTATATAATTCTGAAAGTTAGTTACAGTCTGAAATATTGTTAATTTCTTACATACTTATCGCAAAAATCAGGCTATACTAAGAATAACATCAATTACACAGACTTGGAATTCTTAAACTAAATACAATCAAAAAGTTCTTAAACTAACAAGTACCCCTTTCTTGTTTTTCTTAAACATCTAAGCAAAAGTTTTACTTATTTCACCAGTTCCATTATTCACGAATGTTCGGATCCAATTTATTGCGTCTCCCTGTATCAATTTTCCTTTCTTTTCTCTGGAACTTAGTTATCTTACAATTTCTTTTATTCGCTATCTTTTTGTGACTTGTGATATATCACCATTTCGAATAAGT
Source organism: Leucoptera coffeella (assembly GCA_030578115.1). Taxonomy (NCBI): domain Eukaryota; kingdom Metazoa; phylum Arthropoda; class Insecta; order Lepidoptera; family Lyonetiidae; genus Leucoptera; species Leucoptera coffeella. The sequence continues at coordinate 254,597 of JAMBLF010000140.1, read as the reverse complement.
ACGTTCATCACCTCTTAGATTGTTTTCACCTCTAGTCCCATAACCCATAACACGACATATAGCAGTAACCCTTTGAACGTTACGCCCTCTGTAGATCGAGAATACCGAAATGTCACGGATTGGTTATAATAATAATAATATTTGGACATTATTACACCGATTGAACTAGCCCCTTGGTAAGTTCATTCAAGACTTGTGTTAAGGATACTAGTCAACGTATATTTAAGAAATGTATATATATTATATATAGATAAATACATAACTTATATAGCATATATAATCAACGACCAGACTGGAAAGCAGTAGAAAAGCATAGTTCTTAACTCTGCCTCCACCGGGAATCGAACCCGGGACCTCACGATTAGAGTTCAGGTGTTTAACCGATCGCTCCCACGGAGGTCGTCAAAATATAATTCATAGTTCTATGAAATATGACAAGATTTGACCAACAGAAACACTTTTGCCAACTAAAAAGCTGTTACCTATGAAAGGAATCCGGATGCCCCCAAACTTCATTCTTAATTCCTTTTATAGGTAACTGGACGTCTGAGAAGGTAAGGCAGCTATTTAGCATGCAATTCAGCCCGCAGACTACCACATTAAAGTGGTAAAAACATCTGTGCTGACGCAGGTACTAAAGTAAATAGCACTCATAACTTTTATACTGCAGCACGAAATTTGTTTAAGTACTTATATTATATTTTACCGTCGCTTCTGTACAAGAGAAGGTAGTCATAAAAAGACTTTAAATACTTGTTAGCCTGGGATTTTAACCGTGTAATCAGCTTGCTATATCGCACGGTTACTTAAGGTTACGAAGCTAGGGACGAAAGTTTTTATGTATCATTGTACTAGTTATGTTTTACGAATTGCTAAAATAATATTTTTTTTAGTTTTTACAAAACTAGACGTAAATCACAAGACATGCTAAAAAATATACTGATAAAATTAACATAGAATACACCCTACTTATGCGAACACAAAATGCCTGATTTTAATGCTATAATTACATGCCACATTAACCTACAGTTATCAATATATGTTGATATAGATGTTGAATTCTATACAACAACGTTCTGTGTATGCCTTCAGTAAGACTATGCCTGTAATTCATCATGCCCGTACATAAATTTGTCCGTCCAATAACAGTAAATGTGACCAAGATGAAATTGCAAAAAGTTAATTTCGTCGCGGCTTTCTGTTGGTAGCGAACATCTGTCTGTCTCTAATTATGAAACATCCTTTGTCACCTTGACGCAATTTTTCCATTTTATGATGTCAAAAGGAATTTCAGAGTATACCAAAATTATTCTTAGTCTAACAATATGCCATTCTTCTCGGTATGTCGTAAGTGACTAAGGGGCTTGGGGTAAATGGAATCTATTGGGTGATGGGCTAGCAGTCTGTCACTAATGTTGCATATTACATCACAATCTTAATATTTATGTTTAAAAGTAACCTAGGACAGTGTGTCTGCAAGATTCTGTGCTCTCCGACAGGGATTAAAGGTCGTAAATGTATATGGAAAATGGAAATATGTGGAAAATTCCATCTTTTCATGTCACATGGAAATTTTGGAAGACACATCCTCAAAGAATGGATAAAACTTCGGAGATTATAATGCTTGAGTAATTTTCCTATTACGCCAATTGAACTAAGTCTCTCAATACATATATTTACGTCTTTTTATTTTATCTCTTTAAAGACACAGAGAGTCAGAATCAGATCAGATTAAAAAAATATATCTCTTCAGTCCATTTAAGCACAATTATCAATAAAACATATGACGGTTAGATAGACGCCATATTGAAAATAGGTGACGTTAGAAATACCTATAGCCGCCGAGTGTGAATGAGGAAGTGTATGAGTGTCAATGAAGTGAAAGTGGTTTGTCAGGATCGGGAGAAATCCTTGATCTTTGTTTACCCCTCTACAGGTAAACGGGCGAAGTGTACGTATGTATGTATTAAGTAAGCTTAAGTATATTAGCGACAAGTTGCTAGCTTATCACCCAAAAGCTTCCAAATCCTTGGTCCCATAGTCACGTCCATTAACAACTAAGAATAAAGCCAGCTAGTTAACTCACTACATATATCCTAGACTAGCACAAACCAAAATTTCCGATACCCCTTTAACTGTCATACGAGTCAGACCAAGTAAACAAACGGTTTTGACTAGGTCAATATCCAGACTTCACAAATGTCTAGATAGGACCGATCCAATAAGCCCTGGAGGTGTGTTAGTGCAATGTTTGTCGAACCGATGGTAGGTTTACTTAGTTAAGTGCCCTGACGGTCGACCGGTTAGGCTTACTAAACGTGTATGGAATACATACATATATATGGATACATTACATACAAATCCTAACTAGGAGAATTTCTGTTTTGCAGTTTACGACCAATGGACACGGAGTTAATGGAATCTATTGGGTGATGGACTAGCTACCTGTCTCATAAATTCTACATCAAAATATCAAAAGCCACAAATCTGATGTGGTGGAGGATATATAACCTATTAGTGATCTCTTTCACTCCGAAAGGGATAAAATGACTTGTCAAAACAAAAAGACTAACGCGTCAGACCATTAAACTTTGCGTAATGTAACATACAAACTTGTGAATCTGATTTTATAGATTTTTTGTACTAGTATGCTTTCCGCTCTAGTATGGGACATAATTAGGATAGGAGGTGACTAAGGAACTAGGGGTAAAAGGAATCTATTGGTGAAACTAAAATTAATTCTAATGGTAAAATTCAGCAAAGAGATATATGTTTTGTTCAATGTTATTTCCGACCCGAATGGGATTAAAGGACGTGATTCAGATGTATAGCATTAACATACACTGTTTATTACTTATCCCGAGGATTGGATGGGGTTTCTACCGAAATAATCATATTTGTTGATTGAAACACTAATTTAACTCTGTAAAATAGTTAAAACAACAATTTGCCATTATCTAAACAGGCTATTAAAATAATTTCTAATATTTAAACAATCGTAAGCTACTATTCCCAAACCAATATACATTTCTATCTCTAATAACCCTCTGTTACAATATACTGAACACAGCCTCTCGAAATACAGTCGCATGCGAGCGGCGCTTAAGTGGGCTGCTTGAGGAAATTGTCAACGACATTTGTTCCCGTCAAGACATCTTTCGCAGATGCTGCATCTCCCTTAATGTACCATTATGTCCTCATACATGTACACATTAAAATTTAAGCTGTATGGGGTTGACAGAAGTATGGTGTGATATCCCTAGTCAAATAGATCGAATTTCTTGAGATTGTTTGTAGAGTTAATAGAATACTAACTGACAGGCGTTTTGTTCATTAAGCAAAGATCAACGGACACGGAAAATATAATGCTAACTATGAGAAGTTCTGTTTTGCACGTAAAGATCAAGAGACAAGAAGTTAATGGCATCTATTAGGTGATGGATTAGCAACCTGTCACCTATATTCCATATTACAAGTTACAATCATATTTTTTTATCAGATCTGACTGAAGATATATTACTTTTTAGCGAACCTTTTCACTCCAAAAATGTTATATATCAGAGGTGACCATTGCTTTAGTACTTAATAAACATACATTCACGCCTCTACGTCCCCAACGGGATAGGCAGAGACTATCGAGCGCCACCTAGAACGATCGTGACAAATCTCTCTTGCTTCTTTCACACTCATTAACCTTTAACATGGCTTTGTTTTCTTCTTCATACTACTTTAACAATTTACTGTGATTCGTATATCCCGAAAGGATAGAATGACTTAAGTAGATGTATGTCCAAATAGAACTACTGATTTCGTTTTGAAACCTTCATTTAATATGAGTTGCGATGCGTTTGTATTTTTAGTTCCCTTATTTTATGCAATTAATTAATTAAAGGCAAAAGTAATTATACAATCTAGCCATGCAAACTTAATTATATTTTAATTGAGTCCCGTCCCCTGCTAGTATGGGACGTAAATGGGTAGTAACTAGCTGCCGATCTTACTAATAAGTCATAATAATCACACATTGACTAGGAGTAGATAATATGCTATATTAATGAAATCACAGCCTCGAGTACTGAACTTTTTAGTAAAAACGTGAGCGAGAAGATTATTATATCCACAACAAAGTAGAATATAAATATAGGAATATAACTTATATATGTTATCGACCAAACCCGATTTCAGGACAAAATAGTTTGGCCTAGGCTAAACTAGTTCTTCCTACACGCGCTAGGATTAACTAGTAAGGTTAATAGGTTAGGTTAATAGAAAAAACTAGATTAACCTAGGCCAATTTAGTTTGTCCTGAAACCGGGTTTGGCCGGTAACATATATATTTAATTAATTTAAGTTTACCATATAGTTATACTGGTATTTTTTTATAAGTTGCACCAATAAAATAATATTAAATTTCTCCCTTCCTAAGACTTGTGTAAAGAGGTATTCAGCCTCAAAATGTTTGCTTTGTGTTGCATAACATCGGTCCGAGTTTTAGGCTGAGCATATACTGAGACTCAGACAGGGTAGCATAGCAAAGCGGTGTGATGAGCACATATTTAAAATTATAGAATTTCAAGAGAAAGGAAGCGATGGATAAATAAAGGGTTAAAAGTAATATAATATATAATATATTCAAATCGCTGACAATTACAATTAGTAAGGAGAGATAGATGAAGGAAGGTTCTGAAATAAATACAACCAGGGTGAACGATAAGGTTTAAAGAAGAAGGCAACGAAGATTGTAAATAAAGTTCAATTTAAAGAACCTCTTAAAACGCATACCCTAAATGTAAAGAATAAAAGAGCATAACAAGTTTTGTTGTATATGGGTGAGGCAAGAGAGATTTATTAGAATTTTTCAAAACTATAATCGAACCATACCTTATTTACCTTTTCTGTTGATGGACGTACCGTAAGCACCTATCACATTTTTTACAAAATTCTGCACTAAATTATGCGTGATCTGAAATTATTTACAATCCACGCTATGCCGCCGCGTGTCTTTATCCCAGTACACACCAACCCTTCTTCCCGGCTAAAGGGATAAGTCCAACCAGGTACACTGACGTCACTGCATTCGCTTCGTCGACTCCGCGATTCAAATGCAGTTAAAACGTGAAAACATAGTTCAATTTGATTTGCTCTACGAAATTGGGTTATACTGCGGTTTGGGTTGGATAGAATAGAGTTTGATAGGCAGTGGTGACTAAAAGATTAATGATATAAATGTAGTATATTTTCAAAGCATGTTAAGGTGGTTACGGCATATAAGGCGGATGGATGAAAGAAGGGTTACATGTATGAGAAGGTTAATGGGTGTGAGTGAAGCAAGGGAGATTTGTCAGGATCGTTGCAGGTGGCGATCAATAGACTCTGCCTATCCCGTTGGGGTCGTGAAGCGTGAATAAATGTATGTACATTATTAAAGGCTTCATAGACCTTGTGGTCTTTCAAAATTTACGTAAACATCTCTTCAGTAAAGTTAGTAAATTTTTATGTCACATAGAAGGCAATACTAAAAAATATACGGATATTTTGCATATAATCGTACAGCCGCTGACTTTTGCTTATTCTGTCAAATAGTCACTTGTCGACATTGGGTTTTTGAAATCATTTATATTTATATAAGACATAACATATATACACATCACGCCTGATTCGCTGTAGAGGAGTAGACAGAGATCACGGATACCCATTTGTCCCGATCCTGACAGAACGCTTTCGCTTCATTGACACTCATACAACTTCTCACACACACGACGGTTATAGGTAGAGTACCCGCCACATAAGGTGGCAGTTGGAGGCGTCGCCACAGTCGCGTAATCCAGTGTTGCCAGTAAACACGCCAAAACTAGCACTCACTGTGCCATACGGCTCGATACATTATATTGATGTGAGCCGTGATGTGTATGTATGTATGTAAAAAAACTATTTCAAACATGGCACTGAGCATTGTCTTTACATATTTTTACCGAGGTTAGTTCACCAACCATTTCGGCTGCTCAAGATGCCACGTCATGAAGACCACGACCGCTCTGATAAGAGCGTAACGATTGAGAAGAAGAAGTTCAGCGGAGACCCTTGGAGAAGAACTAACAAGAAACTCCAGAAATCAATTTATTATAATCACCCTTAACAAACATAAAAAATACAAAAAGTAAAAAGAGTGGGCAAAAAACACAACGCTGGTAATACTAAATTTAACTTTCATACAAAATAACACGCAATGGCGGAAACGTCAAATTTAGTTCCAAGTTTGGCTACTGCCACCTTATGTGGCGGGTACTCTACTTCTAACGTCACCCTTTTTCAATATAGTACTAAAATTTTTTTTTTTTTTTGGACAAGGAAAGGCAACTAGTTAAGTTCCATAATACTGGACGCATCTGAATTAGCTTTTAACCCTTACACTGATTGTATCGGCTATAATCCCTTTGTGGGTGGACCCTTGTTTAACGACCGCGTTATTGCGTAGGGTTAACACATAAAAGGAATTGGTCTGGAGAGGATTAAGATCTAGAACGTACTTTTGAGGAGTCTGGGATGAGAATAAGATACAACTAGTTACCTTTCTTTCCGTCGTGGCTATAAAGTGATTGATGAAGTATAAGTATTAAGAATCTTTTGGGTGATAGGCTAGAAATCACCTGTTAGTAGTATGCAAGATTAATGTCATTATAAGTCAGTATTAATGCTAAAGACTTGTTGATACTGTTGTATTATATTATCTGTGCTAAAGATAATACTAACACAAAATTATATGCAAAGGAAGTATTTGTATGTAGTATGCAATTTACCGTTACTTAGCAACATACGTACACATCACGTCCGTTTCCCTACAGAGTGGTAGACAGAGATCATACCATACATATACATTTTTGTTTGAATAAACCATAAAAAGTTCTGTAAAAATATATTTGCAGGAAACAAATAAATATCTCCCAGTTTTTGTCCATTGCAAAAAGGATTGAGTAAGTTCATTAAATATGTATTCAATTAAAAGCCAGTGCAACTAATGAGTTGAGAATTGACATGCGCTCAGTTAATTCATGTTGAATATTTTATTCCGTAAATGCGAGCTGCATATAAATTAGTTAATTCGAAACATTGTCACGTAGTTTTTGTTTTTCAGTTGAATGCTTCTAGTTATCTTTTTCCTGAAATGTCTTAAACTCTGGTTAAAACATTTTCATTTTTATATTAGGTTTTATTATCATACAGTAAAATTGCCGATATTACAGAATTTCTGGTTACATAGATACAATATATTTACAGCTCTTCGTCCCCAACGGGATAGGCAGAGAATATCAGTCGCTACCTGGAATTATCCTGACACAACTCTCTTGCTTCACTCACACCCATTAAACTTCTTATACATGTTCTTCCGTTCTTCACTCTACACACAACCTTAAAGTGAATTTCTAGTTAAAATAACTAAACATAACTAACTTGCTTACTTGAGAGAACATAATAAGTTTCTAGAGATTAAATATTTAAAACTTTTTGTTCCGTTATTCAATCGAAAGATCAAGAAGAAAATTATTCAAAAAAGATCCTTGATCCTACAGGTTTGATGTTTCATGGAAACAGGCATGTACATACTTGTTCGTATAATTATATCCACGCTATTTACAACCGTTGTAAAAGACGACAAAGGGCTTGGGATTGTGGCATAAAAAAGCGATAAATCTCGAAAGAAAGCGATATTTTTGGTACAGCCATCTCCGTTATTCCCGACTGCTCATCTCCTGTCAAATTAGGATTTCAAAAGGATTTATGGGTGGAAGGCTGCAGCTTCTACTTGGATACTTTAATGTTTTATTCGAGTGTGATTTTGACATACGGACATACTGATTTTGTATAAAGAATGCTTGAAGTCAATCGTTGTTTTTGATTGCTCGTGTAAATGCTACGAGTAAATACTCGTAGTAATAACATACATTCATATACATTCTCGTCCTTTTATCTCTTTCGGGGTGGACATAATCTTATAGACATAAAACATCCCAGTCACTTAGCACGTATATTGGGTTTTTGATGTTATATGGAACGTTCGTAATAAGTTGCTAGCCATTTGTCCAATAGATTCCATAGACACCTAGCTAGGCCTTTAGTCGCCTCCTACGACATGCTGGAAAGAACGGCAGCTAGATAGCATACATTTTACGTCTTAGCCTGGGACTACACTATAACATGCATTTTATATAGTACTTGTCTCATTTTAGTGTAGGACGTAAATTAAGTTTTCAGTTCCTTCTGTTATAAGTGTTATAACTAACTTACATATACATTTATCCATGTGTTTCAATTCCTTTCGATCTATGCAGAACTTTGGAGACACGATAAAAACTTCTTCATTTTGTAGCATGAATTGTTGTGATATTAAAGCTAGCCCATCCTCCCCTAGATTCCATTGACTCTTAGTCCCTAAGTCACCTACTACGACAAGTCGGGAATAACGGCAGCTAGTAAGCATTAATTTTAAGGTCCCGAAAATCATGCGTAGATTATTTATTAGTAAGATGTATCTCTCCTGCTATCACCTTAAGAACAAAACCATCAGGGGTTGTGTAGGAATTCCATTTAACCCCAGTTTCAAATTGACCTTTGTACCCTAAAAATGCACCAAATTACTCCAAATTTATAAAACAAGCTCAACAAACAGCTCTTCTGAAACTTGATTGCAGTATAAAATAAAGATGAACCTTGAAGTAAGAGTATTAAAACCTCTACAACTCTGAATTGTGACGCAGTCTCCATTTTCATTAAACTCGGAAACGTTCTTCGGGGATTAAGATGGATGTTTTTACAGACATTGTTAAAGACATATTAATCACTTCGACAAGGAAAACCTATCATCATTAATTTTATAAGATTAAGGTATGTATCAATCACAACTGGACGTCAAGAGTGGTTAGAGATTCATGGACCTGTAAAAATAACGGAACAAATAAATATTCTATCAGGTCCTTAAATCTCTTTCGAGATGAACAGAACCTCAGAGGTATAATATGTCCTAGGTCACTTGCGGTGTCATAATGGAATGTTGTTAAATTTTCTGTAATCGGCTCCCTCCATATACCGGGCGGAATGGCAGCTAGTTAGCATTCTTTTAACATCCAAGCTAGCACGGGATAAATAAATATGGTTATATGAAACTAATTAAGCAGACTCTGAAGTAGTCAAACTATATTATAAAGGGTGTTATCTCACGATAAGTTCTTTTAAGACTCGCAATCGCGAAAACTACGGGGTAGCCAGAGGCTTGAGTGACCACCGTAGTGAATGCAGAGAGCATAGTATTATATTTCACGCGATAGTGTAAGTTCGTGTGCAAATAGACCGAACTAAATGATAGGTACCTGATTCTATTTTATTCTATTTTAGTCCTAAAATTACAAATAAACTACTACTACTTAGCAAAGATTATAACTCTTAAGTTCACGCCAACTATTTCGTGACTTATAAACACAGCATGTGTATGTAGAAGATTATGGCAATATCAGGAGAACTTTTGGGTCCAGAAATAACTCGCTGAGTCCCGAACAAACATACTGGGCAAAGTCTGTCCGTAAATCAATATTTGTCTACGCAACCCCCTAATATGAAGTTCTGATAATGAATTTGCGAAACGTATTGTGCCTTTTTTTGTAAGCTTGGAGGTGAACAGAATAAGAAATGGGATATAGTAATAGGTAATAGGAAATAGTTTTTCATGACTAACGGTAGTTTTTTGTATAGGATTTTTATACGCTTTTTATGTAGTTTTTATATTGATTAGTACACTACTAAACTTTTATTATTAAAGTCATCATAATCGTGCTATATACATATACATTTACGTCTTTTAATCCCTTTCGGCCTGGACAGATCATTGGTGACGATGATATCTCCAAGGTCATAAATTCTTCTCATTAAAAGGGTTACCTAATTAAAAAAAACACAAATCTATATCTATTAATTCATAATCTAAATTTTTTAATTTACTAATGAACTAAATATACGTGATGATAAAACTCTGTTACATTGTTCAAAAAGGAGTATTAAATATACGTGTATTTTAAATTCCGTCAGCTTGAGTAAAAGAGGCATTAAATATTTTAGGGTCCATCTCTTGGAGATTAACTCCACAAAGTTGTCAGTCCACCTGCGCACTCAAGTTCTATTAAGCTTCACCCGTCATGTTCTAAGCTCTTTGCTGCTTTAATATAGTACTCATTCAACTTTAGTCCTTTGAAATGCTGGCATCTTTTCAGAACTACACACCTATTTAGGATAGGATATTAAACTAGCTCCTTAATTAGTATTTAAGACGAGTATTAAAACAGTAGTTACTAGTATACTCGTTATTTTAGCAAGAGGTAAAATATTAAATAACTTTTACGGTAATATATTGATTAGACGTATTTATAGTATATGATTAGACGCTATATTAAAAAAGGGTGACGTTAGGAGTAACCGCCGAGTACGTATAAGTGTCAATGATGCGAAAGTGGTTTGTCAGGATCGGGCCAAATAGGAATCCGTGATCTCTGCCTACAGGAAATCAGGCGTGTGTATGTATGTATGTATTCTACGGTGGTAGAACATTTGTTAAGGATTTTGCCTCTTCTTAAGAATAGCTAATAATCAGTGCCTAACCGTGGTGATATGGAATACCACCTGTCAAATTAGGTAGCGAATATATTGCTATAAATTACTGTCTTATTAATTACAGAGTTGGATATACAAAACTTAAACTACCCCACAAGAAATAAATATGTTGAATTTTAATAAAATACGTTTACGAAATGAGTCGAATACAACGGTAAGGGAAAACATCGTGAGGAAACCTACTTGTTCCCCGAACAGGTAATAGTTAGTGCTTGTAAATGGCGACATGGCTTACCACCTGTCACTGACTATCTGGTTAACACGTGGGGTCGAGGTGGCCATAGAATTACTACCTTCGTAATTGCGGAGATAGACACCTGAACCTCTGTCTACCCCGCAAGGGTTAATGGTCGTGAACGTGTATGTATGTTAAATATAACAATGGTTTATTATTGACAAGTGGTATACATTCCCTTGAAGGGAAACCAATTTGCTAACCATATTTGGCGTCTGGAGGCTAGAGTGCGGTTTGTTAATTGATTTTCTCCACTGCCACTGAGAGCGTATTGGCTTTGTTGTATTTCATACATCCAAGTACAGTCAACACAAAAAGTGCAGTCCCAGCATCTTTTTATAAAGTTTACGTTTATAAAAACAAAAGACAATATTTTTCATTTCGAAGCACGCGAACGTATAGTGGCCATGACAATGCACAGTGGCGCCAGTTTTAAAATGTTAAATGTTGTCTTTTGTTCTTATAAACTTACACCTTATATAAAGTTACTGGGACTGCACTTTTAGCACTAAATGTACATACATATCAGAACGATTATATCCGGGGTAGAATACAGTGATTTACTTGTCTATTTACCTATTTACGTAATTGAGAAGTTGGTGATTATAAGGCCACCTCGTACCCAGATAGTCAGCCCCTAATGGGATATGTGGTTAACGGTGTACGCATTTATTTAATTGTATTCATTTCAACAATAGGTATATTGTGTTATATACCTAATCTCTCCCGTGGTATGACGAATCTATAATGTTATCCTTGTACGAGTATATACGATGCTGTCAGGTTGCTATCCCATCGCCAGTTAAATGTTCACCCCTAGACTTACTCTAAGGTAGTCCACAAGACTTACCTGCATTGCGTTTGCCACGAAACGCAACATACCCAGCTGAGTTGGAACCTTTTTGCTGCGACAAAAACATGTACAAGCTATACCCCCTAGTTTGTAAATTTTATTTGAAAACTTCTTGTATTGTGTATGTTTTTGTGGATGTAAACAAAAGCTTTATTATAATTATTAATCCTTGCAAGAAGGAAGCCACCTAGCTACAATTCTATTCACGTCCCACAGTTCAATTACACTGCAGTTTCACCACGGTTACATTCTGTGATCCCAGAATAGCACCTTAAAATCCTTTCATAAACCTCTAGTCACGCTGACTCAGCACTTTGTTGCGAAGTGACGTGGCTACATCTCTTTTACGACCCCTTCCTCTTTCAGTCATCAATCTCTTACAACACACCCAATTAAGGAGGGGACGTAGATGGAGGGTAACCAGCTGGCTTTAGACTTGGTAGAACATAGTACATCCATATGTATTATGCCTGTCTAGATACAAGTGTGTTTGTGAGTATTGCCTCTGTAGGTGTTTGCGAAGATCATGGATCTCAATTTTTAGTGATCCTGACGAGCCACTTTCACCACATTGCCCTCCGAACACCTCAACCAAACTCGATAGTCACCCTTTTTTGGTGCATCATCTATTTACTCCAAAATTCAATAATAATGTACTGATGACATTCTACACTCATCTATTAAACAACAAAAATCTAACCTAATTATGATTATAAAAAGATAAGTCATGCTGAACTTAGCTCAATAAACAAAATAAAATAGTAAATCAAAGCTTACTGTATACTTCTACTTGTCGTTAAAAGACATTATTTTAAGCTTCTGAGGAGTTCATCCGTATTTAAGCACATAGATGCACTAATTTCATATATAAGCCTATTAGGCGTTCAACCGTATTTAAGATCAGGTACATTAATTACATACATATATCCTTGAGTTAATCTGCCTTCTTTATACATATATTCCTACAATTCACGCGTCCATAAAACCTCACACACCTCACCCACGGCAGTTCCTAACTTTCCAACATATGTGAAACTCGCAAAAGGAAAAGTTGTAACGTTATAAATCGACGAGGCTGAAACCAAAACAGTCGGGTACTATGAACGAAGAACTTATATAGAACCTATTCTCGTATAGTTAATCGACTGCCTAACTCGGAACAACGATTCTTATTTCGTTCCCAACTTTATCTTCGCACGTTCTATTGAATCATTTTTACAACTTCCAACTAGAGATGGATCGCTTCGTGAGGGAAAGTTTGGTGTTCGAACTTGTATGTGTTTATGCCTAGTACATACATACACATCACGACTGATTCCCTGTAAAGGGGTAGGCAGAGATCACGGAGTCCCATTTGACCCGATCCTGACAGACCACTTTCGCTTCATTGACACTCATACATCTTTTCATACACACTCGGCGGTTAAAGGTCTCCTAACGTCACCCTTTTTCAATATAGCGTCTGTTATATGCCTAGTATGTGTGTTATATACGGTTTGAATAACAAATGGCTTGTAAACACCTAAATAAGTGTTATGTACGTTTCGATTTAAAAATGGTATTTATTAGGGATATGTTTTTACACAGTTCATTTCTTTTATATCGATGAATATCATAGGAGCAATCTAAATATAAAATAAATTACGCGAAGAGTAAAAAAACAACTAACATGCTTTAAAATCTTAAATTTCAATCGTTTACGTCCTTTTTTATGCAACATGTATGCATTGATCCCTTAGCACTCTCTCTTTGATTCTAACATTGCTACAGCTGTTCTGATGTTATTAATATGAAACATGATGAATAGCATTAATACGGAATATTGATAACAGATGGCTCTCCCATCGTCCAATAGAATTCATTTGCTTTCTATGTTTATGTATGTAAACGAGACCCCAGCTTCTCGGGAACTTGGCAACTACAACTATAAATTAGGTTTCGAAGAACACTGCCCCGTTTGTATCAGTTGGAGTTCAAACGCTTTTATCGTTGTCTTTGAACAAAGTTCTTGGCTATACTCGGCCTTTGGAAACGTTGACAGTAGGCTGAATTTGGCGTAAAATATACATTTACTGTCCTTATCTTTCTTTAAATTCGACACAATATATATTATTTCGGTCAGCTCTTGAGTTAATATTAGAGTAAATATAAAGGTGCACTTTGCGTCTACTTTTCCTTGCATTATTCAGAAGATCATCTGTCCATCTTAGCTTGTGTGGAGTAGTCAATATGGCTGATTTAATATCGATTACAAGACGCTTTTCCTTGCCTAATAAATTATTTTAATCTTTATTCTATTCTAGTCACTTCTCAGTAACAATAAGCCAAAAGGAATGGCAATTACAAGCATTCTTATACCGTTCCAGTCACAGCGGGATAAATAGAAAGTATTAATTCAATTTTTCCCGGAAACCGCCAATATTTGCTGGAGCGTTATTTTTGCCCGTTTTCCTTAAGGCGGGTTTGCTTTGGGGCGAACAACTGTTTATTTTCACTTGAACGAATTGCAGGACAGTTTCAACGTTATTTTATTTCCCTTTCCATCTGGGACTTTTTAATTTAACTAGAGGGTACTAACAAGGTGAGAAGATGCTATAGGTATTTTAAGACGACGCGATTCCTTCTACAAATTCGGAAAATATTTAGTTTTATACTGAAATTTTTACGTTTTTACAATTAAATATGTGACTTGAATAGATATATTCTGCTTAAGAAGCAACTAAGAGATAACATAAATATTCTATCTCACTCTTTTATACCTTCGGGTATTATATACAAAAAATGTTTAAGAATGCATATATACTATATAAACATATATTAAAAGTAACACATTCTTAAAAATGACGTCTTATCTATGCCGCTATTTTTACTAAAGTCAGATTGTATAAGCTTTTTTACGTTTACTCTTTAATTTGGATAAACTATATATCTATCGTTGGAACATAATACGTATATTTATGACTTCAAATACCAATTCCAAGTAACTCTCATACAGAATAATCATTTTTTCAAACTCTCATTTCCTGATACAAAGGCAATTGAACGTTGCTTTGAGAGGCAGGTCGTTAGATCCTCAAGGGCATCACAATCACAATCGGGATCAGCATCCCATTTGAAAGGGATGAGGCCCTTCATTACGACCCTTTCTCATTCAGGGTGGACTGTAGTTTTGTGTCTGTTGTTTAATGGTGTTTGATTTTAAATATGTGAAAAAATACCAAGAAATCTTTTTCGTAGTTGCAGATAGAGTGGACTGAGCCAAGGGATACTCTCGCATCAATGAGAATTCTTCATTATTTTACTACTGACTATCTGGTTAATATGTGTTTTAGAAGTAGACGTAGAATCATTAAACCATCAGTTTCAATTATGGTCATTTAAACCTCTGGCTACCTCGCAAGGGTTAACAATCGAACATGTTTATATTATGAAGCTTTTTGACGTACGTGTTAAAGTAGTCAATCTATATCAGAAATGTCAGAAACTATGTTATGTTTGTGAGACAGCTTCATTTTACACTTTAATGTAACTAAAATGAATATTTTTGTCACATTTTGTCCTGTCCACACGTTTAAGAATTACATATGTAAAAGTATGTAGGGGCCATAAATCTACTTCGGGAATATCGGGGCTTAAACGTACAATTGATAGCTTATTGAAGGCCCCTTAATCCCTCTTGTGAATCGGAGGGGCCAACATCAAAAGCCTGCGAGATGTTATTATGCTTTATCTGTTAGTGAATTTGAAATTGAATCTGAGGATGAATTTCGATATTTCCAAATCTCCTTGGTCATTTATAGCATTTCTATCGAATTGTCATGGTATCGAACATATAGAAAATCTTCTTAGATTCAAACCTGTTACCTCAGTCGCCTCATACGACATCCAAGGAGGTAAGACAACAAGTTACTATATGTTCTAGATTAGCACGAACAGAAAAAGAAAGTGTTGGTTCAATTTTTTGCATTCAAGATTCTGTCTTCAGTTTCTGATGTAGCACGTAACAATGAAACTTTCTCACACTAGAAGGAAATTTAGCGTAACTGATTTCTACCTACAATTCTGTATAATTATGGGCGTGACATGTACAAGTATGAACGTTCAATAAAACCTCTGATTACACCGTAAGGTATTACGCTCATATACATAATATTACATCAAAATAGAATATATTCCTCCACAAATTGGGACCCACTAACGCATAGACAGATTTATTTGCCCCATCCCTGTAAAAATGGCCGAAAAGGTTCCCTTTTGGGCCCAACGGTGGCGTTTCGCATTATTTTTCGTCACGCTATCCGCAAATTTGGGTGTAACAAATTGACCACATTAGGTGTATGGAGCGGGATGAAATGGGACTGAATTTCACCCGTATGGGATGTATTTACATAAACGTATATGGAGTAACTTGTTTCATATGCCTTGTGCTAAGTTAGGACTTAAATAGGATGGTAACTAGCTGCCTATCTGCTCGGTAGGTCGTAGGAAGTCTAAGGGATTAACAGACATATGTAAATACACGTCCTTAAATCTTTAATGAGCGTATATGGAACTAATTGGACGTACAGAATATGGATGATAAATTAGTCATCTGTCATTACTGCCTACTACCTTCTTATCAATGCCCCTATAACTCCAGTCAGTAGTAATGCTAAAAAACTGAGAAGACATTAACAAACATATGCTTCACGCATGCCACAGTAGGGATTCTAACCTAGGACCTCAATAAGAAGCTAGAGGTCTTTAGAGTGAGATATTGTGTCTCCAAAGTTTTGTCTACCTTGAAAGAAGAAGCATTTGATTCAGGAACATAATAATACAATAACAATAAAAGTAAATTATTTTGAGATTAGCCTGACCTAGACAACAATGAAGTAGCAATATTTATGTCTTGTAAGGCCAACAATAGGTGAATGGAGCGGACAAACCTTTGTGTCGTACGTTTGCCTATAAAATTATATCAGGGATACATTCTTTCCTGTATTAGTCTGGAACATGAATAGTATATTACATCTTGTGACAGCTCAGGCGTTTTCGGAGGAAAACTTTTTCAGTTGTATCGAATTCTAAGGCAGTACATTTTAATTACAATAGGTACTCATATTTTGTAAATGTGCTTAGTGTTGTAAACGTAATTTAAGTTACGAATATATATAAAATGTTAGAACGAAGGTTTACACATCACGCCTGATTCCATGTAGAGCTGTAGGCAGAGATCTCGGATCCCCATCTGTCCCGATTCTGACAAATCACTTTCGCTTCATTGCAACTCAAACAACTCCTTATACACATTTGACGGTTTTAAGTCGTTTTTATTTTTTAAATATTATTTAGAGGTAACATTTCATTGATGTTTACGCAAGTTATATCGCAGGGTATACGACTTATATAAGGTATAAGTTATTTGGACTAGGGTCTTATATAGTCCAAATAAAAGTATAGGATGCTTAACTTCTTTGCAACTGACAATAGTTAACGCTTATATGTGGCGGTTTTAAACACCATTAAATATTAGTCGAAATATTAGAAGTATATGAAGACGTAGCGAATCTTTTATCACTCTGCAAGATTCCAAGAAGTGTATGTTATTTTCTTTAACGTTTACCTACATGTTTATTTAAGTTTTAATCATGTAAGGATTTGAACATTCGGAAAGGTTCAGTTATTAATCTTCATTTTGCATCCGCACGCAGGTTATTAATGAGATGTTTTCAGTCGGGGGTTACGCTTGAGAAAACTGGCTTTTACGTAATGTTAAACATCCTGTTTCAACATACATACTCTCCTTTATGATCCCCGATGAACTTTTCTTCATATTTAGTTTTTTAACAAATGTAAAAGGAATAGGACTACTGGTTACATAACATACTCTTCACGACTTGTACGACACACTCCCTTTTATATTATGGCGCCGTAGTCAGAGCCTTGAATGCCCATCTTCCAAATTTTAATCTGCTTTATTTTATTTTTTTATTCTTTATTAAGCCATTCACCACTAAGGTATGTTGGCTGAAGTACAAACACTAATGCCACAGCGATTGAACTTCTTGTTATTCCATCGCCATAGTTACACCAACGCCGCCAGCCGCTACAACCGAAGAAAAACGAAATCGAAGCTCCAATTCTTCTCTTCCTTGTTCTTCGGTTCGTTTCAGTTGAAGGTCTAAATCTTATCCCAAAGCGAACATATTTAGCCAATTTGGCATCACAATTGACTAAATATTCAGCCGAAAATAATTATTTGTATTTTCAATTTTCACTGAGCTGCTGACTTTGTTGACGCACCATAGACGACTGAATGTGCTTTATTTATTGCAAAAAACTGTGTCTTGGTGCAATCCTCCAGTCTTTAGCCTAGAAGATATTAAATTAGTCCAAGGCTTAGCAATTCTTCATGATATTTTTTATAGCACCCTTTACCTAAATAAATTACTTGAATCTCTAATTAAATTGGTGACACTTTGCGTTCACTTTAAACCTTAAGATCCTATTTCGTTAGTATCTGATACAAAGTGACACTAGGCTACCGAAACTGAGTTGGCCTTATGCCAAGTAGGCGTATAAATTGTGGTACCCTTACCTACTTCGATCACTTATATAGTCCTTCAGCTGTAGCATCTTCGGTTCTGGGGCCCAAGTCTACTAAAGCGTTCAATATCATTTCACATTTTACTGAAGTGATACTGAACTGATATTTTGCAGAAAGAATTTGGACTTGGGCCCTGTTTTCCGTCTAATAAGCGGTATATTAAATATTATTGGAACTAAAAAATTTGTATTATCAATATTTGTATGTTTTGAGTCTTCTTTTCGACTTTATGACTAAAAGACTAGGAATATCTAACAATATACAAATATGTATACATAAGTCCTCTGTAGGTACCTAACGGTCTAAACAGAAATCAGGACATCATTATTTTGCAACTTTTGGCATATAAATTAGCGTATATTTCACCAATTACACGACGTCACAGACTACGTTCAAATTACTTTAGCATCTCTTCGAAGAAGCTCGTGGTTACAGTCTATTAAACTAAGAAGTAACAATTGCACTGTACAATTGTGTCAAGTTGTCTTGGCTTTTCAATGAACCAAACTTTCGAACTAGGCTAAGCCGAGCTTCCTTGGTACGAATACAAGATAGCGAAACTGTCCTTATTTGGTCTAGTACGCAGTGTACTGCAGGGTAGTTCATGCATATGTACTCACATTCATGTAGAACACAGAGTAAAAATGTATGTGTTACAAATATTTAATATTATTGGAGATACCTTCTTCGATAAACAAAATCATCAGTGCAACACGGCACGACGATTATTATAATAGTATAAAAGTATGACTAATTAAGGTGACGTGGAAAAATTTGTCACTTTGGATGTTGAGTCTAAGGAAAAATGGGTATCTTATTATACTATTGTGTAGTATTAGTAATATATCGATGGCAGCAAAGTAATTACGGACAACTGCAATTTTTACAAAATGTTTTTTTTATAGAAAATAGCATATTATATCAATATCTAACGTTTCACGAAACAAAATTATAAAATTTCCTATTATTGTGGTTTTTTTCGGAAGTAATTAAAGATATATACCCTCCTTTTTTTAAAACAAGCAACGTAAACAGTGACATGTAACTATGTCCGTAATTGCGCGGGAGTTTGCGCCCCGTAATCTGGCGTAAACAAGAACATGTGGCAGTTGTCATGTTCTTGCGCGGACAGGTTATGTTTTACAGAAAAAAATAATTTAAAAATAATTTTCTTGAGTTGCACATGATACTAGATGATTTTATATTAAAAAGAAGAAAAAATAAGTGTGACAAGGAACAAAATACTTTTAAATTTAGCAAAAAAGGCGTCCAGAAAGAAATTAACGACAGCACCGGTCTAACAAATTAATTAAACAGAAACTATGGAAAGAACAAGTTTATTTAAGACATTTATTTTAAATATATTTTAATAACTTTTAACACGTTTTACTTTATTCGATGTTGATTTCGTTCTTATTTAGACTAATTCAAAACTTGAGGTTATTACGGCGTAAATGCAGATATCTGGCAGGTGTCATTATTTACTGCGGACTATACTACTCAGATGTCTCTATTTACAACCACTTCATACAAGTATTTTGATCGAAATTTATTTTTTCAGTTAATACAGATACCGAGAAACCTCTTATACAATAAGAGGGCATCCTAGAAGAAATTGAAACACAATCCCTACATTAAAGATACTATATTATTATATTTTACGTCGTAGAAACGTACCCGTCCCGTTCAAGTCTGTGACGTTATAATGCTAATTAGGTGCCGTGATTCAGTGGAATATTTTGGGCGATGGGCTGGCAATCTGTCATCAATGTTGTATATGACACAACATCTCTAATATTTATGCTAAAAAGCGACCTAAGAGGTATTATTATGCCACCAAGGTTCTGTCCACCCCATATTTACATTTACATCCATACATATCTTCATGCTCGCAAGTTCATAGATTGTAGCATCCCTTGTAAAAAGGCATCCCTGTTATACAAAGTCATTCACTAGCTCCACAATCTCCTTATCAATTTCAACTTTACAATGTCCTTCCGTTCCTTTCTACTGTCATAACTTTCGCTTAATACCTCTTATCTTAAGTGCATGATCCACACTCGTGAGCATTTCCTGCAACTCCCCAGCAGATGAGGCAAGTTGAAGCTGGTCGTTTATTCTGCTCACCCATACGCTATCCCCAGTCTTTTTACTTAAAAAAAAATATCAATATACAATTTCACCATCTTCGACTAGGGTTTGATAAAAGCAATTTGCTAAAGATGAAACTGTGGCAAAGAGGGGTTCCAACGAAGTTGTCAGTTGCCTTTACGATTACATTAGAAGGAAAGCTGAAGAGGGTCTAGAAGATATGCACTTATGGTCAGATAGCTACGGTGGTCTGAACCGGAACCGTATTGTTTTTCTATAAGTTTGTGTTTACGAACTGTCAGAGACAATCGATCCGCATCTGAAAGGTTTCTGACAAAATATCTCTTGCTTCACTCACACCCATTAACCTTATCATACATGCTCTACTGTTCTTCACACTACGTACACCCACCTTGACAAGAATGTCTCCAATTTGATCTCAATAAGTTCTACGCGGCCTCCCCCGTCCGAATCTACCTTCCACTTTGGCTTTATAGATTCTTTTAATAATCTTCGTTTAATCCATCCATACATCAAACCACCTTTACATACCTATCTCTATTTTCGTCTCTAAATCTTCTTTCATAGCACAACGTTCACGCATCACACTATACCGTAGCCTTTAACAGAACCTAACATTACACACTCTCCTGAGGGACCTCATCTCTACCACAATAATTTTGCTTTCATGATTCTTCTGCCATACCAGCACTCATTACCTTACATATTCGTATTTGCCATCGCTTTATAGAAAAAGGTCATACATAACAAGAAGGAGACAGAGTCCATGCATTAATTTTCTAAAACTAAACAGATTTTCTGTCACTAGAATGGTACACCTCCGTTTGCTGGAGTAAACTCAATAATGAACCCTATGCAGTTGTTGAAGTGAGCTAAAACGAAATTCTGAACTTCAAAAGTTTCTTGAACAGTACCTACACATGATTAAAAAACCCAGGACTTGGTGTACGCGAAACATTGGTACAACCTCATAAGTCGGACATGATATCTTAAAATTACGATTTAGATATTTAGATGAAAGGTCTATGATCATTGAATGTTGCAAAAAAGGCACGGTCTCAGCAGAATGAAACCATTCCATTGGAACTTTCAAATTCTTATAATGCAGGAAATTCTTATAATGCAGGAATATCAATCACGACTGCTAAGTACAATGATTATGTCTTTGTGTTCGCAAAATCTAATCCCACCATCTGATCACAACTTCTTTAAGGAGTTAAAACATGGTCTAGGTGATGAAGGAGACGTTGACACTAATGAATAGTTCCTATTCAACCTACTTTGTGATTAAGACAAAACGAGAAGACTTACTAGACTATTTTATTTCATACATTTTCGTTTACCTACATTCAAATTTTTATTTTGTTTTCTACGTGAATAAGAAATAAAAATAAAAACTATAATCAAAATAGTTCTAATTAAAGTTTAAGTTAACGAAAAAAACCCCTAATGTAGCACTAAAACAATTAAAATAAATAGGAATGGCATACTTTAACTGAATCTCAATAATATATTTGATTTTACAGGTAAATGATTGTAATTACATAATAATATTTCTTGAGTTTTATGTATATTAGTATGAAGTAGATAAAGACGTGTTTAAACATTCCAGTGTTACTAAAGACATCTGCATTATTTGGCTAGTAAATATTATTTTGTCTTTACGAAGATATATAATTTATTTGTTTAATTAGGTTTTATACTTATGTTTATGGTTTTTATTGCAAATAACGTGTTTATTTTGTATTAAAAAGTTTATTTAATTTTACAAAGTAAATAGAGACATCAGTCAGTTGTCTTTATTGCTTGATTCTATAATACAGCGTAAAAAAAAACAAGTACCGTATTTCAAAAACTATAAACAAATATAATGATTTTTCAATAATATTTAATAAATAGTAATATTAAATACCATTCCTGAAAATTTCATAAACATTGTATGTATGGTTTAGAAAATACACCGTTTTTTCACGTTTTTCGCTCCCCTGTAAAATTACGTTTTTGTAGATGTCTTTATACACTTTGCTGCCATCGTAATGTGTTCTTATGGGTTTATGTTCATAAATTTTTATACTCCAAAATAGTATTTTATCCCATCTGAAATAAATCAAAGCATATATGTATCAAACAGTACGTAATTTAAAAAATAAATAATGCTCTATAAAAGTACCTCTTTAATAATACCTAAATAATTCAACAAATAACATAGCATAAACAGTAACACTAAGTCTTAGAGATACCTCTAGATAGCTACATTTCGAGTAGCAAAACCTCAGCAATTCTATCCAAGGGTCAAAAGGAGCTATCACTCTCAGGATGAAACTTTTTGCCCCTCCCTGCTATTTGGACCATTCGTTAATTAACCGACCCGAGAACTAATGTCACGGCCAGATGGTAAAAAGCGGTCAGAGAGATTGGCTTTTAGATGGTGGGTGATGGACTAGATATTAATATATATAAAGGTATAGGTATGTATGAGCACGAATGTCTTTAGGGTAAGTAAGTTTAGAAGATGTCTGACTAATAGGTTATATATCCCGTGCTTGTCTGGGTCGTAAAAAGAATGTTTACAAGCTGCGGTTCTTCCCGGCCTATCGTCGCGACTAAGGGACTAGGGTTGAATGCAGTTTATTGGGCGATTGACTAATAACTTGTCACCAATTTTCGATTATGACCTGTGTTATGACTACGAAACGTTTTGTCCACCGCGAAAAGGAATAAAAGAGGTCAATGTATGTATGAAAAATCAATTACACAAGGGTAGGAGATTTCTTTTAGTAATAAGCTGTTATGTTCTCTATTTATGTATTTGGCTCATTAATTTATCTCTCTTTCGTTATAGTCAAAAGTCGAAAGTAAGCTTTGCTAATTAAAACTCCCTTTTATAAGATTTAGTAAGACAGGTAGAGTACCGTGTCGCCGTGTACAGAAATTATTATCTGTTCCAAGGAACAGCTAGTTTTCATAACGAACTTTACTGTTGTTGTAGAAATTAAATATTTTTCCTTTGTACCTTCTTAAACGGAATCATCCATTGAAGAAAATATAGTTAGGAATATTTTCATACAAATTTTATAGCACAGTTTAAAAAATAAAAACGCGTTCACGACCATTAACCCTTGCAGGGTAGTCAGAGGTCCAGGTTTGCATCTCCGCAATTGCGAAGGTAGCAATTCTATGGCCATCTCGGACCCACGTTTTGGACAGATAGTTAGTGCTCAATGTGACAGGTGGTAAGCCAAGTCGCCATTTACAAGCACTGACTATTTATTACCTGTTTGGAAGGAGGAGGTAGGTTTACTCACAATGTTTTCCCTAACCGTAATATTCGATGCATTGCGTAAATGTATTTTTATTAATTAGTACAGTTTACTTACGTACTTAAATATTTGAATCCCTCGTCAGCACACTACTTGAAACTCAATAAGTACAATTTAGCGTGTGTAAATACCCAAGATTCTGTTGAAAACAAGATTGACGGACGAGATGCCACTGACGTATCATTGCGTATGTGTGTAAAATATTCAATACAGAATATTTTCATAGGTAAATGCTCCAATTGGGACCCATATCGACTAAGGCATAACTTAGAGGGGCCTAATACGTATAATTTAGTTGATGGTAGGGTAAAATGCTAAGGGAAAGCGCCCATCCCTTATACCCTTTTCCTATTTGGATGAGAAAGCATAAATCAGGGCGGCCTTTATTGGCTGGCTTGGAGAATATAATTTTTATTCTGAGGCCTGGTGGACTTAGACTAGACTAGAGGAAATTTACTATATTGAAAAACTAAGGTATTAACTACTGCTAGTATATTACATCCAATTCCTTTGTTTTCTTACTATAGCCACAACATAGCTAAGTTACCTTCTACCAAACCGCTGCATGCGGCATATTCTCTTGTAAACGATCCGACTTATTAACACATCTACATTCATACATTCACATCCTTTAATCCATTTCTGGGTAGACAGAACCGTGGGCAATTTTTAGGGTGTATATTGGGGTTCTAATGTCTAACGGAACATTAATAACATATTGCTAGCCCATCACTCCATTAATTCCATTAACCCTTTAGTCGCCTCCTACGGAGATACTGCAAAGAACAGTAGCTACTTAGCATTATATTTACGTCCCAAACCAGCTTGAGTACGACTTATTGTACTTACGATTAGCGAGAACACGCTCGAGAGGGCGGCCAAATGAGTTGGGAGTTCGCCAGCAAAGAATCCTACGAAACAGCTGTGCTGACTCCTGTTTAGGAAGAGATTAATGGAAGTATTATAGATGTAGGTTGTGATTCTGGTCGGATAGAGAAGGGAATCTAAGACCCTGGGTTGAAAAACCTCAGTTGAATAAATCACCGGTTGTCTGAACTGTCATTGTGTTTATTTTGTTCCGAGAGAAAAAATAGCGCTCACAGCTCAGGTTACGTAAGAGTCATCAAAAAAGGTTAATTAAGAGAATGTAGATGGTCATTTTAACTACTTGTCACATTAGGTGGAGAAAATAAAAATACTCTGTATATAATGAGGGAAGGCATCAAGGCATAGTGAGAAAATGTAGATGTATATCAATATGTAGGTATAGTTATGCATAGTGTAGATATTATGTATGTTTAAAGAAACAAGCACACAAGCACAACACCTATCATGTATTTATCAAGTGCTGACTATAAAATGTTGAGTTTCCTCGTCGCATATGTCATGTTTTTCTTAATAAGATAATTTTTCTACAGCAACTTATTGTTTGGTCAGGTGATAAATCGCTAACTGTTACAACTTTACTGACATTAACTTACAATTATACTCTAGCACTCAATAACTACGGTAACTAAAAATACGTAGCTAGTTGTCATTTTCACATATACCCGTATTACCGTACCCGTATAATAAAAAAGCAACAGCAATAGCAATAACTTGACTGTATTAAGTTCTTTTCTATATTTTCCATTCAATATTTCCCTAACCCTGCATGCAACAGTAAATGTTCATTAATGCCTGAACCCTTGAACAATATTCATAATTGAGACCAACTCAAATTTATTACATCCAATTTGGTCTGTAGGTACTGGAGATAATCTCATTAGGGAGGTTGTGCGTAATGTGAAAAACAGAAGAGCCTACATGACAAGCTGAATAAATAGATACCTGTATTATTTTAAGAATCTGTTTAAGTTAGTAGTTTTAGAATCCGGCATTACTGCTTTTGTTATCAATTATATCTGCCTATCTCATTTGAATATAACGTCGTAAATATGTTTTTCAATAATTATATTGTCCTCAGTAGTTATAATTTCATATCAAGTATGTGACCTTTCTCAACCCAAATCACATTTATATATAAATCAGTTACCAACGTGATCAATTAAATGTTTCATATTTTGTCGTCATGAAAAGAGTAGGTGTTTAATTAAAATTATGGAAACTATATCGTGTTGTTATTCCTACGTAAATGCGCGCGCATAAAACAAATGTAAGTTTCTACTATGGTTAGATATTATAAAGAGGTCTATCCGAAAAAAAATAATTGTACATGTTAATACAAAATACTACTAATTAGACCTATGATAAACATACATAGGTCCCAAACCACATAGTATTTACGGATTATGATGACTATATTTATAAATAGTATATATGTATATTAACAATAAATTAATTCTATACTTAATATAATCTGGATTTAAAATTATAAATATTAATTAAATTAAAAATATTATCATATTAATTAATTTTGAGGGTACCCTCAAAAAAATTTTAATTTATTCAAATATTTTGACGGTGGTATAAAACTGAATTCTTAGTGATATTTTAATAGCAAATATTTTTGGCTACCACCGTCATCTATTTTATAAAATTTATTTATTCATAATAATATAGTTGTGCATCATGGTCCGTAAATACTATTGTGTGACCGACCGATGGCGGTATATCCATCCGAAAAGGGTAGGGAGGCCAAATACAAAGCCGATGACGGGCAGCAGCGTCATCTGTGCTAAAGTCCTTACCCCTGCGATCTCCAACCCGCCTGCCCAGCGTGGAGATTAGGGCAATACCCCCCCATGCAATGACAACATTTAAAAAGATGGCCCCGAGTTCCTGGCGGCACTGTCGTCCTGGCCACGGTGACGGTCGGGGCAGCGACAGTGCCAGGGGTGCGAAGAATCCCCAGGCGTCAAACGAGTCACCAAAACTACTGACCGTGGCGACGTACAACGGACGCAGTCTCCGGCTGGATTCTCATCTGGCCGAACTGGAGGTAGAACTTACCAAAATCAGGTGGCATATCCTGGGGTTAAGCGAGGTCCGAAGACAGGGCGAGGACTGCTTAACCCTAAGCTCTGGACATCTGTTCTACTTCCGGGAAGGAGACTGCAAGTCCCAGGGGGGCGTAGGCTTCCTCGTCAACAAAGTCCTCTGTAACAACGTTGTGGAAGTGTCCAGTGTGTCGACAAGGGTGGCGTACATCATTCTTAAGCTCTCGGATCGGTACTCACTCAAAATGATCCAGGTGTACGCCCCCACATCGGCACACTCAGACCAAGAGGTAGAGGCCCTATACGATGATATCGAACGGGCCTTGCATCATACCACGTCCACTCACTACAACGTTGTGATGGGGGATTTCAACGCTAAAGTTGGTCGAAGGGAGAGTGGTGAATCGAGGATTGGACCACACGGCATTGGCAGTCGGAATTCCAGGGGACACATGTTGGTCCACTTTCTAGAATCGCAGGGGCTGTATCTCATGAATACTTTTTATAAGAAAAAGCCCCAACGGAAGTGGACCTGGAAAAGTCCCGATGGAAACACCTTTAATGAGATCGACTTCATCATGGCGGATAAAAAGCACATATTCAGGGATGTCTCTGTGATCAACAGGTTTAATACCGGAAGTGATCACCGCATGGTAAGAGGCACCCTGAATATCAATTATAAGCTAGAAAGGATGCGCATGATGAAGTCCACGCTCCGACCGACCCGACTGCAAATGGCTGCTGGTTCATCCAAGTTCCAGTTGGAACTTCAGAACCGCTTTGCCATTCTGCAGACCACGACCAATGTTGACGAGGACCTCGAAAATGTGACCAAAATAATCGGCGAGGAAGGGAGCCGGTTCTGTAGGGCTCGAGCTGGGAGCCGTAAGTCGGATCTCTCGGACGAGACTTTGGACCTTATGAGGTTAAGACGAGAAACTCCACAGACATCTCCTTCGCAAACAGCTACGCTAAACAAACAGATCAAGAAGGCAATACGACGTGACCTACGTAAGGCTAATGCTCTCCTCATAAAAGAGTTGATCGAGCAAAATCGTGGGATGCGCGTATTCGCCCGAAAACTGGGACGTAGCCATATGACGAAGTTGAGGACTGCTCGTGGAGACATGGTCACCTCTAAACCAGAGATCTTGTCTGAGATATAAGATTTTTACGGCCAGTTATACCGCTCACGATGCCGAAATCCGGTTCCTGACCCCTCCGATTCAAGGGCCACATTGACACGCCACTTTACTGAGGACATGCCTGAAATAGCTATGGATGAGATTGAGATGGCCTTAAAACAGCTTAAAAATGGAAAAGCTCCGGGAGAGGATGGAATCACCTCTGAGCTCCTGAAATCTGGTGGAAGACCAGTTCTGGGGGAGCTCCAGAGAATTTTTAATAGTGTCATCTTCTCCGGAAGAACTCCAAAATGTTGGGGCAGAGGTGTGGCTGTTCTGTTCTTCAAGAAGGGAGATAAAACCCTCTTGAAGAACTACAGGCCGATAACACTTCTGAGCCACATATATAAGCTGTTCTCGAGGGTCATCTCCAATAGACTCTCAGCCAGGCTCGATAGCTTTCAGCCTCCAGAGCAGGCCGGGTTTCGACGGGGTTTTAGCACCATAGACCACATCCACACGTTGAGGCAAGTTATACAGAAAACTAACGAGTATAACCAGCCACTCTGCCTCGCGTTTGTGGACTATGAGAAAGCCTTTGACTCGGTCGAGACCTGGGCAGTCATGGAATCCTTGCAGCGATCTCAGGTCGACTGGCGATACGTGAGTGTTCTGAGACATATCTATGATTCCGCCATGATGACCGTTCAACTCCAAAGCCACGGCACGAAACCTATCCAGTTGCAGAGAGGTGTCAGACAGGGGGATGTTATGTCCCCGAAACTGTTCTCGAGTGCACTGGAAGATGTTTTCAAAACGTTGGATTGGGTTGAACGGGGAATAAATATAAATGGGGAATACATCTCGCACCTCCGCTTTGCTGACGATATCGTCCTGATGGCAGAGTCGCTGCAGGATCTGGAGGAAATGCTGTCCGAACTAGATGCTGCTTCTCGACGCATCGGACTCGGGATGAATTTAGAAAAAACCAAAATCATGTTTAATGATTTGGTTGTCCCGAGACCGGTTGCCCTTGGGGGCACTCCCGTAGAAGTTGTTTCCCAATACACTTATTTAGGCCAAATTATACAGCTTGGCAGAAACAACTTCGAGAGGGAGGCTGACAGAAGAATTCAGCTGGGATGGGCAGCATTTGGAAGGCTAAGGCATGTTCTCACGTCGTCTTTACCACAATGCCTGAAAACTAAGGTTTTCAACCAGTGTGTGCTCCCCGTTATGACGTACGGATCTGAGACGTGGACACTCACTGCGGGACTAGCCCACAAATTCAAGGTCGCTCAGCGTGCTATGGAGCGGAAGATGCTCGGGGTTTCTCTGGTAGATCGCATCAGAAATGAGGTGATACGCCAGAGAACTAAAGTTACCGACATTATGAAAAGAATTAGCACGCTGAAGTGGAGTTGGGCTGGTCACGTATGCAGAAGGACTGATGGTCGCTGGAGCAAAAAAGTCCTAGAGTGGAGACCGCGTCTCAGTAAACGTAGTGTGGGGCGCCCCCCGGCAAGGTGGGAAGACGACCTGCGCAGGTTGGCCGGCATCGAATGGATGCGAACGGCCACTGACAGGGAGAAGTGGCGTCATTTGGGGGAGGCCTATGTCCAACAGTGGATTGATACAGGCTGATGATGATGATGAATACAAAATATTTAGTTATTATTATAATACATTTGTCTTCGATTTGAAATGATATTTCGTAAATAATGTGGCAATTCTCGACTGTCAAAACTAATGTCAAAAATAGAGTACCCGCCACATACGGTGGCAGTAGCCAAACTTGGAACTAAATTTGACGTTTCCGCCATTGCGTGTTATTTTGTATGAAAAGTAAATTTAGTATTACCAGCGTTGTGTTTTTTGCCCACTCTTTGTAATTTTTATGTTTGTTAAGGGTGATTATAATAAATTGATTTCCGGAGTTTCTTGTTAGTTCTTCTCCAAGCTAGGGTCTCCGCTGATCTAACCTCGGTAAAAAATATGTAAAGACAATGCTCAGTGCCATGTTTGAAATAATAGTTTTAAGAGATTCGCGATTTATACTCATGATATAAGATATAAGGGTGTGTATAAGATTGATTGCAGCTGTGGGAAATCCTATGTCGAACAGACTAAACGGTCTATTGCGGACAGAGTGAAGGAACACATAATATATGTAATATATAATAAGAAGGATAAGTCCCGTTAATTATTAATCATGTTTGAAATAGTATAATAAACATATTTTGACTTTGATATATTAATTTGTTTTATTTGAGTTTATAGCTCTGCAACCAAAGATCGTTACAAATGAAACCTATAATGTTTCGAGCCGTATGGCACAGTGAGTGCTAGTTTTGGCGTGTTTACTGGTAACACTGAATTACGCGACTGTGGCGACGCCTCCAACTGCCACCGTATGTGGCGCGATCTCTACCATTACTCACTCTTTCACAACATTTGACATTTATCCTAGTGATGTATATTATTCATGTATTCGAATAATCTTAATCGAACTTATAATAAAACCGCATTCTATTTCCATCGACTGAGTTTTAAAACATATTTTAAAATGAAATTTAAAGACATGGAGTAATGCACAAGATGATATTTTTAACTTCTTACTTTAAATAGCATAGAAAAACTCAATAACCAGATAGTAGGTAGACTCGTAAGTAATAAAAACGCTCACAACACTAGCCTTAGTCACTGATAAACTGCTGTCGTTTTGGTTGGCGAAATTATTGAAAATATTATAAATTATCTATTTTTTCAGCTATTATTTATAAAAAAATTGTTTATCTTTATTGATCAATATAAATACTAATAACCGTTCATGATAGGTTAACAAAAATCGGACCCCTATGAAACACTATTGTTGTTGGTGATTTATAAACTTAATTGGTGAACAATGCGCTCGTTTACAGGCAAATTATAAGATGTCTGAAGAAGATAAACCTTCAGAGCAGAAGCAGTGTAATTTTGATCCAGTTCTGCCTGAATGTGGGCTTTTGTTTTACGAAGAATGTCCATTTGAGTTGGAAATAGAGCCTCCAAGATTATTACCCTTGAAATCATCTACGCAAGTCAAATTCGAGCAATTGCAGCAAGAAGCAGCTAGAGTTTGGAAGGAAAAAAGGAAAGAGACCAGCCAGAATTAACCTTAACCTATTATCATTGGAGAGCGGGAAAAACAATCAGTCAAAATGGTTTATACATTGTTTGTTATTGAAATGATATCTGCCTTCGTACTGGCTTCAAGTTTGTTGTACAGATACGGAGATTGCTACAGAAATCATATCCTTGTGACGGTATCAGTTCTAACAGCATGGTACTTCTCGTTTCTTATCATGTTTATATTGCCACTGGATATTTCATCTGTAAGTAAACATTCAACTAGATAATTATCAATATTGACAAGGTCTTTATGTATATGTGTAGTACTTTATATGGTAACATTTAACATCATTGTGTGAAGAATCATACTAAGTAAATTATAAGCTGTCCTTACATTATAAAGTAGGCACAA
Organism: Leucoptera coffeella; assembly: GCA_030578115.1. Classification (NCBI taxonomy): domain Eukaryota; kingdom Metazoa; phylum Arthropoda; class Insecta; order Lepidoptera; family Lyonetiidae; genus Leucoptera; species Leucoptera coffeella. The sequence goes on along the minus strand of JAMBLF010000140.1, from coordinate 223,249 downwards.
TAAAATTAATTAATTTGCTAAATGGTAGAAATTTATTTAGTTGATATTATCATATCCTATGATCTTATGCTACATAAAATCAAATTTGTTCTCAAGTTCTATAGCAGTCTATGATGAATTTTTATGAATAATATATATGTTAGCAATACATAACTAGTTTAGAAAGGTAAAACAAAATGCTTAAACGTCATAGAAAGAATTTCTTCTTCATAGAATCTGCAAATAGTTGTATTGCTAGTATAGCTTTCTGAAAACGCTCCTCATTCTAGCTGTGTAAGTTATTTCAACCATTTCTAAGCAAACTTTGTAATATAATTATTCTATCTTATTCCTTTCCAGACATTTTATCGTCAATGTGTTTTAGACCATAAGAATGTAACATACAAGGGTGAAACGACGTTACCAAGTGTAGCGAGCAATACGACTAATGTCACAACAACTACGGTAGCGCCACCGGTGTTTGTTTGTGAACAACCATGGAGTTACGTACCTGATGCTGTGTTTCCTAATCTGTGGAGAATTGTCTATTGGACCTCACAGTGCCTTACTTGGTAAGTAAAATGATTGTTCAATAATAATATTGTACATTTTTTTTACTTCCTTTAACTAATACTTTTCTGAGTAGACAAAAGTTTTGAGGCAGCTACATCTTCTTGGACACTTTTTAGCATGTGGGTTGTGATGTCATATGGAACAATGGTAACGAGTTGCTAGCCCATTGCCCAATAGATTTCTTTTACCTGTAGTCTCTTATATATGCTGGAAATAATTACAGCATTCTTTATGTATGAAATTCAGATAGACAATATATTGAAAAGGGGTGACATTTGATGTTCCTATAACTGCAGAGTGTGTATGAGTGTCAATGAAACAAAAGTCTGTCAGGTTCGAGATGAATGGGGATCTGTGATATGTATAAACCAACAATTAACTGAATTAATAACTATGTGAATATGTACGTATTAGCTATATCAGAGATAAGGTGACTGTAACAAATTCATCTTTATCACAATGCCTGAAAACTAATGTTTTCAATCAGTGTGTGCTCTCTGTTATGACGTACGGATCTGAGAAGTGGACAATCACTGCGGGCCTAGCCCACAAATTCAAGGTCACTCAGCGTGCTATGGTAGATCGTATCAGAAATGCGTCATTTGGGGAAGGCCTATGTCCAACAGTGGATTCAGACAGACTGTTGATGATGATGAACAAATTCATTGTTTGAGATAATTGAAGGATGGAAAATGGTAGAGAAATAAATATAGAAAACTATGCCTTCATGGTTGACTGTTTAGTTATTTTAACCACTTAAATTGTCTAGTTTTTGTGTGAATTTGGTTGATGTTATGGCTTTCTCTTTTGTCTCTAAAATAACTACATATACATATGTAGAAGAGTTTTAATATCATAGAAACAAATTCAATTACCCAATATTCAGAAAAAAATACTTTTACTCAAATTAACAAGCCAAAATAAGCATAATTATTACAATTATTATACAAAACGAACTATTTATCCTCATTACTTATTTATGACACTAATATACATTGTTTTTCCAGGCTTATAATGCCAATGATGCAATCCTACAGCAAAGCTGGCGATTTCACAGTGAAAGGCAAACTCAAATCAGCTCTAGTAGACAACGCAATATACTACGGTTCCTACCTATTCATTTGTGGCATACTCCTAATATACATAGCGGTGCAACCGAGGGTTTCTGAAGACGGCTTTCAGATCAAAGCAATAGCCTCCTCAGCCAGTAACACGTGGGGTTTGTTTTTGTTGATCCTGTTGCTAGGTTACGCGCTTGTGGAAGTCCCAAGGAACCTTTGGAATAATTCCCAGAAGAATTATACTTTGACGTACAGCTATTTCAAGCTGGCCAAGCTTAATATGAGCAAGTATGAAGCGGAGGAGGCTATTGATGATATTTTGGATGTGAGTATGGTTTTTTGGTTTGGTAGTAGGTGTAACTGACTTGTTTTGTCAGTATTCCTACCAACTGCTTGTTTATAAGTTATAAATACGTTCTTAAATTAAAATTTTATAAGGTTTCATCATAACTATAATTTGTGAAGGGTTAAATCATTCCAAGGTTTATCTTGAAGCTGTATATAACTCCATTCATATTATATTAATTTGATTGTAATAAGGATGATGTTGGGTTAATATTCTTCATGGTGTACTGACAAACTTACTGTGATATTCTGAGAATGGAGATAAGCCTGAATCAATAAAACTTTTGATGACCAAAACTTATTATTCTTCACTGTAAAACTTATTATTCAAAAATAAATATTGCTATACTATTTCATTAATAAGTATATACTTTTTCTTTATTAAGTATGTTGGTACTATTTAATTAATAAATATGTACTGTTTATTCTCAGACCCTCTGTGAAATACAAGCAACAGTAAACTCGTCCCATCCGTTCCATAGGCATGTAGAGACTATAGTCCACAAGTTGCCTATTACGCTGAGGGATAAGTTGAATTCCCTACACGCTAGGGACAGACCTACCCCACCATCGTTCAAGTCTCTGGTCAACTTGCATAAAAAGGTAAGTGTGATGTATGGGATTTGATTTCAGTGAAAGGAATGAATGATACATACGTACATACGCTTCACGACTTGTGTATACACACTCCCTTTTTTATTATGGCGGGGTAGTCAGAGGCTTGAATGCCCATCTCCGAAATTTCGAAGGCATGTTAGGTACGGGTCATTCGAAGCCCGCGTATCACTGGATAGACAGCACCAAACGTGATAGGAATGAATGATATGAATCAAATTATGACTTTCATTCAACAAAATAAAGGAATGAATGAAATTATTGTTTTCATTCAATAAAATTAGCCATAGACACGTTGTCATGTTATTAGTTCGTATTAGATTATTGAAAGGAAAGCAATTGTGATCCTAGTAAGAATATGGATGGATATATGATATGACGATATATGTGATAAGGTGCCTGAAGTTTTGTTGAGGGTAAATTGTGCGAAGGAAACCTACGTATGATCTACAGGTAATAGTATCTATAAATGGTGACATACCAACAGTAATGTTGAGACAGTCTATCTTGTTAACATTGTGCTTAAAGTATTTGATAATACTTGTTTTTGCTAAATTTATGACATCATAGCTGCTATAGTTATATTGATGATTATTGATTTTGACGACATCCGAGGTACTATTGGTTAAGCACCTGAACGCTAATCATGTGATCAAGGGTTCGATTCCCGGTGGAAGCAGAGTTCAGAACTACACTTTTCTTCTGCTTTCCAGTCTAGTTGTTGATTATAATTCTATATATGTTTTTCTCTACTAATAAAAAGTATATATTTCTCCAATATAAGTTGACCAGTACCCTTAACACAAGTCTTAAATAGACTTACCAAGCGACTAGTTCAATTACTGTAATAGTGTCCTACATATCATTATTATACTATTGATAATTACAATCACATTTTCAATTCAATACCTTTATACCAAAACTGACTATAAACCGACTATTGGCAGATGATAAAAGCCCTCCACGTGCTCCAAAGGACGGAGACCCAGTACGGCATGATGCTGGAGAAGATCTTCCATCTGGAGGACGTGGCAGCTAACCTCAGGTCTCCTGACAGGAGATTCCAGCATACCTTCACGCCTGACAGGCCCAAGGTGGTGGAAATGCTGTATACGCCGTTTATTGGTGAGATGTATTTAGTTTTGTATGTTAGTGTATAGAATGTTAGTGCGGTATTAACTGCGTAATTGGTGAGATTTGTTTTGTTGTACTTGTATGTTGGTATGGTTTATTATTATATTTATTACCTGCGTGAAGTATTTGGTAAGGTATTATGTTGATATGTCTGGTGTAGACACCATCAATAACTAGTATAACAACAATAATTTTAATAAATTTCTGACATTTTTATTCTACTAAGACTTAATGTAACTTTAGAGTTTTTTTATTAACCATTTCAGAGTTAGTCAATGATAATAATAAAACTAATTTGCTAAGAGTGGATGTTATGAGTATCTATAACTGCCGAGTGTGTATGAGTGACAATGAAACGAAAGTGGTTTGTCAGGATCGAGATAGATGAGGATCCGCGATATGTGCGCCCTCTACAGGGAATCTAAATGTATGTATGTATTTAGTTTGTCAATATGTTACTATTATAGATGAAGTTTGGAAATTATGTATCAATGTGTATGTTGAAGTTACTATTTCGAACGTATAAGGATTTTTTCTGTAGGAGGCGACTAAGGGACTCCATTTCAATAGGAACTTAGACTAGCCACCTGTCACCAATATTCCATAACAATTCTATCATAGTAGTTATACTAATCAATCAAGTATATACATATGACTACATATTGCTCTTTTACTTTCTAATTTTGTCGTCTCAAGTGACTGTATCCATATTGCGGTTGCCTGGAAGAAATTGCTTTAGCAATAAGGCCGCCAATTGTGCATAACAATTAAGTTTTCCATCACTAATGTGTATAATGTTTAAGTGTTATGTGTACAATAAAGAGTTAAATAATAATAATATTAAATGTCTTTCCCAGAATGGCACTGGGAGTGTTTCCTGAAACAATACGTGCTGCGTATCCTAGCAGTGATTACAGGCGTGATGTCAGCGGCGGTCGTTTGGTCTGAGCTCACCTTTTTCAGTAAACGGCCCGTGCTGTCCATTTTTGCTAATATTATGAACGCTGCTAAGGACAATTATAACTATGCTGCAGTTGTGGTAAGTTGGATGAATAGATGCCTTTCTTTAATGTGTTTTGTATGAATTTATGTAGCACCTACTAATGTGCTATATTTATAGCAATAAATGAATTTTTATTAAATTTTATTTAGGGTCCTGTGCTTGTCTATGTCAACAAAGTTCCATTATTTATTTATTTATTTACAACAACTGATACCATTACAGAAATTTTCAATGCAGTATGCAAACAATTTTTCTTAATTCCATCCTTATATTATATTATTATTTAATTATGACATTGCAATCCCAATGTTCATGCTAATAAGTGACCTATATTATATCATTGGGTTCTGTCCATCTCAAAAGGGATCAAAAGACGTGAATGTATAATTTAAGAATAGTCGAAAGGGTAAATGGAATGTAATTGAAAATAAGGCTCGCGTCCTGTTATCAGTTGTACATGTTGATGCAATGAAAACGCTGTTAGTAATAGATTCTTATCGACGTCTTTTTAGTCTCCTCGCCACATAATTAAATGTCGTGAAGGTATTTTTTTATCATATTCACTTTTATCTACTATAACTAAACCAAAACCTTGTTTGTTCTCACAAAAGTATCTCATTGCCTGCCCTTTCATTGATGTTTTTTAATAAGTTTTTTGAACATATCTCCAATCCAAATATCATAATAAAACAGCTAATATAATTCAAAAATATTTTTACACTGAATAATCAACAATTTTAAACTAATTTACGCAATAAAAAACCATTCCCAAGAATGAAAACCGTCAGTATTCTAAGACTGTGACGAAATGTACCTACATCTAAAGCAAAAAAATGTATACTTATGAGTATTTTAACCCCCTCTTTCAGACAATATCGACCCTAGTAATAGCCTACATGTTCTACTGCGCCTATTCGACTCTGCTGAACATTCGTCTGCTAAACCTCTACTATTTAGCACCCCACCACATGACCAATGAGTACAGCTTGATCTTCAGTGGCATGATGGTGTCGAGACTTACTCCGGCGATGTGTCTCAACTTCCTGAGTTTGGTGCACATGGACTCACATGTTATAAAGCAACATGTTGCCGAGACTTATTATACGCAGGTTGGTTTATATAATAATAATAATAAAAATTTATTTCAGACGTAAGTCCATACACAATACAAAAGCAATTCAAATGTTAGTAACAATGGTTCTTAACAACTATGTTAGTATAAAAAATTTAAATCCTACAATATAAACCCGTGCATATACGTACATATAAAGACCTTAAGTTTAACTATTTCTACGTTGATGCACACCTACCCAGTGTCTCAGAAAAGCGGTGTCAAGCCTATTCGCAAACAAGCCCACGAGTCATATACGAGTTAAAGACTAACGCTTTCATGATTAACCCTTGAAGGGTAGTCTACAATAGCGCAGATATTAATTCTATGGCCACCTCGAACCAACCATGTTGAGTGTTGACCATAAGTCAGTACTCAGTGTGACAGGTGGTAAGCCATGTCGTCTACAAGTATCTAACAGCGCATTGGATGTATTTAGTATTTAGCCACTTGAAATTCACTTTTACCTGGATGTACAATTACAGATATCTTCTAGATGTTTCTTTAACGAAAATGTTACATAATAAGATAAAGGCAAACGCATTCACGACCATTAACCCTTGCGGGGTCAGAGTCAGAGGTTCAAGTGTCCATCTCCGCAATTCTATGGCCAACTCGAACCCACGTGTTGACCAGATAGTCGGTACTCAATGTGACAGGTGGTAAGCCATGTCGCCATTTACAAGCACCGACTATTGCCTCACGATGTTTTCCCGCAGCGTAATATTTGATGCATTTCGTAAATGTATTCTTATTACGAAAATGTACAGTCAACGCTAAAAGTGCAGTCCCAGTAACTTTTTATAAGGTTTACGTTTATAAGAACAAAAGTCAATATTTTTCATTTCGAAGCACGCGAACGTATAGTGGCCATGACAATGCATAGTAGCACCAGTTTTGAAATGTATAATGTTGTCTTTTGTTCTTAAAAACTTAAACCTTATAAAAAGTTGCTGCGACTGCACTTTTAGCGTTGACATAGAAATTCATTAAACTTCATTTCCATTGGTACATGCTCAAGCGGGATTTGAACCCTTTACCCACTGATACAGAGTCAAATAAACAATTGAGCTACGTCAAATTATGCAACATACTATGCTTATTATTATTATCTGTAGCCCAGTGGGTAAGACCTCGGACTTGGTATGAGAAAGGTCCTAGGTTCAAATCCCGACTCTGGCATGTACCAATGAATGAAATTTAAATATGTGTATTTCATTTACAGTCGGTAACGGTGAGGGAAAACATCGTTAGGTAACCTGCCTATCCCTCAGGATAGGTCAGTGCCTATATACGGCGATACGGTTCACTACCTATCACGTTGGGTGCTGTCTATCTAGTGATGCCCGGGCTTCGAATGACCCATACCTAACATGCCTTCGAAATTTCGGAGATGGGCATTCAAGCCTCTGTAATAAATAAGTATAAATAAAAAAGGGAGTGTGTATACACAAGTCGTGAAGCGTATCTTTTTTATGTGTATGCTTATTATTCCAGATAATGGGTCACATGGACGTGTTAGGCATAATAGCGGAGGGTTTCAACATCTACTTCCCGATGCTAGTAGTGTTCCTCTGTGCGGCTACGTGGTTCTCTCTCGGGAGCAGACTGCTATCGCTGTGTGGATTCCAACAATTTGTTGGTGATGATGAAGTCACTACTGACCTGGTTGATGAAGGCAAGGACTTTGCTAAACGAGGTATGTGATGTCGTAATTATATGTATAGTTTTTATTATATGTATGTAAGACTTACAGGTTGATATGACTCTTTCGGTGTAGTCAAAGGTTAATGTATATGTATTTCAAATGCAAAGTAGCTTGGTTTGGTATATATAGTTAGTAGCTCATGTGATAGTGTTTCATGTGAGAATGTAGAAATATTTGAATGGTATATGTTTTTCCCCTTAACAGAGACGTGATTTATTTACTACTACATTGCAAAAATATCTATAAATATGTTAAAAATGCAGGAAGAATCGTTTACCTCATTACATATGTTGTAAATTAAGAATTATTAATGCAATAGACCAGTCCAGGAATACATATTGTAACATTATTTTATTATATATTACCCTTGACTTACGACATTCAACCTCCATACCATCTGAGCACTCTATACATAAACCCTAACACATCATTTTACCCCACAGAGAAACGCAAACGTCAGCGTTTAGAAGAATCGTCCAACAGACGTCGAGATCACTCGGAACGCTTTGCGAGTTACAGGAGGAATGCTACGCCTCAAGACGGAGGTAATATAAAGACTGATTTACATAATATATACGTGTAATAATATAAGAAGTTCTTTTATCCCCTTTGGGGGGAAAGAGCCTTGGAGACTAAATATCTCATAAGAGCTTTTGGTATTAGTATCGGGGTTGTGATGGTTTAAATATTTTTATGGAATATAGGTGATATGTGCCTAGGTCAAAGAATAATGTAGATGTCATTCATTCATAAATATAAATTCTGTTTAGCCCTAGTCACCTAGTTTTCTCCTACGATATGCCAGATTAATATGGGAATACAATAACAATACATAACCAATCATGTTAAAGAGAAAGTAACAAACCATGCTAGCTGGGGCATAAATAGAAAGCTAACTAGCTGCCTGTCTTCTTGTCATGTCGATGTTATAGGAGGTGAAAGGCTCTAGCTTAAGATAATTTTACTGGTGAGGGAAAACATTGTTGTTGTAACACACTTGTTGTATTATGAAGTAACCATTTATTTAAAACATGGTTTCGAGTGACTAAAAATTGGTGTTTATCACGAGAGTTAATTGTTAAGTTTTATATGTTATTGTTGAGTTAGTTTAAGTTACGTTACGCTGGTGATTGGCCATGTCTATCCTGTTTTTGTGTTGACTAACCTAAGCTGACCTCTACTGTACTACTTACTTAAATTATGCCCCTTCTCTTTCATAGTAACGAGTGCTGATAATATCCTCAATATGATAGTAAATCAATATTATCGTATATTCCCACAGCTTACAAATTTAAAAATGGATACTTCTGTCCACAATCCTTAAAATTACCGTCCCATTTTACTTATTGATAATAATTTTTAGATTCAACGACAACGTATAATATTTTAACGCAAAAAATTTATAGTAAATTTATTATACTGCTTGTGTTTGGTGACCTATTCCTAAAACCAACAAAAAATTATGAAGTTAAGGATACACATTCGTACATTTAAAAACTCATTCCCTGGTACGAGTATGTTTTTCATTTCATTAATTACTCTATGTCTTGCTGAGAATTCCATGCAAGTCTTGGAAATAAATTAAACACTACTTTCCATAATACCTTTTTCTATATGTGTAGTCCAAGTAGAGGTACAGCCCTAACCTTCCTCTCATCCTAATATAAGACTAATAGGCCGCGTTATTGTGCATGTATCCCCTTTTCAGCCCACACGGGCCTTTTGAACGACGTCGCCACAGACCACTACGCCAACCCCAATCCAGTACAATATCAAGGAGACTATAACAGGCAAGTTCTCAGTTTGGAAGATGATTTTGACCAGCGCTTCGGCGACAGTACCCTGCAGACTATTCGCAGTGGCAGAGAGAGGTTACCTCCGCCTAGAGACCTGTTTGATGATGTGTAGTGATGGTTGAAGAATGACTAGGTTATAACTAAATGTTTTGTTGTTCTGAATAAGTCCTATACAAGTATATGTGGATGTTATTGTGATACGGTGGCGAATGCACAGGATAAGTAAGTAATATAGATTGGACTGAAAAGATAATCCGTTATCTAAAGTGTTATGCACTTTGTCCGAGTTTAATAAATGAATCAATAAAACAATGCAACATACATAATACACAAGAAATAACGGGATTAATCGCGTATATTTTGTAAACAAGCCTTGGTCGCGGGTCAACATAAACTTTTTAAAACAATGTATGGTTTCATATACGATAATGCCTATTCATTGATAATGTTTCAATCAACTTTGTTATTGATTAAATGAATGTTAGTCTATCCGAAGCGTTCGCCACTGTTTATATATATATCGTAAATAAATACCTTATATTGCATCCTCAACACTAGTCTTATGTGAATTTAGTGCGGAGTTAATACAACCTTCGAAAATCGTCCTACATAGTAGCTAATGCTGACTAAAATTGCTAATGTATAAAATTGTTACGAGTTTAGATTGTAATTTTGGCTTGCGTTAATAATATTATTATAAACTACTTTGGATTTAAGAAATTATGTAATTCTAGTGTGTTATCAATATTATTGTTTAAAGTGTTTTTAGTATGGAAATTCATTGTTGAATGAATAGTTAACTGTTGGGCTTGAAATTAAGTCATGTAATAAGTATTGTACATTTTATAATATAGTACATTATGTTGTAATATAGTATCACATTTTAAGATAACAATCGTTACTAAACAGTAAAATTATGAATTTTAGGATTCACCTTTGAAAATTACGAATTAAACATTTCATTCATCAGCTTTTTTGTCACATTGATAATTACATATAACATAATTATATACTTTACATTTATTAATATGAGAAAATGGTCTATAAACTTATGTTTATACTATCCGATGTTATGTTCATCCTTCAGAAGTGTTTAACTAGAGGATACATTTTAATTGTAAAAATGTGATTATATTAATATTACTTCAGATATCACGGATCATGAAATGTGTGCTTTGAATGACCAAACAGTGCAGTTTTAACAGTGGTCTTTTAATAACTAGCGCATTTCCATGATAAGTACATATGTATCTATGCAATTAGTTACTGTATAAATTAGATATAGTGTATGTACATTATGCCATATAAATTAGTGATACTAAGGATGTATGATCATTCCAATGAAGCAGCTTTTATGATATTTGTCACATCTATGAATCATTAACCATTTGCTTATATCATACAAAATTACTTGACTTACATTATTAAGTTAATGGAGCTTAAAATAAATTTTACGTACCGTGCAAAGACAAAAAGAAAACAAACTAGCTACGTTTCTTTCCGGCTAGTAGTGGCAATTGACTAATATTCCAAATTCAGATTAGCTAGCTATATCATTTCAAATATATTTAGACTTTATTAAAAGTATTATGTCTCCCACGCCTAAATTTTATGTTCTGTATTTGTTCTGTCTTGTATCACTTTTTAAATGGGAGAAATAAATAATTTTTATTATTATGTCTCCGAGCGAATATAAACTTACAAAATATCGAATTATCAGTTTATACGGTTATATTTCTCACACTTACATATATGTTAAACGCAGCTAAGATGTTTTCGTGCTTCTTTTTACCCTTAATAAGAACTTTAGTATGTTAGAATGAAAGTTCAAATACGCATCATAATTGTGAAGTGGATGTTATTTAATGATATGAGGATTTAGTTCCATTCCAGAGGTTTATTTTTACACATCGTTTGTACAAGGTTTGTGTTGGTAGATAATTGTTTATGTATATTAGTGAATTTGTAAAATAAATATGAACCATAGAAACTGGTATTTTAACTTACACCATAATTCCTGTAATCCTTAGCGGAAATAATATTTTATTATAGATAATGTTTTATTATAGATCCTCCAAAATTCTCGCACCTCAGGGTTATAAACTGCGCTTCTTGTATCATTGATCAAGTGGTATTTTGATTCGATGAAATGTCTATTCTTCATACAAATCAATGTCAGAAAGAAGTTCATACATCAAGTAAAAGACGTATATATATTGTGTATTTAAAAGGAAACTTATGTACATAATTATAAAAAACAGTAATTATTCCATACTCCATTTATTCAATAAATACATCTATGAAATTAATACAACAGATAAGGAATTCACTTAATTAGAACCTTAATGCTATCAAGTTTAGATCTAATTTCGTGCGACGAGTCCCTTGCCAAGTCTGTCACGTGATCCTGGTAAATATTCTTCAACTTATTCAGTTCTGACGTGTAGTTGGTATCTGCAATGAAGACAATAGTACAATTTTTATGGAACTTGTAACTTAAAATAACACAGAAACTTTATTTATGTCACATTCGTAAATCCGGTGTTAAATTCTTACAATTCGTCTCAGCATGGGCTGCCTCTTCTGACGTACAATTTAGTATTGCGATTAAAACCAAAATAACTAACAAAACAAAAGGAATCACATTAAAGCAATCAACTATTTCAATTTTATGTATTTAAACGCGCTGGTGAGGGAAGTATATAAATAAAATGCTCATAACTGCCTGTATTTACTGCATGTCTTAATAAGTAACTAAACGGCTGGAATAATTTGAATCTATTAGGTGATCGGCTAGCAACTTGTAGTCAAGTCATCATTCAAGAGGGTCTATTTACACTGGCGATAAAAAGAAGCGAGTATAAGTATTAAAATTATAAACATATATTGTGACGCACCTTTCAATTTCTTGATCAGTATCTCCATGAGATTCAAGGCTTCTCTTCTGTGCCTTACTTGATTGCTGTTTTCTGGAACAAGAATATAAATAATCAGATATGTGACATACGCGTCCCTTAGTCGTATCTTAAGACGAACAGGGCATGATACCCTCGTCAATCTTTTACTATGTGTTCATTGATTATAACCTATTTTTTTTATCAATAAGTCGTAGTCGGCGTCATAACATAAGAATGAAAAGTAAAAAAGTAAGTTAATATGTAACAAACATTTCATTTCACTACCACAACTATAATAACCTAAAGTGATAACCACGTAACACAGTGAAAAATAATTTTGGTTTAACCGTCTGACGTTTTCGTACTTTTAAAAATTCCCATCTAACACACGTATATTCGAGCTAAAGTATCGAATATCATATATTTATTAAATACTCATAAACCAACCAAAGTAGTCGTACTACGAGACCCATTTTCTTAAATCTACTAAATGATAGCACAAACCTAGTCGTACTATATAGTTGCATCATGCGTCCAAAGAGGTATGCTAAACTTACTCAGCGTATACTCGACAACCGTAGCAACATGCCCCGTAATAGTTTCCACTGTTTTCGCAACATCATTCGTTGAATCGCCATCAACCTCCATTTGTTCCGACTTGAGTATTGCCAGCTTTTCTAGCACCTGTGTTAAAGCCTTCAGTATTGCCAGCTGCGTGGCGCGAGAACTGTTGGAGTAGTGTTGCGCGCAATGGGAGAAGAATACGTCTTGGAATTTCTCTGAAAAACATATAAAAAATTCACTACTATTATCACTTTGAGTGCAAAAGATAATCGCTTTTGATCGAATCTTTTTTTTACATGACACACAACAATCAACGCAAAGTGGTGTTCTATACTTTCATGATCAGATGCTATTTCCTATATATGTTATTCAGTAAACAAGGCATATATTTTTATAATGTTTTCCAAACATACAAACACATCACGCCTGATTCCCTGTAGAGGGCTAGGCAAAGATCACGAATCCCTATCTGATCCTGAACACCACTTTTGCTTCATTGACACTAATACACTGTTCGGGCGCCAATGTAAAAGGTTCTTGTACAATGAAAACAACTAACAAGGGAAAAACCTTTTGACATAAAATACAATTTATTTTCCAAATATATTTAACCAAATTTAATTATTTGCACTTTTCTTATTTTGCTACCATGTAGCCATAGAGGATTAGTTCGACCTGATTGTTGATCTTGAGTGTCAAAAGATAAAGAAAAACAGGATTCTGATTTAGATTAGGACAAAAGCTTCATGGGACGAAGAGAAGAGAAATCGAGGTCTTTCTTGGGGATCTGCCCAACAGAAAAGTCGTCCGCATTGCGCGGGTGAATTATTTAGTATTCTTATAAACTAATACTGTGTTGTGTCTTCCCGCATATATTGGAGCGAGTGATTCCGACTTCGAGGAATACCCGAAGGCTATCAATTGAGAAGTGGACGACTGCCAGTGAAAAGGATTCAGTGCCAGCCAAGACACCATTAGGTGTCTCGCCAGTGGAGAGATTGAGGCCAGGGCTAATTCAGAGCCCCTGGTGACGGCGATCTACGCAAAGGACTTTCAGAGGTACTTCTCCCATTCAGTGCGCGGGGCCAACATAAAAGACATTAAGTGCAAATAATTAAATTTGGTTAAATATATTTGGAAAATAAATTGTATTTTATGTCAAAAGGTTTTTCCCTTGTTAGTTGTTTTCATTGTACAAGAACCTTTTACAACACCTCCTTACACACTCGGCAGTTATATGTATTTGTAACGTAACCCTTTTTCAATATGGCGTCTATCTGACTGTGAAATGTTTTCCCTCAGAGTAATAATGTCATGTTTCTCATAATCACGAAACTTAATATAGAAACTTTAAACATACATAAACATATATATATACTTTAACAAGGCTTTCTTTCAGGCAAATAGCTTTCTCTACACTTTAAACATACTAATATACTGTAGTATTATATTATCTGTGCTAATAGTATAATATATCTTCTAAAAAGCATCCCAAATTCGAAGTTACCTTGCGTCCTAGAGTCACTAGGCCAGGCCTTCCCCAGCAGCTGGTAGGCGGCTTCCTTCAGCTGAGTGAGCTGCTGCCTTCTCAGCCGCGTCGAGTCGTTGTCTTCATCGTCTGAGTCTTTGTCCAAATTGGATTCGTCCTGTTACGAAAAAGTTATACTATGTATCAAAGTCAAATGTTTTTATTCAACATAAGTACAAGAACAGTACATACAGACACTGGGTGTCTCTCGGCATTATCTACAACAACTGTGTGTCTAATTAAATTACTGAGTATCTATAATAGCACTTCTTTAAAATTGTATTTTCGGGATATGGAAAAACACGGATCATGCCTATCTGTAAGATACGGGTATTATGCATTTGTAAGTACTAATTTACTGATAATGGATTAATGATAAGCTTTGACTAGGGTTCAAATGGTATTTTAAGCTATGACCTAGAACTATTTCACCAATAATTCACAATGGCATAACCATGACAGCTATACATGAGGTAACCGAAAAGATATTATGTCTCTGAGGTTGCGTCCAAAAGCTATAGAAAATCATGGGTATTCTAAAAAAACTCGAGAAAAACAAAATAACGTATAACTACGTATTAACTCGTAAGCCGCTTGCTTCCAACTTAGGTTAGTCGCCTCAAACTGCATTAGAAAATTCATTCCTTTCCAACTTACCTTAGACAAAATCACCTTCACGATCTCATACACCTGATGAAACCGGTCCCTGTCGAGTGACGCCATAGCATCGCCCAGGGCTATCATCGCGTGCCTTTTGTACACCATCTCTTGCTTCCTACTCTCTGTTAGCAGGGCTTCAATACAGTCATCGGCTAGTGCGGTGGGTAAGGGTTGAGGGGCGTCTTTCTCACTGAAATGTTGATGGATGTCTTTTAGTTATACATATACATTCACGTCCATCAATCCCTTTCGGAGAGGACAGAACCTCAGAGACATTATAATATCTCTTAAGTAACTTTTTAGCTTGAATATTGGGGTTGCGATGCCATAATAGATCAAAGTTGACCTGTTGCTAACCCATCGCTCAATGGATTTCATTGAACCATAGTCTATCGCCATCCACAGATACCGTCTTACCTGTACACATGATGGAGAGGTTTCCTAGCAAAGTTCTTCCTTACTGAAATCATCGATATCATCCGGTTGCTTTTAACTCCGGTGATCTAACAAGAACTTAGATTCCTAAGATTAACTACTAACTTAAATTTATATATTTCCTATCTTGATGCACATTTGATAAACATGAAAACAAATCAATATTAAAAGTTACATCCCTTACCTGCACAGATCCGCAAGTGCGTATAGCAGCTTGTCCTTTCCGTCGAATGTCTTTCCATGCAGCGCTGCTAACGTAGCGCGTACCAGCCGCTCCCGTTCTTCCGCTGGCGGCTTGGTTCTTTCGCAAATAGTACGGATGGCGTTTGCTGCCTGACAACGAATAATTTAAAGAAAAGCTAAGAGATTTGTGGCTACCATCGTCGTTGCTGAGGTATATGTTGACATAAAACGTAAGGAGTGATTCTTCATAGACATTTATAACTATTAGGGAATAGGGAATAGGTGGATTTACTGATACGAATTTCTGTTAGCGTAGAAGTGATGGAATTAGAAACAAGTATTTAAACAACTACGTTATTTTCATTTCTCTGAGGTTCTGTCCACCTCTGAAGCGATTTAATCTGTATTTTAATGAACGTATTTTTTTGAACGGGCTCTGACAAAAAAGCGTTTTTGTATCGTCAAGTCATTTTCCTCGCAATAACCAAAGATAATGTAATAATAACAACTCAAGCGACAATAGACATACATGCATTCACATCCTTTTACAAGGTGAAATAAATATCTTACAGTGATGGAATTAATAACAGATTGCTAGCACATCACCCAATATATCCCATAGCCATACCTGCACTTTCTTAGTCCAACTACTAGCGTTGAGTTCCTTCTCGATCTCTTCCCTAATGAGCGCAAAGTGCTGCTTGATGCCCATCTCTCTCCCGGGACTAATATCCTGCCAGATCTCTTCGAACATCTCTACCGTATTAGAATCTGTAAGTGTTTTAATACATAAATACGTTTGCTTTACAAATAAATAGATTTGTCGTAGATCAAGATTAGATATTCATAGTTTGACAGGTTTGGTATAGTGCAATCTAGGAAAATTTTATTGAACTCTTGATAAAATAAAACTAATGTAAAAATTAAAAAAAACTTAAATCTAACAAAAAGTAAATATTTACACAACTAGTGTACCGAATTTAGCACCGAGAAACAAAAGCCCCCAGCACACTAGCAGCGTTAAATTAATATTACTTAAGTTAATGTCCTTTCAATTATTTCTCTTTTTGTCAGGAACTTGGACATACCATTTTTGTGGTATGGCATAAATGTGAAATATTACTGATCTACCCAAGCTGGTAGTTATGGAATCAAGAAACAAAGTCCGCTAATAAGCATTCTATTTTCTTTCCATATAGCACAGGATTTCATTAGTTATGAATATTCTTTACAAGCTATCTCTATGTTACAAATATCTATTTCTTTGACGACCTCCGTATATATACATCCTTTAATATACCTTAACACAAGTCTTAAATGAACTTACCAAGGGCCTAGTTCAATTGGTGTAATAATGTCCAAATATTATTATTATTTATTAGGAAATACATTTCTCGTTAGTTCCCTTACCATCATCCTTAGGAGCATGCATAGCCAGAAACACCATAGGGGCAATGACCTCCTCATTGTTCTTGATATGCTCGATCTTGGCTTTGGAAACGGCCTTGAGTATCATC
This sequence comes from Leucoptera coffeella, assembly GCA_030578115.1. Classification (NCBI taxonomy): domain Eukaryota; kingdom Metazoa; phylum Arthropoda; class Insecta; order Lepidoptera; family Lyonetiidae; genus Leucoptera; species Leucoptera coffeella. The sequence continues at coordinate 206,140 of JAMBLF010000140.1, read as the reverse complement.
GCCACAGCCGCTCGAGAGCTCTGGTCCTCTTTCGTTTCGTATAAGGTCACTAGTTTCTTCATTAGTTTTTCTACTGAGGAATCCTGATCAGAAAAATATATTTAAAACATGTATCAATTTGTAAAGCATACAAACGCATTTTTATGGTTTTCGTAATGCGTTTATGTTATACCTTATATACCTTTTTAGTGAATCTGTGTGTGATATAGCTATTAAAACACAAAATAAGAGTCATTTGCTGTCACTACGAAGGTTTTTAGGTATTCAAAGTAGTGGTAAGCAACGTAACATATGTGGAAACTATCACGGTTTACAATTACTAACATCTACACAGGTTCAACATATTATAGACTTAGGTTACGTTCTATCTGAGCTTTAAAGTAGATATAGACAACATATTCATTCTTACATACCAAAGAAACCAACACAGAACTATAGTTTCCCCTTATCACCTTTTTTAACACATACTTTTGTTACTTACATACTATACTGTACTGTAATTCATATACCGCCGAGTGAGTTTAAAGAGGTATATTCAGTCAATAAAGCGAAAGTGTTTTATTAGAATCGAAACCAATAGCCATCAATGACCCTTCCCTACCCCTCTATAGGGAAAAAGCCCTAATGTCATCATATGTACGTACATTATCATATTCCTCACCTTAGCATACGCAGTGACCTGCCCCAGAGCTTCTGCATAATTCTTGCGCACTGTCGCGTTCCGATCAAAAGTACCATTCAGCAGACTCGACATTATCTTCCCCGCTATAGGTTCCAGCTCAGCCCTTAGGTTATGCGTGGCTAGGATCAGGAAGTGTGAGCAGGCGACCTTGGTGCCTAACTGAGGCGATTTGGTCAGCTCAAGAACCTTGGGTAACATCTCTGTCATTACTGCTATGTCGAGGTAGGGCATGCACTGTGAAAAGATTAGAATAATATGTGAGTATATATAGTATATTCGACGATCTCCGTGGCGCGATCGGTTATCCACCTGAACGCCAATCGAGAGGTCCCGAGTTCGATTCCCGGTGAAGGCAGAGTATAGAACTACGCTTTTCTTCTGCTTTCATACGTATTATATTTCCTTTATCAATATTAACGACATTCATTCATTATCCAGTATCCAGACAATATATTTGCTTAGTGTTGCGAAACTTCGATATTGTAAAAGGAAAGGAGGAGGAAATAGAACTACGGCCTGTGATAATATCATACGCTTTACGACCATTACTCCTTCTGGGTATTCAGAGTCTTTAATGACCATAACTTCTTCTACAGACACAATAATATGTATTTTTTGTCTACATTTAAAATATCTCATACAAAAACTTTACCTTAACAACAGTATCCGTAGTATAATGATGTCTGGCCGCATTAGCTCTTAGGTCATCCAGCATCTCTCTAGTGTCGCTATCAGTGCCTAGGGCCGTACTTAGATAGGACAACTTCGCTGATTCTAGATCACCAGCTGCCATTACTAATGCCGGGATCAGGTTTGGTAAAAAGGGTTTCAAACTTTCGCCTGCCGCGGTCACTAACTTCGATACTGTTTGGAGACTGTAAAAGGAACAAGTGTTTGTATGTAGTGAGGTTACTGGGAGGTTAATAAGTGGTGTTAATATACATGTATGTATTACAGGTTGTTCATAGACACTACAGGTAAATTAATCACGTAACTGGGATGTTAATATACATATATGTATGTATTTCAGACTTGTCATAGATACTAGAGGTTACATAATTAATTAATTGAACAATTTGTTATAAATTTTCGATATTAGTGACATCACAATAATTTAAGTAATAATGAATAGATAATTTGCCGCGAATCAATCTCTCTTAAAAGATAGAAGGACATAAATGTATATATAATATTTTGAAAGAAGAGAATTTTTAATATGGTATTTTCTGTGTACTAAAATTCCTAAGATTTAATAACCACTTGTAGAATGACTTTTACACCCAACCAAATATTTAGTATTTTTATTAGTTATAAACATATTAACAATGAAATACCTATAACCACCGAATGTGTATAAGTGTCAATGAAGCGAAATTGGTTTGTCAGAATCGGGAAAGTTTGGGCTCCCATATCTCTTCCCACCCCTCAACAGGAAACAAGCGTGATGTGTATGTATCTATAACCATAATATGCAAGTTTACTTCCTTACCTGACTTGTCTCACCTCCTTGACAACGTTGGTTATGCCATTGTCCAGCATCACTGGTAAAATGACTGACACGATCGCCTTTCCGTCTTTACCTTGACTGACGTCTGACGCTTTGATGCATAACTGCAAAAGAAATGTTAGAGATATATGTATTACCTTGCTAGTGAGTTGTAAAATGGCCTAAGAGTTTACTAATATTAAATTTGGTGATATGTTATAATCTAGGTAATGGTTGACAGACAAAATGATTACAAATTAATATTCGTTCGTCATATTTAAATAATGTCTAGGTCTAAGAAATCTACGTATTATGTATTTGCGAAAAAGCCACTAATTTTCTTTAGACAAGTTTACATAATAAGGGCAAGAATGTACAGTCACCGCTAAAAGTGTAACTTAACTTAGTAACTTTTTATAAGGTTTAAGTTTATAAGAACAAAAAACAATCTTTTACCTTTTAAAACTGGCATCACTGTGCATTTTACATACATACATACGCTTCACGACTTGTGTATACACACTCCCTTTTTTATTATGGCGGGGTAGTCAGAGGCTTAAGTGCCCATCTCCGAAATTTCGAAGGCATGTTAGGTATGGATCACTCGAAGGCCGCGTTTCACTTAATAGACAGCACCCAACGTGACAGGTACTGTGCATTGTCATGGCCACTATACGTTCATGTGCTTCAAAATGTAAAATATTTAATGATTATTTTAGTATCTGAGCGTAGTTCGTACGACATTGTTTTGTATGAAATAGCAATTTGGAACGTGAAGACATCCGCAAGATATTCTTTATATTATATTATTTTGACGACCTCCGTGGCGCGATCGGTTAGACACCTAAACGCTAATCGTGGGGTCCCGGATTTGATTCCCGGTGGAGGCAGTTAAGAACTACGCCTTTCTACTGCTTTCCAGTCTGGTCGTTAATTATATATGCTATATATGTATATATTTCTTGAATATACGTTGACTAGTACCCTTAACACAAGTCTTAAATATACTTACCAAGGGGCTAGGTCAATTGGTGTAATAATCCAAATATTATTATTATTTAATATTTTATTCTCACCTTAGACAGCACCAACGCCGTAGAATTAGCAACAGTCCTGGTACCTTCATGAACATCGTCCATAACACGGAACAGCTGCTTCCACATCTCTGCCAACCTTGGCAGGGAATTGTGGATGCCCACTGACCTCATGAGGTCCGACAGAGCCGTGCAGCACGACATGCGCACTCGCCACTGGTTCGAAGTCAGGTTGGTCACTAAGTCGTCTAGGATTTCTTTGTGGTATTTTTGGACCTAAAATGTGGAATGAAAATGGAATACCTATAATAATAATATTGTATAATAAGCCATATAACAGTCACATAGACGCTATATTGGTCACGTTAGGAGTACCTATAACCACCGAGAGTGTATGAGAAGATGTATGAATGACAATGAAGCGAAAGTGGTCTGTCACGACGAGACAAATGGGGATCCGTGATCTCTGCCTACCCCTCTACAGGGAATCAGGCGTGATGTGTATGTATGTATTGTAGGACATTATTACACCACTTGAACTAGCCCCTTGCTAAGTACATTTAAGACTATATATACTTATTATATATAGATAAATACAGATATAGCATTTTATATATAATCAGCGACTAGACTGAAAAGCCGAAGAAAAGCGTAGTTCTTAACTCTGGCTCCACCGGGAATCAAACCCGGGACCTTACGATTAGCTAACCGATCGCGCCACGGAGATTGTCGAATATACTACTCGAGGAGTATTCATTATTATATTATATTTTTACACGTATTATCTCTATTATTAGTAATAAGTTATTCATGGCTACAACGAATTCACTTTTTATTAAATTAATCAGCAGCAATCATAAAACTGCCATTGCATATACAATAAAAAAACAAATTACCTTACTTATATTTTTGTAACACATAACATAAACTTGCAAAAGATGGCAGTGTGCATAGTAGTTCATAGTATAAGCAAGTGTGGCGCTCTAGAAGTCTACTTTAAGGTTTAGGTTAACTCATTTTATATACGTAACCATATACTCACAGTAGCCTGCGTATCGCTGACCAGGGCATGCCATATACTGGCCATAGAGTTCTGAATGCGAGGTGTCGGATCGAACCGGTATCGGTACAATCTCGGCACGATCTTGGGCAGATGGGTTGACAACTGTGCGCCCGCTTGCAGAGCGATGGAATGGAAACCGAACGCTGCACCTGTTGTTTAGGAACAAAGTAAGTATCTAATGTTGTTTGAAAATAGAAATACATAGAATTATAGATGAAAATTCAAAGGTGTTAAATTTGTTTGGGATTACACTAGAATGTAACTATCTATCTGCCTCATTTACCCGATGAAAGATGCAACTAAAGTATTACAGTGTTTAGGTTATATATTGGTCAATATCACCAAATTTTCTAAACAACATGACATAATTGGCGTCTAAGGAACTGGGGATTATTGGAATAAATTAGGCGACATATAAAAAGTTCCAAGTTCCCATATCAATGTCACCACAACGCCAAAATAACGCTTAATGCGACATATTCAATATTTTTTCCGCCTTATTAAATAACAAACTAACCTTTCTTGGAATTCCACACGGAGTTGTGATGGGCTAGATGCATGAACTTGTACAGGAGGTCTGGTTGGTTCAAATCCGACGCCAACGAACATAGCTCCTTGTACGTGGAGAGGTTACCACTGAAATTTAAAAGAACTTATTAACATACCGCTTTATTTCTATTTCTTTATTTATTGTGTAAACATCGTTAGGAAACGTGATAATTATTTTAAGGAGGCAGCCATATATTATCCTACCATTGTTATATAGTATTCCACTAACGTTAAGTTTGTCATTGGTTTGAACCCTGTGCCCATTGATGCTACGTTGAATTAACCAATCTTATATATCAAATTAGGAAATCCTTACTTAAATTGTCTTAAAACCAGTATCAATGGACGAAACCAGTTCAAGTTCGACACAATATCACTACATAGTATAAGGCAAAGTCGCTTTCCTTGTCCCTATGTCCCTTTGTATGCTTAAATCTTTGAAACTACGCAACGGATTTTGATGCGGTTTTTTTAAATAGATAGAGCGATTCAAGAGGAAGGTTTATATGTATAATAACATCCATTAATAGTGGAGTAGGCTAAATATTTTATACCTGTGCAAAGCCAGAGCAGGTCACTAGTATAGTATATTCCACGAACGTAAAATTTGTCATTGGTTTGAACCCTGTGCCCATTGATGCTACGTTGAATTAACTAATCTTATTTATTAATTAAGAAAATCCTTACTTAAATTGGCTTAAAACCAGTCTCAATGAACGAAACTAGAAAAAGTCCGAAGCAATATATAAAACATAGTATGTTTTATATATTGCTTCGGACTTTATGTTATCTAGTCTCAATCAGCGACTCAATCACTCTATCTATTAAAAAACAACACATCGATATCTTTTGCGTAGTTTCAACGATTTAAGCATACAAAGGGACATAGGGTCAGAAAGCGACTTTGTTTTATACTATGTAGTGATAGTGAAGATACACATTGCATTGGTTGAAGTGGTACACTCACATTACTTTCAACTATTCCTATTATTTACTCACCCAGTAGGAGCTTTCCCCAGCTGGCCCTCCTCAAACAGCTTGGTGTCCTCTGTGACCTGCGCCACGGCCCTGGTACCGCTGGTCAGCTGCTCTATGATCTGTTCCACCAGCTCCTTCCTAGCTCCCTCTTCAGAGTTCTGGTACACCAGACTCAGGCCCTTGCTAGCTACGTCTTGGACTATTTCTGGAAGGTTTGCGAGAGATTTGAATATTGATTCTGTACTGGTGAAATTTAACCAGGGGCGTTTTAACGGTATACTGTAATAGACTATGGAGTTTGTTTTGGTGTGTTGGAAGATTGCCTAGTCACTAGGCATTGTTTATAGAATTTCTTAGATATATATCTCAAATAATACCCTACATACAATAATTATCAATATTTATAAATTATGGATAGCAATGCATCTTCTTTCTTTCCTCTGTCTTAATACAAAGTTTTTCCAAGATGCATTCCGCCATGCCTTTAATTAACACCGTTATTAATATTTTAATTGTATAAAACTTATGCTTTAATTACTCATTGCCACTTACCACTATTCTCGCTGAGGAAGCTCATGAACATATCCTGAAGAAGCTGCAACTTGCTCTTAATAGGCTCGCGTTCGGGACAGTTCTTCAATAGGGCTAATAGCCAGATACTAGTTGCCTAGAAATAATAATACATCTCTGTAGGACAGGCAGGTACTCGCTAACTTAAACGATGCTGACTATCTCTACTACTACTAAATATCTCCTGCACCACACATTCATTAATCTTTTAATTCAAGCTCTTTATTTAGAAAATAACTTCATTTTAAACTGCATATTTGTTCGAGACTAACCTGTTTTCCATTTGTTCATACAAATGCTAGAAACAACTTAAGATTCCCGTTTATATTTTTGTCACTATCCTTATAGAAAATAACTAATAAATAGTCTAATATTTACCTGTCTAGAATGCGGATGCGGCATCCGTCCAATCTTGAACAACTCCTGAAGAAGCCATTCTAACAGCACATCATTCTCTTTCTGCGCTTCTATGTCTTTTAACTTCGCAGCACCCTACATATAAAACAGTTATTATTAAAATTTACTTTTAATAGTCTTATGTGAACTGAATAATTATTATATAGGGAACCCAGATCTAAACTGATTACTTGTTAAAAAGGTAAGATGATTGCAAGTATATCGTTGGGAATGTAAGGAACCAAGGGAAAATGTTATTTACTGGGTGATTTGTTTACAATACGTCCTTATTTTTTTATATAAATGCTAAAATTTAACTTTACCTGATAATAAATAGAACAATAAAGATAAATAAACAAAATTATACAAATAATTGCAGTAAATGCAAAATAGTATAATGTAATGTTATTTTGCTACTATATGATTTTCTTCTTTTGCTACCATGAAGCCATAGAGGATTTGTTCTACCTCGTTATGGATTTAGACTATGTTGTCAACAGAAAAGAATAATACAATTCTCATTTTAGATTTCAGGAAAGCTTCATGGGAGACAAAGAAAAGAAATCGTGGCCTTTCTCTTTGGGGAGGTCGTCCGCGTAATGCGGACGAGTCTTATAATTATTCAATGCTAATAATTAAAAATGTTTATATTTTAATTCTGTGTTGTATCTTCCCGATTAATACGGATCAAGAACATCGACCTTCGATGGACATGCCGAAGGTTGTCAAGAGGAATTCGGGAGCAGCGATGAAGATACTTCGCCAGCCGAGGCACAATTAGGTGCTTTAGCCAAGCTGAGAGGTAATACAGGAGGAGGTAATACAGGTAGTACAGGTGCCTGGTCGGCGGAGGCGCGGCGTGTGGCCAATGATTACGTTAGGTACTTCTCTCGTTCAGTGCGCGGTGCCAACCTAAAAGACTTTAAGTGTAATTAATTGAATTTGTTTTAACATATTTTAAAAAATAAATTGTACTTCATGTCAAAAGGTTTTTCTCTTGTTAGATAAATTCTTTATTGTACAAGAACCTTTTACAATAAGTGTTAATATTATCTTTTTTTATCTCAATTAAGAATGTGTTTATGTGTCAGCTAATGTAATAAATATATTTATTGTATATATACATATTTATTTAATTGTATTCAGTTACCTCTTTGGGTAATTCCGTCCACATATCCCGATTTTCATTTGAATTCACACCTTCGACGCACAGGACAATCGACTCGCCTATTTGCAAGTGGATCTCGAACTCTTTGGTCTGAAACATTAGAATTCTTTTATGTCACCAGTTTAACCTTATAACAGTTATTTACATCTATTATAAGTTATTTACACAAATGCAGAAGGGTTATAAAAACATTAAAGTTTCTGAAGCTACATATATTTTTAAGAGACTCTTATTCATTTTAAAATAAAACTGGACTTATCGCGTATATTTTATTACGTCGAGTAGTAATTCTTCGTTTATCAAATATACACGATAAGTCCCGTTTTATTGTAAAATAGCTGCTGCATTTAGTTAGCAAATACGTTTAAAAAATTAAGTCGTATCTTTGATTCCACAACATTAGTAACATATTCCCAAAGACTCTTAAACAAATCCCTACTTTAACTGCCACTTGCACACTGGTTAACCGTTCACAGCCACGTAGGTAGTGAAATAGCACATACAACATGATATTCAAATCCTAAACTGTCACAAATAAAACTTACATCTTTAGCCATAAGCAGGAAGCTCTTCAATATAGCCTTCGCGTACACACTCCTCTCACCACAGCACAACAGCCCTAGCGTTTCTAAGCACTTCTCCTTGATTTTCGACGACAATTTCGCATTGGCTACATTCTTAAACAGACTTTCCACTACATCGAATTTCGTTGGCTTTTCTACTTGGCTTAGAGTGTCGTTAATGCCAATATTGAATGGATTGTCTGTATCCAGTTTGGTCTTTTGTTCTTCTGTATATTCTTGTAAAGGTAACGCTGTACAGCGGCCTAAAAGGGCTATGTTTGTACACCCGACGTTTACTAGGAGCGGGTGTGAATGCCTTAGGAATTTTGCTGTGGAATAAATAACATAATTAATAATTTAGTTTTACTATTTATACACTATCTCATTTACATATAGTTAGTGGAATGGTAGAACTACGGTAGTAACTGCGTTGACTCATCGGTTCTTTTGTATCAATTCCTTTTCCGAAGTTCAGTATTTACGTAAAGCATGGACACCAATCGATTGATTAAAAAAGCTTTTGGTAAAAAAACTAACATCATAAATAAACCTATTTATCTATTATTGGTACAGTTTAGTATGTTAAATATTCGACAGAATGCCGCCAGTCACATTAGGTACCAAAACATATTTATTGAGTCATATATAATAAGTGTTTAAGTACGGAGGTCTTTACAACGACAGTGGGAACACAAGCCTTCCTTACCAATCGGGTTATCTTTATATATATGTTCACAATAAAATGCACTTACCTAAGCAAACAGCCCCCTCTTGAAACACTCCCCATTTCAACGGATCAAAATCTTGGCCGCCATACCTCCCTTTTCTAGCCATAACAATACACCTTTCAAACAGGTACGAAAACACAGACGCGTATCCACATTGAGACTCCAAATTCTTATTATTTACACTCTGTGTCACGTACTCTTTGAGCTCATTCTCAATTGCACCTTGCTCCTTTGTGTTAAGGCTTATAATCGCGTAAATCAACGCGCCCGTGTCACGTATGTCCTCTTTAGTGCTATTGACGAATAGGTTCTTTAAAAATGGCAAGAGGCTTGTGTATTTGTGCGCCATTTTCTCGGGTACACAACCTATTATGTCTAGGAAGCATGTTAGCGGCATCAAATCTGGAATGAAAAATAATAGTACTAAACATATGGCACACGACAGCTAAAGACATGTTAAAACATTGGTTTTTTAAGTTGTGTAATGTTGGATGTCGTCAAAAAACTATGGGAAAAAAGTATTAGTTTATTTTTAAAGGAATCTATGTAAATTAACTCAGCAAATGTGTAATATTCTTAATTTCATGAAAATTAAATCAAACGTAGTTTTTGAAAAAACACAGATCTTCGTAGATAAGATTTGCACTCAAAGCCCTTCCCCGAAAGGTTAAGAATAGTGAAACTTATAAGCGAAGCGTATGGAATGTATATTAACTTCCTAATCTAACTTAGAGCATAATTTCATTTAAGTATATAAACACGTTAGAAGTACCTATAACCGCCGAGTGTGCATGAGGAGGTGTATGAATCTCAATAAGGCGAAAGTGTTTTGTCAAGATCGGTTCAAATGGGGATCCGTGATCTCTGCCTACCCCTCTACAGGGAATAGGCGTGATGTATATATATATATATATAACACCTTATATATTATAACGCTTTTACACTAACCAGGTTGAGCAGTGAGCAGCGTAGTGATCAAAGTGAGATAGTGTTCCAACACTTCCGTATCTAAAAGGTTCTCGTACAAATACTTGGCTAAGAGCGGAGACGTCGCATTGGGGTGAGCAGAGCAGTCGGTTAAGTTCGCATCGCGGTTCAAACACATGCGGAGGTAGCGCAGGATCTATAAAAGGAAATAAATATAAATATTGTTTTGTGGACAATAGTAAACAATTGATTTTTTTATCAGCTTGGATGTTTAGATCATTGATTTATCCATACTCGTTTGTATGCACATATCTATTTCATATAAGTATGTATTATTTAAATATTTCAGTTAATAGTACTCTTAATACAAATTTCAAATGTACCTAACGAAGAACAAGTTTAATTGGCGTGATAGTATCTCAAACATAAATACTACTATTTATAGACCTACTTCTGGAAAACTTCAAAAAAATTACTACCTAATTTAAAGAAAATTAATTTTAACGAATAATGTACCAGTAAATTGCCAGCAAACTTCGACATCGATACCCAATAACAATAACAATTCCATAACTACTACTTCTCCTTAGTTCTGTCCACACTATAGTCTATTCGCGTTAAGTAAATAGTGACGTCATGATAATCAGAGGTCAAACTGACCAATGAGACGTAAGTAAATGAGAAAAGAAGTCACATTGACCAATAACAGACAACCCCTATAAAATCTCATTGGTTAAATCATGGAGACCTTGATGACGTCACTATTTTCTTAAAGCGAATATACTATAGACACCAACCTGCTGATAAGTGAAGGGATGGAACTGCAGCACCACGTTGTTGACCACGAACCGGTGTTTGGAGTTGGAGCCCTTCTTCCTTTTCTGCATCTGCTCCCACACGTAGTTCACCATCTGCTTGAAGCCTGGCGTCCTGGGTGTGAAAGAGTAAGGTTTAGAACAAAATAAAGCTAAACAGGTAGTGTAGACTTGTCACAGTACAGTCACACTAAAGCATCATGCTGAGTCAGTATATTTTTCATAGCATCTTACTGAGGTACAATAAATTTGTTGTTTTTTTTCAATTCTTTAATAAGCCATTCACCACTAAGGTTATGTCGGCTTTTTAATGATATTGAGTATGTGAATGAATTAGGTTAATGAATACTAACAACAGATTGGCTGTCTCTGAGATATAACTGTATCTTTTTCTAACAAACAGGCGATTTGAAAAAGATAACTGATAGTGCTTTTTCAAAAGTGATGATTATTTATAAGAGGTGACTAAATGATTACGAGTTTTTTAAGCTTTATTGCGTCAAGGCCCTCCATATAACTCACAACTTATACAATAATGAATATATTTAAGAACATTAATGATTATGTTATAACTAGAATAATAAAAATTCCTTGGCGTCTTAAGTCAGCTCTCACTCGTCGTTAACTATGTACTTGGTTACATTTTTATTCATCTATATAAGAAATCATGTCACAATACCTAATCTGTGTATCGGAGTCTTTCTGTTTAATCTTCGCGTCGGGGTCCAGACATACAGTTTGCGGCTCCTTACTCGACACGTTGTTGACGGCGTCATCAATCTCGTTAGGACGCGACGTGCCGTATAGGCATTTGAGAGCTTCATTTGTGGTTTCGTCTTGACTGGAAGATTAAGTTCATAAGCTATTATAGTAAATGAGTTTAGCAGATAGACATTGGCTGTATAACGAAGGCACAGGGAAAAGGTTACGAAAACCGAAGATTCCGGGTTAAATCTCTAACTGAAACATGTGTCAAAAATATCTACAAGTACTTTTCGCAATTGTGTAATAAATAAATTGTACACTGTCCCAGCTACTGCATCTTTACAATTGTCAACAGTTAGCGGCTTACTTTGTGGATTTTATACGGTATCATCTTATATGCTAAATGAGCTAATTTGTATCTACAATGTCTTTAGAGTGTGTTTTTAGTTATTTTTAAACACTCGCGATTTATACTCATTTTATTTACTCAGTCTTCCCGCGACCATGGCCTATGCAACTGGGTCTGAAACGTTAGGTGAAATATAAAGGTAATCAGATATCTTTATTGATTTATCGTGATACGACTCGATCTCACATAGTAAATAAAATGAGTGTGTTTTTGTATCTAACTGAAATGCACATCAGTTGAACTCACCTATCACCGCTGGCAAGCAGCAGCAGGTACCTCGAGGGTATGTAATCCTTGGGGAAGACGCTGGCAGAGTACCTGGTCGCTATGTACCGGATCATCGAGTCATCGTTTTGCATGTAGCTGAAACAAAATTATAATCATGAAGCCAGTGTGGTTCAGATTTTGGGATATAGGATTCCGCAATCCACTCTATTAACCAATGTACCAATGGTAATTTCAAGTATACCTAATGTTATTGATAATACTGACCACAAATACATAAACATTAAGCTCGTAAGTGACATTTGGTAAAAGTACTAGTAAAGTAGTCTATAACTACAGAGTATCTATGCAGCTGTACAGATGTCATAAAAGAAAAGAATAAGTAATAGTCGTAATAGGGAAAAATGGGGCTCCGTCATATCTCCTTACAACTCTTAATGACAACATGACATATACATACACATCACCGCCATTTTCCTACAGAAGTTTAAACAAATATCACAGATCCCCACCTATCAAACCCAAAAAACCTCATTCTCTCCATTGACATGTCACATCATACACACACCAAAAACAGGCACTGATAACATCAGCTACCCTTCAGAGTATGTCCCCTAGCTTACCTAGTATAAAAATAATAATATTTTAGGACTAAATTACACCAATTGAACTAGCCCCTTGGTAAGTACATTTAAGACTTGTGTTAAGGGTACTAGTGAACGTATATTTAACAAAAATATACATATTATAAATAGATAAATACATATATAGTATATATAATCAACAACCAGAATAGAAAGCAGAAGAAAAGCGTAATTCTTAACTCTGCCCACACAGGGAATCGAAACGGGACCTCACGATTAGCGTTCAGGTGGTTAACCAATCGCGCCACAGAGGTCGTCATGTGTGTACCCTTACAGTGACCTATACTGTATATACTTACTGTTCTAGTAAAGCGAACAAGGCGAGCGCGTGTGGCTCCACAGATACGTCGGTCCTGGCTTTCTTGCTCGTTGTACCTTCGTCTTGGGAGCTGGACAGACTAGGTGCAGGGGAAAGGGGCGACGTGTCCATTAGCTCTTCGTTATCTAAAGCATATAAGATACTAGATTTACACCAAGAAGTGTAAGTTGATGATTTAATGCTAGACATGATATTAAATGCTTTAATACAATACCTTAAATACATGTTTCATTCTATATACAAGATCGGAAACGTGACATTTCGTGGGTAAACTTGAACATAACTATCACAAACATGATGAAGGCATGTAGTTTGTTGGATCTATATCCGTGATAACTACCTACCCCTCTATAGGGAAACGGTTGTGATGTATATGCGTGTATGTTATAGAAATCAAATTGAAAACGAAACTAGTTAACCCAATATAATAAAAGAAATAAGTATAATTAAGGTGTAAACTACATATTTGTTTACCTGCATCATCTATGGTAACTTTAAACGCCGTGGCCATCTCTAGCAGTGCGTCTCTAAGCGCCGTGCGTACTTCAGGCACAGCCTCGGGAATCCTTCGCACCATCTCTTCGAGTAAACCGAACTGGTTGCCGAGACAGGACGGGCATTTCATTGCTAGACGACCTGTGGAAGATTATTACAATGTGTATTGTTGGATGATTTATAATAATGTGTATGGTAAATTGATTAATGAGGATTGTGGGATGTTTTACAGAAATGTGTATGAGTAAACAATAAAGGAAATCTTAGGTATGTTTACGTACAGTTTTATATTAGTATTGACCCAATTTATATGAATTATACCAGGTTTATATTAATCTGTATTTAAATATATGTATATAGGGTTAATATAAATCATGAATATGTATAGTCAGGGATTGAAAGAGTTTTGGTTTGTGAGATATTGCAATTGTTTTCTGGCATTCGAAACTATCATTATTATTTTTCATTATAATTACTATCGAAAGGTTGCGGCGATAAATTATTGGTAACAAATTACTAGAACACCCCTATTGATAGCTTTTACTCCTAATCACTATCTCTGTACGAAAAGGCAGGAAAATGGCAGCTTCATTATATGTAAATAAATCCCAAGCGCGAAAAACATTTTCTTTATGCTTTATGTAAATGAGTTAAAAACAGTCCAACTAACAACCACACTCACCTAGACACATGTAAGCCCTGGGATGGTGTTCAGAATACTCCTCAGCCTTTATGACGGTCTCACAGAGCTCCCTTAGTCGCTTTGCATCGTCTGTCTTGAGGCCTGCCTCTTCGCAACTAGAAGACAAATAACATATTGTGCTATGTCTTGAAAGTAAATATAAAAATCTATGTCTATATCTTAAACATTTCGTACGCTGTATATGTGCAGATACATACAGTACAGATACTTTAAATCACCATACCTAATTTAATGTCTAAGTTAGTAACTATCACCCAAGAATATCATAGATCATAAAGAGATTGTGCCTTTCTCCCTAGTCTATCTAAATGATTCTCTGAATTGTCAATGAGCGCCAAACAATGGATATGCGTAAAGATAAAATGTAATAATATCAATAATTTAAAAATAAACACAGGATAAAGGCCCATAGGCTTGAGTTTCTTATTAGTTCTTCTCCGAGCTGGGGCTTTTGAACCAACTATAAACATAAAACACGCTATATATACCCTATATACGCAGTGTTAGAATTAATTCACACACTTACTTGTTAACAATATTGAGTAAGTACATGAGAGCTGAATTTCTTAGTCTGGAATTGGAATTAGGATCCAATACTGACGATACCACCACCTGCAATCAATATAGTAACATGAAATACAAAATATAAAAATCTAATACAACATAAGGCAACAAGTGTCAATGAAGCGAAAGTGCTTGTGACAGATGGGGATCCGTGATCTAGGCTAATTCAATTTGTGTAATAGTATCTTAATTAGTTATTTTTTAACATCCCAATAAATTCAATCGTGAGGATGGTTTTAGGCTTTCGGAAACATGGGAACCGGTAATCATGGGATTATATTTGCGTGGCGTAACTGCGGATGTGTCTTTGGATAGTGTGAGTGTAGTGTGTCGTGCTATGAATTAACAAAAATTGTGAGGGTAGACAGACATTAGCTGAGACGCTAGTGTTCCCGTGACCACGGCCTATGCAACTGGGTCGAATCGTCGGGCAAAATAAAGGTAATCAGATATCTTTATTCATTCATCGTGATATGACCCGGTCTCTCATATTAAATAAAATGAGTATCCTAATTATTATAATTATAAGTATGTTACTTTACCTGCACGCTTTGAGGGAACAAAATCCCTTTTCCCGTGCACTTATTCAAGTACTGAATCAGCTTCAAGCGCAGCCGCGTACAACCTGGAACCTTCAAAGAAAATAAAATATCCATTATTGATCCAAGTTGTGGTCAACATTCTGCCTATCTCCGTTAGGAATTAGAGACATGAATATACATTATGTGCTGTGGACTATCTACTATATCATGCCGAGTCGATTCTTTTTTTATTTATTCTGTCTATTATAGTTTTAAGAGATTCGCGATTTATACTCATGATTAATAACTAACGGGACTTATCGCGTATGTTTTTATATAAAATATATAAAGTCGGGTTAACAAAGGTAACTTTATTATATGAAAACATACGCGATAAGTCCCGTTAGTTATTGTTCTGTCTATATTTTGATAAAATGATGAATTTTATTTATATCGCATTGTTTGTTTAGCAGGGACCGCCATAATACCGGTGCTGTGTTGTATAGGCAGTCAATTTACCTTTTTGTCATCAACATGGATGTTAGATGTAGTTGATGTACCAAGGTATAGCTCGTATATAGGCGCTACGACGGTAGGCGACGACCAGTCAACCGAACTATAAAAAATAAAACAAAAATATATGAGAACGGACAAACGATATATTGCATGTATTTATATGTATCTGTATGATATCGCAATGCTATTGAGAAATATAATTCACTAAGATAAGACGAAAACATAAATAAAAATCTTAGTCTTCGAGCAGTGCTTGTAAATTGCGACACGGTTTATCACTTGTCACTTTACATACATACACATCACGCCTGATTCCCTGTAGAGGGGTAGGCAGAGATTTGTCACTTTGAGTGTTTAACATTTGGTTGAAAACCATATGACTTCGTGGTGACCGTTGTATCAATAACTCCGTCGTTTCAGAAGCGTACACTATAACTTCTAACTATCCCGCATGGGATAATGGTCATGAGTGTATGTCTTGATAAACAAGTTTCTTAATTTAAGTAATAGTTAATATTATTCTCACCTGGCAGCCCTAATAAGTGGACTATTGGCAGAGTTGGCAACACTGAAGCGAGAGTCGGCCGCCGCCACGATTAATGGCAACAAAACATCCTCATTCTTGAATATATCCTTGCTTATGAAATTCACTATTGATAGTTTTGTCTGCGAACATAGTAGTGTATTAGGCTTTATAACATGTACTATGATTAATAAAATGTAAATAGACGCTATATTGAAAAAGGGTGACGTTAGAAGTACCTATAATCGCGGAGTTTGTATGAGGAGGTGTATGAGTGTCAATGAAGCGAAAGTGATAGAATAGAAAGCGAAAGATAGACATCAGGATCGGGGCAAATGGGGATCCGTGATCTCTGCCTACCCCTCAACAGGGAATCAGGCGTGATGTGTATTTATGTATGTATGAGTAAAATGTCATGTTTATAGAACAATTAAAATGCACTGTACTGAATTTGAACTAACATTTTTGCAACAGGCAAAATTCTTCACTTTAACAATGAGGAAGAAATATCTCTCTATAATAGACATTGCAAGGAAATCTGTACAAATAATTCACTAATGTATAACACGACCTGGCACATCATTTCTCACACAGGGTATTATACAAGTGAACTTAGCAAACTGTAAATAAAATCCTTCAAACCAATTAAACAAAAATTCGATTAATGTAATGTATCATGAATAGTATTTTGTTTAGGCTTTTTTGGTATTTTGATGGTATTTGTTTTGAAAATGTTTTGACTTTCAATGAATGTCCTGCACTTGTACTTATGTTGAATAAAAACATTTGACTTTGACTTTTATTAATGTACTAAAGGTCACTACAGACGCACCTGTTCTAACTGGTTAGCATCCATATTCTGCTTCTCTACTAGCCGCTTGTACGACTTTAGACTCATACCGGGCGGCACGTGAAAGTCACTCTCTCCTACGTTTGGAAGAGCCCTGGAAAATTATAATCATATTAAAATCACGGCCTTATATCTTTTTCGGGGTAGACCTAAGTGCATAATTTACTTAAGTAGAACTTATAATTTTCTTAAGGCTAACTAGCAACCATAATGTTTAAATTTTATAGTTATTTAGTTTATTCTGAACAGAGCTCTATGGCGCAAGTGTACGAGGAGACCCGACCCCAGATAAACTGGGAAGAGGGTTGGACAAAGAAGAAGAAGATTTAGTTTATTCTTTAATATACGTTGACTAGTACCCCTTAACACAAGTCTTAAATGAACTTACCTAGGGGCTAGTTCAATCGGTGTAATAATGTCCAAATATTATTATTATTATTCACCTAACAAATATTTAATATATCAAAATGTTATCGGCTCCTTATGACACGTCAAGAAGATTGGCAACTAGTTGTCATTTTAATTATGCAACATCGGACTTGATATCTATTATACAAGAGTCAATCAAATCTCTACCTAATTCCAGTGGCAAATAGAAGTGTTATTATATCTACTTACGAATATAATAAAACAACTGAATTCTCCATTGAACCTTACCTGTATGGTAACAGTAACATATCTGTTGCATATCTTAGTATAAATGCTGCTGTATTAGGTTTGTTTTTGAAATCTAGATTTGCTTCTTTCACTTCGCCAATTAACGGCATTACTAAGGCCAGTATACTGTAAAGAAAATATCATAAATGCAGAATGGTGTAAGAACTGATTGCATTGAGGGGCGATAAATTTTAATTCATTGAGTTCTATTTACCTCTAGTGACTTAGTCAAATCTAATATAAACAAAAATAAAAGCAATTGCTATCATTCCATTTAAGTCTCTAACTTGCATGGAACAATAAATTGGGCCACACTAAATAATTATGTACATCTTATTTACATATTAATCGTACTATGACACTCATTCTATTTTTTGATAATGTATGTATGTATGTTATTTAATGTGGACATTGTTACAAAGAAAGAAATAAATCTACTCTAATCTTAACTATTCCAGTTTTGACTATTATACATACATACACTTCACCCCTGATCATAGATCATAGATCCCCATCTGTCCCGATCCTGATAAAACACTTTCTTGCTTCATTAACTTTCAAACACCTCATCATACACACTCAGCGGTTATAGATACTTGTAACGTCACCCTTCACCACCTTTTCACTACACCCACATATAATCCTTTTTCAATCTACTATCATTAATCCCCATAACATGTCCAAACCATCAAAGCTTGCCCTTTTCAATCTTAGTCACTACAACTTATTTCAAACTGCAACCCTTAACACACTATTTTAAATTCTATCAATAAATGCCACTGCTAATATGCTTCTCAGTGACCACATTTCGACAGCATTGATTCTACGTTCATGCTTCTATTGCTGTACTTAACTTTTGCTATAAACTCTAAATCAATCATCTACCTGTCTTGGTGTCCCTGTGGCTTGTTCTCAATAGACGCCAGCAGTGTTGGGGCTAGTTCAATCTGCTGCTCTTTGGGCATTCTAGGGAAACCCATTGATATGTAGATTATGGAGAAATTCTGCAAGTATAATATAGAACTATTAAATTCATACCTTTGTATAAATTGTAGTTTCTAACAATTGTCTAAAATGAATATTTTTTTATTTTATTTTATTATCATAATAGAATGTAATAAAGACGCTACACAATCTCTGAGTTTCTTAGCGGTTATAGTTCAATATAAGGCTTCTGGAATAGTCAATATATAGGGCAACTGCAAAGGCATAGATATAAGAGAAAATCAGTGTCTGCTTCTATATATCTCCCTTTACAAAACATGGAAATCACACACATTTGGTTTTTAAACATTAATAAATTTTAATTTCACATACATACAAATACATCACACGTGATTCCCTGTAGAGGGGTAGGCAGAGATCACGGATTCCCTTCTGTCCCAATAATGACAGACCACTTTCGCTTCATTGACACTCACACATGTTCTCATAACCACTCATAATAATAATAATAAGACTTACAATCTTTCACTCATATAGACCTGGCCCTTACTCCACTAATTAACTTTGACAGCCACTCAACTGCGTCGCTATAGCGATACTTCTGCGTCTTGGCCGTAAAAGTGGCACTCCGCTAATATTTTGACAGCCACACTTGTGCCTCAAAAGCGAGTCAGTGGTACTTCAGTGGCCACTCAAGTATGGAAATGTCAATAGTGGAGAACGAAATATAAAGATATTGAACTGACATTGACTGACCTTTGGTTAGTGGAGTAGCTTTTTTGTACTTCAGACGCAGATGTAGTTTGATAGCCCCTCAGTGGCCAAAATTTGTTAGTGGAGTGCCAAAAGTGTCAAATTTCGGCCACTGAAGTGCCACAATATCGATATTGAAGTAATATTGTGGCTAAAATGAATTAGTGGAGTAAGGGCCCTGTCTAAATAATACCACTATGACTTACAATGACAAAGCTGTTGGCAGCAGGATCCGTGTACAGCTGCAGCAATGTAGGCACTGGCAACTTTACCTCTGCTCTGCATTTCACTCTCTTGTTTATGTGCACTAAGATCTCCATCACCTTCTTTCGTACCTGCAAGTATTGGAGTTTATATGTAGTGCCTACTATGGTGAGGGAAAAACATCGTGAGGAAACCGGAATAGACCAGACAGAACAAACCAGAACAGGTAATAGTTAGTGCTTGTAAATGGCGACATGGCTGACCACCTTACACGTTGAGTACTAACTATCTGGTTAACATGTGGGTTTCGAGGTGGCCATAGAATTACTACTGTCGCAATTGCGGAGATGGACACCTGAACCTCTGAGTACCCCGCAAGGGTTAATGGGTTAATGGTCGTGACCACGTATGATTTTTTTTTAATTGTTGCATAGCAGTTTTGAGTGCTAGTATAAGACGTAAATAGAATGCTAATCCGTTACCTTTATTCCCCAGATAAGGGACGCAACTGAAGTGAAATTGAATATACTGTACTTCATTTTAGCAACATATCATATTATGAGGAATAATTATAATATGTTGCTAAAACCGCTTATAATGACTAAGGTATTACATCATCTAAGTCTTGTTTACCACAAAAGAGATAGAAGCATGCAAATATATTGGTATTGGTCCTCAAGATAGAAGCTAGTGAATATATAATATATATGTTTAGTACTAGGTAAGATATTGATTATTCTATTGATATATATTATGATATTGATTTATCATACTAAATTCATATTTGATAAAGAACAAGATCATAGTTATATTTGCAACCAACACTAGGTCTTGTAAGTCTTATGAAACTGGTAGCGCTCATCTTCTGATAATGTACTGTTTTAACACAGAGAGCAATTTCTAATTCATACTTTTTATTTAATTAGCAAAATAAGTAGAGGTGGTTTGAGTATTAAACGTTTTCTAACCTGTTCATGTTGTGATGTTAATTTAAGGATAACCGGCGTAAGAAACCTGCCAAGGCAATTCTCTAGCTGCTCATCAGTATCAGCGCCACCCAACCTCAAGAATACTCGGTCTAAGAGCACTGAAACAATTTTTATAAGCACAATAAGTTTCTGGTAAATACCGGGATATTTTTACATGATATAACCCCATCGCACTTGGTATTATTCACACCATCACTTACTTAAATCATTTGAAAAATCAGTAGTTGGCGCGGATACATCCATTGCTGACATTTTGGAAGAAATCCTTTTGATTTCTTCTAAATTCCAAAAACCTCAACAAAACTTGCTTGTCATTAAACAAAACAACTGATTTTGACATTCCCGTAAACAAATGACACGCTGAGTAGCGATTTTATTAATGCTACGATTACACTATGGCAGAAAACTGTCAAAAACCCTTTCATTTCTTTAATTCCCCTTAATTAGTTATAGCAAAACCAACAGGGTTATGATAGCATTTACATCGTGACCAAAGGATATTACATCTTTTAATGGACTTTTGTAACGTCTTACAAGTTTAAATTTTATTTTCAAGTATATTTTGTACGGTTCTCACAATACTCTTTTCACCAACTGCCACCAAATGAATCAGATGTTCTATTGTACTTACATTCGTATATAGTAATGTACATCTTACTAAATAAATGTCAAAGTATCAAAGTGAGTTGCTCCGACTTTCCTTTTTATTTTAGGGTTGCAATGCTAATATATTTTAAATTTTCCGCGCTTTTTCAGTATCTACTTTCGTTAGCCAGACTATAGTATAATATACAGACTATAGTATAATATATATATTATACAGATCTATAGAACCCGCCACATAAGGTGGCAGTTGGAGGCGTCGCCACAGTCGCGTAATCCAATGTTGCCAGTAAACACGCCAAAACTAGCACTCACTGTGCCATACGGCTCGATACATTATATTGAGGTTTCATTTGTAACGATCTTTGGTTGCAGAGCTATAAACTCAAATAAAACAAATTAATATACCAAAGTCAAAAGTCAAAATATTTTTATTCAAAATAGGCCCTATCATAAGCTCTCTTTGAAAGTTATTTTATGATCTAAGTACAAATTAAAAAAACTATATATTGACAAAAGGAATATATATGAGTGAAGTGGAAGGGCGGTTACGTAGGGGCCGGCCTAATAAGACATATATGTAACAGTCAGATAGACGCTATATTGAAAAAAGGTGACGTTAGGAGTACCTATAACCGCCGAGAGTGTATTAGAGAATGTATGAATGTCAATGAAGCGAAAGTGGTCTGTCAGGATCGGGACAAATGGGGATCCGTGATCTCTGCCTACCCCTCTACAGGGAATCAGGCGTGATGTGTATGTATGTATGTAAAAAAACTATTTCAAACATGGCACTGAGCATTGTCTTTACATATTTTTACCGAGGTTAGTTCACCAACCATTTCGGCTGCTCAAGATGCCACGTCATGAAGACCACGACCGCTCTGATAAGAGCGTAACGATTGAGAAGAAGAAGTTCAGCGGAGACCCTTGGAGAAGAACTAACAAGAAACTCCAGAAATCAATTTATTATAATCACCCTTAACAAACATAAAAATTACAAAGAGTGGGCAAAAAACACAACGCTGGTAATACTAAATTTACCTTTCATACAAAATAACACGCAATGGCGGAAACGTCAAATTTAGTTCCAAGTTTGGCTACTGCCACCTTATGTGGCGGGCACTCTACTAGTTTTTTTTAAAGAATAGACATTTTCTCTCACCATAGATGTATTCCGCCTATAAGTGGGCACTTAAAATACCTCAGAACGGAATAAGGTATTCAGATGAAAAATGAATGGTAATTGACCCTTGACAATAAAATTTAACCTAAAAACCTTAATACATATGGACTATTACTTTCATTTGTAATTCCTCTCTAAATCCCTGCCCACTCCAGTAGGCATATTATTAATACTTACTTCAATCTTTAAATCCCTCATCATCAAATAGAAAAAATAATTCTCTATCATTTACTCTGCAAAGAAAATTAAATTACATACCAAAGAAAAACTAACGTGTAACGTGGATACTACCTCAGCATAAGGTTATCACGATATAATTAAATAAAACAACAATGATTTTATCATTTTTTATTATAAACATCACTTAACGAAAAAAAAGTAAAAAAGTCGACAGTTCCAGTATATAAAACTAGATCAGTTCTAATCAAGCATTAACATAATTTAAAATACAATTTGTTATTATTAATACAACTTATTAGGAATTTTCGTGTTTTTGCATAAGTTGTGATCTAGACAACAATAGAATAACATACAATTTGTTAGAAATTAATGTATTTTAATAGCAAACGAACATAATTATTTACAAAAAAGTTTTCAATAAAAAGTGTCACAGATACAAATGAATATCGCTGGGGCATGCTTTAATCATACAAAGAAGCCCCTAGTAGGTCTTCAATATCATACGACGTGCACATCACGCTTGTTCCTCTATAGAGGGGTAGACAGAGATCACGGATCCATCCTGACAAATCACTTTAGATTCATTGACACTCATACACACTCGGGGATTATAGGTATTTGTAACGGGACCCTTTTCCAATATGGCGTCTCTCTGACTGTCATAATGTCTTATTAGGCCAGCCTCTACGTAACCGCACGTCCACTTCACCCACATATACCTTTATCAATCTACTATCGTTCATCCGCATAACATGTCCAAACCATCGAAGCATGCCCTTTTCAATCTCAGTCACTACATCTTCATTCAAGCCGCAATCTTTCCTTCGACAAACATTTACAACAAAGTAGTTGTAGCAGTAATTTTAGCAACAACAAGTAATTCTAATACAAAACGCACGAAGGAGGTTTTGTAGAACCTTTTTTGACTAAAATAGTGTTACATCTCTCTTCTCTAAGCGTTTATAATCGGTATTAAAAAAGGGATTTAAAAAACATGATTATTGAAACCTCGGCACTGCTTTTGCAGGAGCAATACAACAGAACAATCTTAGATACAATATGAAATGACAGCCCTATTAATTATATGTACATATTAGTGTAGTACGTTTAGTAGTTACATTGTTAATTTTTATAATTAAATTTACAGTAAATTTAGAAACTAATTGGAATCTTAGTCTAATTTTTATCATAATTTTACTATTAACATGGGAATGCTTTATAACAAAATAATCAGCCCAAAAGTATAACCTTTATTTCCTAATTCTTAATAAAAAAATTCTGTCTCAACCATTTACTTAGGGTTGGATAACCCTGTTTTTTTTTGTATAAGTTGTGAGTAGATTTAAAAAATAATTGTCTTGTTTTATAAGGATAATTTTGAACCGTTCGGGTTAATCATAGCCAAAAACAATTACCTGATAAAGTTACTAACGTAACTTGTTTAAAATTAAGGATAGTGTAACATTCAATTCAAATACAATAAAAAATAACGCTTGATAGATAAAAATATCAGTATAGATGCGTACTGCCAATATTCTCTATATCATATTATGATGTTATATATGAACTGATACAATTTGCGCTACCAACCTTGCAGTACACTTAATTCAGTATTTAGCTCAAAAAAATACAATATAAAAAAAACAAATAAACATAATATCACTTTGCAAACGTTTGCTACTAATATTATCAATTAAGATATCACAAAATTCAATTGTCATTGATATCTTTTTGTACAACATGATCTGTCAGTCATTCAACATTTAGTTAGCATGTTGTCTCCGTATAAAGACCTGAACACACTAGTAAATAATAGTAAACTTGTAAAAGCCGGAGTTCCACTATAAAAAATCATGCAAATTATATTATATACAGCTTCAAAGCTGGAAACAAATTCTTTTAGCAAACAGTGACGATTGTATAGAATAGCAAATCAACCTCAATTGGAAATTAGTAGCTTGCAAAGACTATGTATGTATCTAAAATAAAATACTTGGCTCCAAAGTAGGTTGATTTCCTAATCTGTTTTCCGAGCGCCCAATATTTCAGGATATATATCTACAGGATCCTGCCAGCTAAAGAACTAAATCAGTATATACGTAATAGCGTCTTTAAAATCTACACTAAGCAGTCGGTTAACCCTCTATTCAATGCCGTGGGCAAATATCATCACCAGCCCAGGTTCCACCATCATATGCTCGTCAACGTGTGCGTTATCGCAATGCAGGACTAACACTGCCTGCTTGCCGGGAACTCTTCTACATATATACTTCTCGTACAGTCTGTAAAACATAATTTGTATAATGCCATCTGTGTTTTTAAAGTGCAATATTATCTATACTGTGGAGCTAATTTAGTGCAGTGTTTTGGATTTTTTATCCCCATCTGCATGCAGTAAGAGATGAACGAGGGACTAGGGCTAAACTAAATCTATTAATAGAAGTGTCATCAATATTATATATCAATCCTAATAGGTTAACAGAGACCATAGATTAGAGTATTTTAAAGGAATACCCTGAAACAGATAGCTATGCATGCCATAGATCACGTATGTTTTATAACTTAGGACACGCTCATTGTTCACAACTCTAAGCCAATAGCTAATTACTTTCAACTTCTACATATACTTTTACCTTCTTCAACATAAAATTTCGATTTCCGTCTATCACTATCGTAAAGTTAGGTTGCGTTAATATTCACCATAGTATATTTCAGTAATAGACATTTTCTTAAATATCTCATTTAGATACAAATTTTTTTACAAAAAAATTATTTAAAATTTAGTGTAATAATACCCTCTATTTTTGGTATAAATATGTTTATTGTAGATTTGATAGTTTTTAAGATATTCAGTTTTTAGTTGCTGGAGTAAAATTGTTATTTTCCTTTTACGTTAGTGTTCGTCGGGGGCAGCGATATATTTACCTTCTATTATTCTGCCTAGTCTCGAGGGAAGAGAGGCCTGGAGGCCACCGTCGCTCGTGGCAGTTCTCCATCAGGTCATCTATGATGTGTGGAGGACACCCTGACTCTGACAGACTGCGCTTTATCATCATCTGTAATGGGGTTTAAAGTAACTATACACATATAACAAATAGGTTTGTTGAACTAAAATAAAATGACAAATTTCAGTCATTGACCCAATGATTCACAGAAATGTGCATACTTACTCACATCCTTCTGTTACTTGGGCTGTATAGACAACTTTTTAGACATATTATATTTCAGAATACAAGATAAAGCGATGTAAGTCCGCGCATGTATACATTATAAATGTTATTGTTGTTTTCCGTTTTGTTTCTGTCGTCATTGGTCTTGTGCCTTTCTTAATAAAGTGAATTTCATTTTATCACAAATTTCTAATAATGACACTCTCGTTCATACATTCAAACTTTAATCATAGCCTTGACTCTTAGTCTCACCTGCAGCACATCATCAGGAGTGGAGATCATACCGCCCCATCTGGTGACCCTCGCCCTGGCAAGGGAGTTGGCCCAGCGCACCACCTCTTCCCTTTCCATTTGGTCCGCTAGAGCGCGCATCGCCGGGTTCGATACGCGCATAGCTCGCATGAATTCCTGTACACGAAGAGATTGTGCTGTTAAAATTATACTTGTATATAAAAAGGGTTATATTTACTATGTGAGATAGGATCGTATCACGATAAATTAATAAAGATATAAATACCTTTATTTCACCCACGTTTCGACCCAGTTGCACAGGCCGGGAAGACTAGGACGGGAGTAATATGGGTCTCACATAGTAAATATAATGAGTTTAAATCGCGAGTGTTTAAAAATAAAAAGGGTTGTATTTAAACAAACATCAAATAATACAAATTGGTGTACCATACTAAACTATACACCGAAATAATAGTCCCAAACCTAACCTCTACTAAAGTAAACTCTTAAGATAAATTTTTGGTGTACATTTCAGTATTTTTAATGAGCATTTAGTAACTTTCCTTTATTAAAAGTACTTTTTATTATACTAGTAGATAGTGACAGAAACAAAGAAAGATCATTAACATATGCGGGTTAGAGGTTCACGTCTCCATGTCTGCGATCGCAGAGGTAGTAATTCGATCGCCACGACGAAACCACGTGTTAAGGAAATTGTTAGCACTCAATGTGACAACTTCCGAGGGACAAGTAGTTTATTTAACTATGTTTTTCCTTGTCGTAATTGGTGTATTTTAACGTGTTAAATGTATGTGTTATGGGCAATGTTGTATAGAATGCCTATTGAATGTATAGATTCACTAAGAGAAACAGGCAAGGTCTGAATATTATTTATTTTAAAGCCAGGAGCTTATCTGCGGTTCAAGTCCTAAGTTAGTGAAGTAGCAACAATGTCGAATTTCACCATTTGATGGTAGTAAGTGTCAAATTTCGCACATCCGCAGCTCCACTAACAACTTCACACCATTACTGAAGTACAATACAACTGCGATTTTGCTTAAACGCATTCGTGGACTAAGGCCTGAGTGTAAAATATTATAGATGTCTTATACGAGGTAGTAAATAAAAACTTTTTATGTCAAGTACTAGTTAGTAACTGAAATTGCCATTTTATTACTTTATCTAACGTACAATTCGAACGTTCAGAAATATTACAAGTATTGCATAAATGTTTGATTATTATGAAATATTAGTTTTAATATTAGTAACATGATTAATATTGAAAATGGGTGAAGTTAGAAGTACCTATAACTGGCGAGTATATAAGAGTAGTTGTCAATAAGGCGAAAGTGACGAAAGTGTTTGTCACGATCCGGATAGATGGGGATTTGAGATCTCTAAGCTTATCTACACTACAGGAAAACAGGCGTAATGGGTATATATCTATAAGTTAATATTGTCAACATTATAATATCATTGAAAAACTTAATATGTAATATTTTAAGTTGTTAAAAGTACACTCAGCATTTAATTTTTAAGTTACGCTTTAAAGTATTACTTTGTTGAGTTGGAAATTGTACACCTCTATTAAAATACTTTGTCTATGGTTAAATTGTGCATATTATATGCAATATCTAGCTTATGTATACATTGATAAGGCAATGTGTGAAATATTATTTATTTCATACATTGCCAAGGCATTGACATGTGCAAATATATATAGAATAATAAAATAAAAAAAATATATATATAAATATAGGGTATGGCACTAAACACTATCAATCGTGGCCCTCAGCCAACCACTACCACCTAGATGGCAGATACGATTAGGTAAATAAAAACGAATAACTGATTTATATCAAGTAGTACCAACAAAAATTTTATTATCTTATCTAAAAAGTAGAGTTAGGAGTATGAAACAAATGGCCACATGCAATTAGAAAAATTAGCATTATTAGATATACTTATTCATAATTAATTCAATTAATGATTTTGATTAGTTTGAAACATAAATGTTTTAATGTTATTAAAAGTACATTCAGTAGTTTATTCTCCAGTTATACTTAAACGTAGATTGTTTATCCAAGGTTAGTAATTAAACAAAAACACAAACATAAAAAACAACATTTAACGAAAATGAGAAGCTAAAGAAAACGCCTTTGGTACAACCACCGGGATACGAACCCTGACGTCACTGTGACACCATACAAACATCA
Source organism: Leucoptera coffeella (assembly GCA_030578115.1). Taxonomy (NCBI): domain Eukaryota; kingdom Metazoa; phylum Arthropoda; class Insecta; order Lepidoptera; family Lyonetiidae; genus Leucoptera; species Leucoptera coffeella. Next base: position 177,573 of record JAMBLF010000140.1, on the reverse strand, counting down.
CCCAAAGGGGTATACACAACACACAAATACATACTTTCAACAACGTCAATTCCCGCTTGTGCTCATTAAGCACCAACTTCTGCTCCGCTAACTCGGCCTGGTACTCTGTCATTTTGCTCTGCTGCGTCGTGATTAGTGCTCGCAGTTCTCTCACGCAATTGTGTTCGGATAATTCGTCTTTCGGTATCACTAGGCCACAGCCCTGTTCGCAGGGTACGGGGCGTTTAGGGTTGAATTCACCTGAAAATCATATGGATACTGTTTCATTGTATCTTTCAAATGTAGTGGCAATGTCTTACGATACTGTTTAATGGTATCTGGTTCAAATTTAGTAACAATTGCTTACTGCTTGACAGTTTAGGATAATGCCTAGTCAGGGACATATGGTTAGAATGGTCTAAAATCTCTGAATGGTGTAGATTGCATGTATCATGCTAATGTGCTAGTCGCAGATACTAAATAAGTATAGTTCAGTAAAGTAGTAAGATGGTCCTATGACCTGGTTGAGGATTCATAGCTTAAAGTTTTTTTATTCATTAATAATTAATGATAGTGATATGTGTAGTGTGTATTGGGATTAGCAATGATTGATGATGATGATGATACTCAATCCAATTGCAAAAGACAAGCTAAGTTACTTGGCCAAAGTATACTTACATTCTACCAAATGTGATGCTAAGGAATCCAGTTTAAGTATAGTTGTACACCCATGAGGGGCATTGTCACAGCTAGTCGCTAATCTGTGAAATAGAGTATAATATATGTAATGATTCATTTTATACGTAATTTATTGCAAAGCATAGATCTTCCAAGTAGTTTATCTAGTCAAAATTAATTTATTCAGTACTATTTACTAAGACGTTACCTGGATAGTAAATTACGTAATATACGTGGTACTGGTCGCAGCTGACTCGCTGTGACTGACTGGCGATCCACAGGACACGTTGGCTGGCGACTTATCCATTCTGTGATACAGGGACGACAAAAGGCATGCTCGCACACCGGAGCCTGGAATTAAAATCACACCATAAAATAATTACTTAACATGTGACTATGAAGTGTGATAGTTTGAAAGTATGACTTAAAGCTATGTAGTATATTATTTAATATGTGAATGTACACACAATATCAATTAAATTAATATAAGTCTTATAAATAAACAATTGTTACAATTAATAGTTCTATAAATTGAGCTAGGTCTCTTTTTGGGTCAAACAAGTTTTAGTCACATGCTTCAATAAAATTAAGATAAATAGTTCAAGGTTCTAACATATACAAAGGGTGTATAAATGGTAAAATTACAGGATATTTGTAATTGCTAGGCACATACTCATAACATACATTAGAATGAGGATAGGAAGGAATCACATTAGCAAAACATAAATGAGTACATAGCATCTCACGAGTCAGCTACTTGTATGATTAATATGCATTGATAGTCACAATTAAGTGCCCGTATTATCTATTGATTAGGTTCAACCATACCTGCAAAGGATCTTCCAAAACACCAGAGCAAATAGGACAAATTAGTTCCTCATCAACATCACCCTGAAACCTCTTTATATCATAACCCATTTCTGAACTCAAAATCATGAGCTGGGGAAAAGATTGTTGTTTCGGGAGTTAAGTACAGAATAAACTAAGTTCGTGAACAAGTTGTGAACGTAAAATGATGCAGAAATTGGTACAGTTGTTTTTGTTGGTATATTGATATTGATTGATTGATAAATTATCAAAAAGTTGTTTTATTGTTTCGCATCCAAGAAAATTACCAATGACATTCATATCAATATAATTTTTTTTAAAACTAAATTAAAGTCGATTTTAAAACAATAATGCTGTGAAAGTCAATAACCAGCGACCAAACCAGAAAATTTAGTATGGTACTGCGATACTAATATATAAATACAACTAATATTCAGAAAATGCCAAGCTTTTTAAAATATTTTTTAAATCCTTTCTAATGTATTAGAAGCTTTGTTTTCACTGACAGTAACGAACAAAATGTCATATGAGAAATATGTCACACCCACGTCAGTCAAATAAATGTAAAATGCCAACTTGCTGCTTTTGGGTTGCATTTTCCTTTTTTTCTAATTTATAAGGTAAAAATGGACACAGAAGTTGGGTGCTAATCTAAATGTGCGATTAAATTTGTTTTCTTTCGCTTAGTCTTTTAGTTTATTAAGCATGAGTGTCTTTAAATCAGCCATGGGCTACTTCAGCTCGAGTGGTGCTAATGGTGGTAATGACAATGAGTTCGTGGGGCAATATGTAGAGATCGGGAAAATGAAGCTAAAAATCAAGAAGGTGATAGCTGAAGGTAAGTCAGGCTACTTAAGTAGACACCGAGATGTTTTATCATCATAAAATGTATCATATAAATAATAGGTAGGTAGTTATGCAAAATGAAAGGTACAATTTTTTATTTCGCATTCAAAATCTTGGGGGGCGGATGCAAAGTTGTAACATCAATTTACGCCTACTAATTACTTAGAAAGTGTCCCATATAATTAGTACTTATGACAATATGAGATTTATTGAACCTACCAACTAGTTATGAATATAGATTTGTAGACTTATGTGCTCATTATGCCATAAATGGTGTTGGAATTAAAACTAAATTACATATGTCATTAGTATTTTAACTGTGACTATGAGGCATGTCTACAAATAATGATGTTTTAATGACCTGCATCAACATCTAAGTTAAATTTTAACCAACTTTCACCTATTTTGAATTTATGATAACAATTGATAGTGAGTAAAGAATTCTTAAATTTTAATAATTTGTGTATTTAATCACTCATTGTAAAATAATTAATGAATCACTGTAATTTTTGAAGGGAATCTAATAAGTTAATGAATCAAACCCGCTTTAGAAGTACCCCTGAAAATGATTTTCTGATATTCTACCCATTATTTAAAATAAATAAACATGTTTGAAATGTACCAACTACATTGAAGGGAAAATATTGTGAGGAAACCTATATATTCCTCCAAAAAGTCAAAAGTAGGGGTTCACAACTCTAGCGCTGAGTAAAATGTGGGGTGGACAACTGCACATTGGTATAGTTGTGCGTACAATACAATAGACAGAACATAACTAGAGAGCCCTTTTGACACAGCCCTTTGACCCGTCTACGTAACCGAGGTTTTATTGTACAGTAACTAGCTTTGGTGAAGCACTTTGTTTTACTCGTACATAACTAGCTTCGGACAAGTAATTTACAAGTTTCTCTTGGTTACCTGCGTAAACGGATGGCAACACAGTTTACCACCTGTGACATTAGGCACTGATTATACAGTTATCACATGGGCTTAAAACTACTTGGGTTGCCATAGAATTACTAACTCCTTAATTGTGAAGACATACTTACATCAGAAAACCCTCTATGGGTAAGATGTTGTGAAAGTGTTATTTTGATGAAGAAAATCTATTTTCTGTGCCTATGCTGTTAGGTTCGTAGAGGCATCAATATATTTTATGTGTGTGGAGAAAAGGCCAAGTCATACCTAGATAGTCTCATTTTCATTTCTTGTAGCAAACCCCTACAAGATATTTCAAGGTAAGAAGATACACTCTTTTTTAAGGATTAAGATATGGTTAGGATTTTTTTATCCAAAGGAATTGTTTTACAAAATAAATGATAGTTATTTTAAATATTTATTTTAGATGATTTCTGCCTACCCTGAAAGGAGAAGATGTTTCTAGTAAATGCACCTAACTTGTTCTGTCAACAACTATCATGAATGACTCAGTATTATATAGTCAGCGACATCCCGCAAAATGGTCCCAGTGGGGACTAATTGCGGAAACCACGGAGCCCAATAAAGTAAACTAAACATGACTCAGTATTATCGTTTCAGTTCTATTGACATTATAAAACAAAAGCCATCAACATTTATTTTAAACAGCTGTATTCATAAATAACAACAAGTGCAATAAAATTCTCAATAACACTAACACAACTCATTCAATTGAAATCAATGCCATTGCAATTCTCATAACTAGTCTAGTACACTCAATGAGATGAAAAATATTTCTTCATATAATAATCAATATGGAGTTTCTAACAAACTGATCTTGATATCTGAACTTATAATCTTAAAAATATTTCAATTTCTTACAACTTACCTTTATCAGTAAATATGGCTTATAATATAATATCTGCCCACCTCTCTGTACAGATAAGGGACTGTTTGTGTATCTGTGTGTTGCCCTTTGCCTTATTTTTAAACCCAAAGTATAATATAAGTATATATTTTAAGATAAATTAAGTAATACTTTGAAATCTACTGAAACACTTTGTGAGATAAGACATAAAAAAGATAAGATAAAAAGTCATCTGTATAATTAGGGATTTGAATAGAATGTAACCTGCCGATCTTGCCTGCATTTTGTTGGAGACTAGGAGTTAATGGTACTATTTAGGGTAATAGGCCTATTATACCCACCTCTTTAGAGATACAGGACATGAGTGCGTATTGGTAGCAGCTGCCATACCGGGCAGACTTTCTTGATAAGTCCAAATATGCACAAAACCTGATTTGTATAACAATAAGATCTTAAGTTCTTTCATTGTTAGGGACATGATGTAAACTTGTTTGGAGACATAGAAACATCACACAAACTCCTTGGTCACTTATTAGCTTAATATTGGGGTTGTGATCACTCCTTGTCCCTTAGTTGCCTCATGACATGCTGGGAAGAATAGCAGCTAGTTAGTATTCTTTTTTATCTCAGACTAGCACAGGGCCATTTTGGACACAAAAGTTTTACGTGCTTGGCACATATCTGTAACTATAGTAGAGATTAACATTACATCCTGTAACTGTAGGTATAAATACTTCCTTTCATAGTAGTCCATATAAGGTAGACAATAGTGGGAGCAGAACCTTAATTATGTCAACTACTCATTTGTTGTATGTGCTGTTATATGTATAATTATGTATGTATATGTTATACTGAAGATGTTAGAGAAGAACTGCTTGTGAAATATTGAGACAGCATCAACATCACTAAACTCTACCATTCCAATTTTACATGTAGGCCCATAAAATGCTACTTCTTCAGTCATCTACTTTTAATGCAGCATTATGACCATGATAAAACAGTTTTTTAATTGATTCTATTTGTTACAGGTGGTTTTGCCTTTGTCTATGTCGCTCAAGACTTTGCTTCAGGCACAGAATACGCCCTCAAAAGGCTAATGGCAGCAGACGAGCAAGCCAACAAGAACATAATACAAGAGATAAGCATATTGAAAAAGATCTCTGGTCATCCGAATATAATTAAATATATAGCAGCGTCCTTTATAGAGAAAACTAAAACGGCCCACGGAATGGGAGAGTACTTGTTACTCACCGATTTGTGTACGGGAGGCAGCTTGATGGAAGCCCTACAGAACAGGGGACAGGCTTTCCCGTTGGCGACTGTGTTAAGGGTGTTCTATCAGGCGTGCAAGGCAGTGCAGCATCTACATATACAGGTGCCGCCTATAGCGCATCGGGATCTCAAACTAGAAAATTTTCTTATTACTAACGAGGGTAAGTCTAATGATTTCACACTCAATATTGATAACAGTAACGCATAACCATGACCATTGACACTCTTTATGGTAATAATATCTCTCTCTCTTTATGGAGACATGTTAGCAATAATTGTGACAGTTTTTCAAAACCTACTTTTTACTAGACAGTCACAAAACAATGTGACAGATTCCCAATTATTGTGAAGAATTTTCTGATTGTTTGCAACAATATGCATAGAAATTCAGTTATATTATTTCATCTTTGAATTAACTTTAATGCTGGTCAATGTAACACACAATTTTATTTCAAATGTATTTCATAATTCCAGGTTTCATAAAGCTGTGCGATTTTGGCTCAGCCACAACAGAAGTGTACACCCCGAATCCATCATGGAGTGCCAACCAAAGAAATATGTTAGAGGAAACTGTAAGTATTGCATTCCATTGAAAATTGACATAAATAGAGAAAGATATATTAAGGTGGTTAGGGCACATAGAGTGGATGAAAGGAGGAATCGATAAAGTCAAAGTGGAAGGTAAAGTTGGCGCCTATAACTTATACAGATCAATACGTAGTGTGAAAAATAGAAGAGCATTTATGTGAAGGATAATGGGTGTCAGTGAAGGTTAAAGAGTGGGAAATTTGTAAGGATTATTCCTGGTGGCGATTGATAGGCCTTGCCTATCCCGGCAGGGATGTATGGATGTATAAAATTTATGTTTGTATTGTAAATACAAACAAGTGTTAAGAATCTATTGTATGGCACATGGGATGAATATAAACAAAAATGTTATGTGTTATTAAATGGTAATTAATTATGCAGTAGTGCTGTGTGTTATGAATATGGTTGTTGTTATGTATAGTCAGGTGTATGCTTAGTAAATAAATGGCAGTTAATGTTTAGGTTAGCGATATAACACTATTCATATAACTGTTCATCATTTTCTGACTACCTTGCAAGGGTTTATGGTCGTGAACACGTTTGTTTGTTTTGTTTTTTTACTTTCGTAAATTAATTTAATAAATCTAACTAACATTATGCATTGCATCACAACCCCAACATTTGTGCTAAAAAGTGACTTAAGAGATATTATATCTCCGCAATTCTGTCCATACCAAAAGGGATTAAAGGACGTAAGTGTATATATGTCATCATATTATTTCCAGCTGGCCCAATTCACGACACCAATGTATAGAGCCCCAGAAATGCTGGACACGTGGGATAACCACAGGATAGACCATGCGGTGGATATATGGGCGCTTGGCTGTATTCTCTACACCCTGTGCTACATGCAGCACCCGTTCGAGGACTCGGCTAAACTGGCCATCCTCAACGGGAACTACACCTTGAACCCCAACGATCAGGAGTTCAAATGCTTCCATGAAGTTATTAGTGAGTATTGTTTATAACTTAATGGTTGAAATTACATTTACTTGCACTTGACACTTGATTTTCAGTTCATTTATATAAAAAAGACATGTTTGTTCACTAAATTAGCAAAGTGAATTGAAAGAATTCTGCCTCAGAATCTGCTGCTACTCTTAAATTGAGTATTACACTTAAACTTTGGTGGCAATTTTAGTAGCTTAAATATATCATTGCAGCATATAGTCCAACCTTAATCATATCTTAATTGTCTCTTTCGACGTACTAATTATAAGGCTGATATTAGAATTATAATGAAGTATTTCAAAAATACACATACCTGCACATCACCACCGTTTCTAATAAAGGGCTATGCCGAGATCCCCATCTGTCCCGATCCTCACAAACCACTTTCGCTTCTTTGACCCTAAAATCTCTTCATACACAATCGCCGATAATAGGTGGTATATGTACTTCTAAAGGCAGGTTGTAGGTAGTCTTTTTTTTTTATCTCCGTCTACCTCCAACATTATCGGAGAAGTTGTGTACCTACTACTACTCTTTCAGACTGTCTCACTTGTATGCCTCTTGTACTTTCATACTTCATGGTTGTAGGTAGTCAAGAAATGACAGTGTTATATACGCATATGGTTGTTGTTCGTAGGCGGGTGTCTGACGGTGAATCCGGCGCAGCGGCTGGGCATCAGCGGCGTGCTGGAGCGGCTGGCGGCGGCGGCAGAGGCGCACCGAGTCAACCTCAAGCACCCCCTCAAATTTGAGCGTAAAAAAGTTGAACAATCCGTGGCCACTAGCTCGCCAGGTAATAAAAAGTCAAGTAAATATTACACTACCATATCGTAAGGAGTATTTTGTTCCCCGCCTCGCTCGTTCGTTTATCTCGCGTCGTGTCCCCGCGGCAACCGAGCTAAGTTATGGTCAAGCATTCTTTGACTTTTTACACTCAAATATTGTTTTTCCTTTTGAGTTTTAGAACGGTCATTTGTTTTTGTAAAATTATGTGAGCGTAAGCATTCCGATGTTTGTTTGTTTTTGGCAAACGTAAGCACCAAAGGTAAGAGAGAAATTTGTGTTATCCATTTGTAATAAGGTAGTATAACATTTATTTGACTGGTTTTTATATCACTGTAAGTGTATTATTTGATTGTATTTTTTATTGCTTTGCATAATTAACACGTTGTTTTTTATGGGCTTGTTAATTTAGGTAAACGGTTGGCAAACTGTGTCTAACATTGGTGGGTAAGCTTAAGCTGTTCACCCTATTATTTGAATCGACTATTCCACATTTATTTAACCAGTATTATAAGAAGCACCTAGGGTTAGTTCTAACATCAGACTATAACAAATATTCTCTCATAGAATTTAATATTGTAATGGTTCCAAATATTTTTAAATCATGTTTTATTAGTCATTCCTTGTTAAGAAATTGTTGCTTCAAACTCTAATTTACCTTGTTCATATCAAGTGATTAGTATGTTCAGGAGTACTGTACATACCATAGACCAAAATACGTAGACGTATTTTTCTATAAATCAAGTTTTAGAACCTTCTCTGATATCAATCATATCAATCGTTCACTATGAACCATTCATTCAATAAATAATGAATGAAAGTTTTATATTAAGATTATATTTCAATCAAGTAGACAAAATAAAACGACGATTTATTATTGAATAGAGATGATATAGTTTCTAACATTGTACAAGTAGGAATGTCTATAGCATTGTCTATTAATATTACTAGACTAAAGAAATACCTAGATTTTTCACTTATAACTGTAGAAGTCCAGTGAATTTATATTCCTTAGTCTTGTGGCTAGTCTTATTTCCAAAAATAATTTAAGATTTAAATAGTTGTTATACTCGCGACAAAATTTCTTGACAATATAATGTTAAGTAGAAGAAAATTTTATCATTAAACTAGCATTATTATAAGTGCAATATATAATATGCCTTAAAGTTTCCAAAAAATGTTCTAGTATTTATTTTCTTGGTAGAAAGAGTTGTTGAAAACAAAACTCTTGAAGTGTTTCACTTGTTTTTCTATGAAGCACTGTTTTTTAATTGTATTTCTGTTCTCAAATCATGATAGCAATATATTGTGAATCATATGTGTAGAGCGCTATTCAGTTAATAAAGCAAGTTGAATATTGGTGTATATTTTATTTGATTTTTGAGGAAAACGAACCGGATTAACGAAAAGGTAACGCACTATTCAGTATTAGCACGGTTGTTCTATGTTCTCGTTGTGTTGTGCACTTAATTGACTAACTTTTGAACTAATATAAATGTGGAATGTAACTAACTAACATTGTTCATTTCATACTTTTTTGCTTGTTCATAGTCGGAGATATGCATAAAATCTATTTATACTTAATGTTACAAGTTTTTATAGCTTATTTTTAAGTTAATTTTTTATTAATTTTCTCTCGTTGGCTCATTAATTTATTTTCCTTAGTTTTATTTCCATTTGGGGCGTCCTGTGTTAATGTGAATGTTCTTAAGACTTTAGGAATAATGTTCCTATTTTATTTGTCCCTGCTAGCTTTATATCCGGTCTGCAACTTTGTTTTTGTTTTGTGTTATTTATTTACTTACAACACCACTATCCACTAGTTTGACGACTGTTCAGTATGATAATTGGTTACTATTGGGTTGGATAAAGATGCTTTATGTTTAACCATATTTGTAAATAAATCATAATATGTATAAGTAAAATTATCAAAAGGTATTAAATTTAATTACCTATTAGTTTTCATAGAAACTTTCAATTAAAATTATATGTTTTTATGCATATTTCAATATAACATAACCTCTTCATAACCATAATATTGTTTATTGCTAACCCAGTTATTATGTTTGTAACTAATCACGTAAATGTATTCAATGCTGAAAGGTGACTTGCAAATTTAGCTTTTATTATTTATGTATTTCAGTTCAAAATTAATCCGCTTTATCATAATGTAGGTGTTTTACTTCCTTGTCCGTACATTTCGTAGATCTTCATATAATTTATTTAAATACTTCTAAAACTCAAAACGAAAATTTTCGATTGTAAGTCTTATTTTATCAGTTCTAAGTCGAATTTCGCTTGATGCATGTCTGTTTCATGTTGCACGACGTTGCAATGTTTTAGGAGAGAATTTCCACTGATTCTACACATTTTAAACATTTTTGGTCTTATCAGTGGAGATTATCTCATGAAATACTTACAAATGTGATAAAAATGTGTTTTATTGTATTTTTTTCAGGTGTTTTCACATTTTTCGGATGTCCAATTATGTTTTCTTACAAATGATGCGATGAAAAATGGATCCTGAAATGACGACACAAGATATTAATGACACGGGCTTCAACGATGAGTATTAAGAATAACTATTGTATTAACTAGTTTAGTGGTTAGGTAATACTGATAAGATCCGCTTATACAACTCCGCATTCACAGACAAAAAAATAACCACCTTATTTCAGTTCTCCAGCCTTATGCATGTGTGATGTCTCTCAAAATATAATTTAGGAAAACTAAACAATCACTGTAAAAGTGATACTAAAAGTTAATTATTCAAAGAAGGGTTTAAGTTGTAACTCTAAATATAGTGTATATTGGTAATAAATATCGCCAGATAGCTTGCTAGCATTGTCAAAGGGACTAGGGGTGTACGGAATCAATTAGGCGAGAGGCTTATCAACTTGATACTTATTATCCTACAATCATGCAATCAGAAGAAATTGAGTTGAGTGAGACAGAGATTTTTCAGGGTTTATCGAATAGTCATTGCATCTCTTTTTTCGGGAGCTGAGGCATGTATGTAATTATTTATGGATAGATTATAAACTGGATAGTTTTACCGAACGCAAGAGAAAAATGAACTTAAATGCATCTATGGGCGGAGTTGTATAAGTGTGTTATAAACCTGAACCATTACTGACTTAGTAACAATTGTATCTACTATCAGTAGACCATCTGTGACAATAACTTAACGTTTTTATTGCATCATTTTGAATTTGTAGAAAGTTTTACGTTTGTTGATTTATATAATTGAAATATTGTTTTAGTACAAAGTTGTTATGTCGAGTGATATATTAACATTCCTTTTTCTTTGAATTCCTGTCTTCGTGATTTTGTCTTTGGTTGAATGAATGAGTGATTTAGTTTGTGATAATATACTACATAATTTTATATACGTATATCTAAAAAAAACACTTTTTTTATTGAGACATAAATTTTTACATAAATGACAATAAACGTAACTTCCAAATATCTTTCAATTACCAAATATTTTCTTACGACAATCCTAACAAAATTGTACGTATTTTTACATTAATATCTGAAATATTCTAACACTTTCATTCACTGAATCAGTTCATTCATTCAATCATTTAGTCATATGTACCTTATTATTTTGCTTGATTTGAAATATGGAAGAGATTGATAGCCGTTACCATTTTAAATATTTTATCCTTGTTTTTAATTTTATAATAAGTTATTTAGTAATATTATCGCATACATACTTAAACGTAATATTAGAGGCTTATTTTACTATTGCACAATTAGTTAAGTATTCCTGAAGTCTGGTGCTTTTAGCTTAGTGATTATTCACACAATTAGAATATAACTAAATAAAACAGACTTAAGTAACGTAAAGAATATCAATTTAATTGAATCTCTGTATGAATTTATTTGAATTACATCATAATTCAATTTAACTGCACAACTGTACTCTTATGCTTTATTTAAAGTCATGTGAATGAAAAATAAGTAATCGAATATTGTATCGTAAAAGTTTAACGGACTAATCGACATTAGTAAGAAATAATGATGAAGATTATTCGTATAAAAAATTTGTTTCATTAATTCAATGAATATTTTTTTATGTTAAACTTATTCTTTATTTACTATGGTTATTCAAACTACTATAAAGTTTTTATGACCTAGGCAAGGCACCAATTGTTATATTTTTTTCGTTGTTTAGTTATTTCTTAATAAGTCTTGTTAATTTTTTTCGGTTCATATTTAATAAAAAAAAAACATACATAAACAAATTATTATATGCCAAATGCAAGTGTGATAATGTAGCAGAAAACATGTGATATATTAACAATTAGTTCTCTTTTGTAAATCAAGCTTTCACTACGAGAAATACCGTTACAAAATATACCTATATGCAATTGTTTTAACTTTTGACTTCCAAGTTTTTTTTCTGTTAAAGGATTTCTTGCAGAAGCATTAAAAATGATACACTGGTACTAAACGTGTTAAGAACTACTTTATGAATGACTTGAAACATACCACATGTCAAATTGATATTGACAAGAGAGATTAGTAAGCTTCAAGTGCCTAAAAAGATGGTCATACATGACTCTGGCTACAATACTATGATATCTACTATCTGGCTAAGGAGTTATTGTACGTAACTTGAACTACTCATATATGCTAGATCTGGTCCTGTAAGATGTAATGCCTTATGAAAGTTCGTCTGTAGACTCCTCCCATTTGGATTTTAGTTGTATAGTGAAAGCTTGTTATGTACTTACATGTATATTATGTGAAATGCTGTCCCTTTCTGATATTTCTCATTCCGATATAGAGAGAGTGAGATGAATAGATTTAAGATGATTCCGTTTAGAGTATGCTTATACTTACCTGTATTGTTATTCCATTAAAATAAGCGTTTTAATTGTTGCTAGTTTAATTTTGTTTTTGAATTGTATTTATTGTACTTAAACATAGATCTAAATAAATATATTTAGTTATGATTTTTGATTTTTATTCTATTTTATCATAAATCTGCATGGTTTAAAAAATATGTATGTTAAGGTTATTTTTTTTTAATACATGAGGCGTGGGCTTACTTTCTTATTATAAATTAATTACTCAATTCAAAGATTTTCCATTTATACCGTTTATAATGAATAATTGATATTTTATTGTGAGTGAAACTTTAGAGTTTTAAATTGGATTAAAATAGATAACTAAAAAAGTACATGCATCACAATGAATTTATCCTTAGTAAATTACTAAACCACATTTATTTTAGCTTAGGCTATTATCATGAAATTGGTTTATCAGTTCAATAGATATCATGAACGACATACTAAAAAAGGGGGCTGGTTACATTCTCACATAAATTCAGTGTTCAGCAATAACGAACGTCAATGGATGAGTGATTATATGCTGATTATGGAGAGATAACGGTATCAAAGGTTAGACGTAAAAATATGAACAAAGCATCTCAACCAACGTGTCTGAAACGTGAAAGTGATACTCATTCAAATTGTTCATGTTTGAGCTACAATTGAAATCTTGGATCCCGACCTCCACTCCTACTATTGATTTGGAAGCAATGACCTATAAGTATCAAGAAAGTGGACAATTGTATTACTTACATACGTTCGCGAATTTCTCGTCAAATTATATCTCCGCATCTTAGTCAAATTATAATCACCTAACTTACCAGACGTCATTCTTAATTTATTTATTCAAGAACAATATACATCGTATATGAAAATCTTAACTTACATTAATATTTATTATAACCACAGACTATTACCTACCCCAAGTAAACGCAAGCTTCCCTCAACGCTTCCCTCACCATACTAATTCGCACACATTTACTTTTTCAGTACCAGGCCGAGAACCTGTATCATCCAGCCAAGATCCCGCGCCTCCACGACCACCAGAGCCCAAGCTTCCCCCGTCCAGACCAGCCCCACCACCCCACCAGCCCCCACCACCGCAGCAGCACCATTCTACCAATTCTGGGGGGCTGTTTTCGTCCATAAAAGGGGGCGCTGGCAGCTTCCTCAAGAACCTAAAGGATACGTCGTCGAAAGTCATGCAGACTGTCCAACAGTGAGTTTTGCTAATTATAAGTATATAATCTTTACAATAGTTGTTCCTTTCGTAGTATTCGATGACTTTGTTTCACTCAAAGCCTCATCCTATTTCACTGTAGATACCCAATATAAGAGGTAATGAGTCTTTTGATCATTGATATTGACTACCTATGCAGATGATAACTCTGAAATTTCTGAAACAGCACGTTATCAACTACTCAGATATTGTCTGCTTACAATATATTTTCCCAACCATTTATTCGGTTCAGGTGTTCATCTCCACAATTGCGAAGGTAGTAATTCTATGGCCACTTCGAACCCACGTGGTGAGCAGATAGTCAGAACTCAATGTGAAAGGTGGTAAGCCATGTCGCCATTTACAAGTACTAACTATTACATGTTCGGGGAACAGGTAGGTTTCCCCGCGATGTTTTGCCTCACCGTAGTATTCACAATATTTTCCATCTCTAATTTAAAATATACTAGCCTCTGGTCTACCTAAAAAAGGTTATATAAATGACGTTAATATAATTTCGGTTTCTAGGAGCATAGCAAGAACCGACCTGGACATAAGCTACATCACGAGCAGAATTATTGTGATGCCCTGCCCTTCCGAAGGTCTGGAGAGCGCTTATAAGACCAACCATATTGAAGATGTTAGGGTAAGTTTGATACCGAGTCAAATAATACAGTACCTTATTATTTACAATCGCGAGAAGCCACTTTATTTTCTCAGGTCACTTTTAATGTCAGCCTTCTTGAACATATCGAAATTAAGAAGGTGACGAAAAGACTAAGAGTTTTCTCCAGTGATAACTTAGCCACCATTATAAAAATCTAATCTAGCATATCTTTAGCTAAAAACTAACTAAAAATGGCAAACAGTTCTCAGTAGTATTGTGTAATGTAGGTCATAATATGATGTACGAGTATATGCCATTAGTTTAATTAGATTTATTTAATATTTTTTATTTAAATTAATTAACTGTAATGACAACTTTTCCCGGTGGAAATGTTTTTTTTTTTTGACCTTCAATAAGTGATTTTATAATCCTCATATTGAATAAAAAGCATTTCATTCAACTCTCAAAGTTTTTGTACATTAATATATATGCACACCTAATCGTTGTATATCTATTATAACCCTCATTCTTCTTCTCTTCTCTTAGGCCTTCTTAGACGCCCGCCACCCCGGCCGCTACCAGCTGTTCAGCTGCGCGCGCACCCCTCCCCGCCTCTCCCCGCTGATGGACGCGAGCAGCGTGATACGCCCAGCGCCATCTCTGAGCCAACTGTACGCGGTTTGTGATAGGATGTACCAGTACTTAGCGAGAGATGACAAGGCCGTGGTTGTTATTACTTGTTCGGTAAGTATTTTATAGAGTCAAATGCAACCTTAAAAAAAAAGAGTAGTAATAATGGGTAAATAAATATGTATGTTTGTTATGCCATGTTAAGTGTATGTGCTTTATTTTATAGTAAATTGTGCTGAAAAAGATTGTTACTTTATTAATATTTTTTTTAGTGTTCTCTATGTCTTAAAAGATAAGGAAACTTTGAGGAAAAATATATTAGCGACACTTTTCATGTAAAGTTAGATACTAAATATCTGTTGAAAAGTGGGTTTAATGAGGCATAATACTTAATTTACATATAATACACACGTATAGAGACAATACTCTGATTGTAGAAAGAGATACAATATAATATGTATACAATAATACACAATCATAACTTTATGCATACCCCTTTCTAGGACGGTAAAACCCACTCCCACATCTTAGTGTGTGGTGTATTGATCTACGCGAAGCTGGTGACCTTCCCAGAGGATGCTCTGCAGATATTCGCGGTGAAGCGAGCGCCGGTCAACATACAGCCGGGGCATCTGCGGTTCTTGTACTATCTGAGCAATATTGTGAGGTGAGTTGCTACTATAGTCTAGTATGTAGATAGAATGCTGGCTTCCTTTTTTGTTGTATTTTTATTAAAAACATATCTTTACGTATGTAATGCAATCATAAAGGAAAAGTAATAAGATTTAAGATGTGAGATATAAATCTTCCCAACGATATTTAAATTTATTACATCATCATAATGATATACCCTAAATGTTATGATCAACAATTGAAGTGAATGTGCTCACTTAACTAATGAATGCTTTAAATGCGATTACAGTCATTATCTGTGTAGTGTATCCAGATTAATGATAATTATTTATTTCAGACCAGAGCCAGTGTTTCCACACTTCAGGCCTGTTTCCATGATATCGATGACCATACAGCCTGTGCCTCTATTCACAAAAGCTAGGTGAGTATTCGTCACAACATTAACATTTTGCTAACCAAGCAAGTTTCAAGACGTGTCTATCTCCGATGAGGTATTCCGTGGTTCGTCATGATTCAAGTTATTAATTATTACATGATCTACCAGGTAGCCTGCACCCAACGTGGTAGATAGTGCGCCGTTTACAGGTGCTGAATATTGTTGACTAAGTTGATGAAACAAAAATTGGCAGATATTTACGTGATATTTCCAGTTCTGAACTCTTGGAAATACAAAAATCCTTTAAGTCAATGCATAAAATACTTTGCTTTTTATTTATAATTATTAAATAAACAGCTTTGGCCAAGATGTATAATTTACTTATACCTGCCCTAATTTATAATAGTTATGTTAATTACTTATGTATGTTATATTACAGAGACGGCTGCAGACCGTACATAGAGATCTACAACGACGACCGGCAGCTTCTGTGCACGCTACAGGACTATGACAAACTGCATCTCTACTCCGCTGCAGAAGGGAAAGTGAGTAACACATGAACATACATTAAAATACACACGTGTCCGTGTATCGAATCGTTATCGTATATTGAAATAAATCCAATTTCATTTATATTTAGAATTGATTCCAATAAACTCTTGGTTACTTATCGCGTCATACATCATGCTCGAATGAAGGTATTGGGTTGTGAACTGTTAAAGTCCTATTAAACAGAATAAGGTCTTATTTATCTGTGCTTTCAATAAGTCACCTTCTCTGGAAAGATCTGTTTTCCCGATGTTGTTAGAAGTGACTTAAAGCAATTGCAAATTATTAGATGTTAGATAAGTCATTACGAATATTGTTTAATTCCTTTCACCTTAACTCTGGTACTAAAAATCAAAGACATCAGTATATCTATACGAAATTTCCAGGTAAGCATCCCCCTAGACACGACGGTGACAGGCAACGTGGCGATCTACATGTACCACGCGCGGCAGCAGCTGGGCAGAGTGAACGCGGTGCCCATGCTGGCCCTGTCCTTCCACACGGGACACCTGTCCCTTGACCAGCACGCTATTAAGTTCGCCAGGTAGTGTGTATGTATTTATAGTATATACGTATTAAGAAAATAGTGACGTCATCATGTCCCCACGATTTGACCAATGAGACGTGACAACGGTTGTCTGCGATTGGTCAACGTGACTTGTTTTCTCATTCACTCAAGTCTCATTGGCCAGTTCAACCTCTGAATATCATGACGTCACTATTTACTTAACGCGAATAGCCTATAAATGTTAGGCGACTTTGTCACGATTTGTATGGACGTAACAATCAAGGGTTTCTATGCATACGCGTCACTACTTGTGAATGCACACTCCCTTTTTTATTTTGGCGGGGTAGTGAGAGGCTTGAGAGCCCATCTACGAAATTTTGAAGCCATGTTAGGTATGGGTCACTCGAAGCCCGCGTTTCCCCAGATAGACTGAACTAGAGGTAGTGGCTATTACCTATCCCGAGGGATAAGCAGGTTTCCTCACGATGTTTTCCCTCATCGATAATGTATAAAGAAATACATAAAAGAAATACACCAAGCTTTACAAACACCTTATAAATTGCACTGAAAATTAAGTCGCCAAAACTCTTGCACCATTGAAACTTAAGTATGCCTATACACATTACAGGTCAGAACTAGATGGCGTCGAAGAAGTTTCCAACGACCATTATCCTTCAAACATAAACGTGATAATAAGTCTCGTAGTACAAAATGGCGAACGGAAGCGGCCCGGAAGTGCACCCTGGGAGGACGACCACTCGTTTCCGGTGCGGACACCTGATGTCCTCTTCACTACCACTTTGGAGAGGGATGAGACTATTGAGAATTTCGGTAAGTAACAAGCAAAGTTATAATATATGTTTAAGTAATAATATTATTTAAGACATAATCCTATTCTTGGTATACGTCAATACGGGTAGTACTAAAGGTTACCGATGAGATAGTCTTCAATATTATGTCTATTATAAAAGTGTGTCTACATTTCTAAGTAATTATATCTATTTATCTTTTCGAATGTATTAGATTGGTTTTAAATCCCTTTAATTTTTTGGCATGTAGTAGTATTTATTTATTTTTGTCTCTTGGTATTAAAGAACACAAATAAAACGGTATCTTGATATATTCCTAACTTATTTATATGTTCACGCAGCCAATCTCAAAGGGAACAAACCGACGAGTAACACAAGTATGTTAGATGTTACGTGTGTCATCCCATTCGTTCATTCTAGTTCACTCATTCGTTCATTTGTAGTGATGATAAAATAATAAAGTAATATAAAATAAGGCATAAATTTAAATAATAAAAATAAAGTTATTCTGAGAAATCAAAGTATATTAAGAGTAGGTTGTATGCACCTCTAAATAAGTAATTGAATACGAATACTTATGAATAGTAGGTACTATTTAGATAGATCTAGGCTAGTCTAATATGTCATCAGTAAAGTAATTCACAGTTCATCTATAATATTAATAGCACATCAGTTAATAGACATTGTTTTAGCATGTTTCTTTAAAAATGCATGTTCGTGTATAACTGTGTTTAGTTTTATTATGATACAATCGACAACGTCGAATTATATGGACTCAAATATAAATTAATTACACATATTTCTTGCTCTCTCAATACGTTCAATATAAAACTAGTATGGGTACTGCCAGTCTTTCTTCAGTTATATACATATAAAGTACTATGCATATGTACGTACATATAATATAGTTAATCCTTGACCAAGGCCATTTTAACATGGCGGAAACGTCGTGTAGCTAATATAAAACATTGTTTAAAAAATAAAAGTCCCGTTTACTTATAAAATTAGAAAACTTAAATGAACTATTCATATATTTCTCCAATACATTATTTTTATTTTTATTCTCCATTATAGTGACAGAAGATTACCAAGTGAAGGAAGCTCCTCCAAGACCGAACAGGCCGAGCAGACCAGCCCCACCATCGCCGTTACCCCCGGAAAGACCACCTCCATTAGTGAAGGTAAGAACTCTGTCTATACTTCTTTGAAGAGCGCGTGATTTGAGTTATATGTTTGTATAGGTATAGAGCTGTTATGTATTTTATTCAACATTTATGTCTATGTTTTTATCTAATACGAGTGTGTGACGTACATATACATCACGTCCGTCTTCCTGTAGAGGGGTAGATCACGGATACACATACAACAATAACAAAATATTCAAGAGTATGTATTCAGATGTGTATGAACTGTAATGGAGCGTAAATTTCCTGACATTTTGTAACACAAAAAAGGGAGTCTATGTTATTTTACGTATTTTTGGGCGATATACCAATCAACTATTATAACATAACAATACTCCAATAGCTGATATTTTACCTTTAAAATACGCTAAATGCGACGAAACGTATATGATATGACATAATTATAATTTATGGTTAATTCCAACTGTACATTTCCTTTTTATTTTCAATCCAGACTGAACCCAAGAAAGAAGAAGTAGAACCGACAGCTGACTTCTTAAACCTCTCTTCTACCGAGCAGCCGCCTTTGCCTGCGCCGCAGAGGAAGTTGAAGACAGAAGATTCCTTCGACTTCTTCGGCCTCATGGAGAAGAAACAGGATGGGGTGGGAGAACTGTTGGGGAACACGGCTGTGGATAACCCTGAGGTAATATTAATATTTGTATTCATGACTAGCTTTTGATATGGTCAGATGCTGAGTGTGTAGTTTGAGGAGGTCTTTATTTGTTCATTCGAAATTCACTTTATAAGTGTGTTACTCAATATCCAACCTTCTAAAAATAGGCATATTTCCACACGATGTTTTAACCACAGCTTAAATCTTGAAGTAGTTTAGCAACATATACGTACGGTATAAGGGGTTACTAAAAGACGTGCAATATATCATACGTATATTCTTGCCTCTAGTTTCCTAAAGACGTTATAGGCACAGAGATTATCGATCGCGTCCTTGAACAGTCTTCAACAAATCTGGCTCGTTTCACTCACACCCATTGAATTGTCATGCATACTCATCTATTCTCTGTTTTCATCTAGACAAATGTATACATCCATACTACTCATTTTAGTAACAACGGCAGCCATATAGCATTATTTAAAAAAAAATATATAAGCATAAATAAACATAAACATACGCTTCACGACTTGTGTATACACACTCCCTTTTTTTTATTAAAATACTATAACACGCAATACTTCTTCCAGCCATTCGCAAGCCAACAGATCCTAGGTGATTTACCAGCGCCATCTAGTAGCGCCCCTAAAACCTCTCAGCCACTAGACTTCGATCCTTTCGGCCTCAACGAGTCGTTTAAAGAGGAACCTTTGCTGACACCGCAGCCAGCTGTCAGTCATAGTGCCACGATGGAAGATGGTAAGAATGAAAAATTTAACGTATCCGAATGCAATAGTGTTGGTTTATTAATAGTATTTCAGACGTGTCGCGTCAAAAGTAGACTGTGTGATAAAATAATATTAATAATACTTTAGGAAATTACAACACTAGTTGAAGTAATTTTTACTAATTGTTGTAAATAAGCGGCTGTAGCCCAGTGGGTAAGAACTCGGACTTCGTATGACTCTGGCATGTACCAATGAATGAAATTTTAATATGTGTTTTCATTTACGTACATAATTTACAGTCGCGAATGGTGAGGGAAAACATCGTGAGGAAACCTGCCTATCCCTCAGGATAGGTAATAGTCAATGCCTATATACGGCGATACGGTTCACTACCTATCATGTTGGGTGCTGTCTATCTAGTGATACGCGGGCTTCGAATGACCCATACCTAACATGCCTTCGAAATTTCGGAGATGGGCACTCAAGCCTCTGACTACCCCGCCATAATAAAAAAAGGGAGTGTGTATACACAAGTCGTGAAGCGTATGTTGTTGTTGTATGTTGTAAATATATTTTTACCTCCACTGAAGAGAGTAAAAAATCGAATCTTCACGTTTTAAGTACAAGTTCTTCTTTTTTACGCCACGGAGGTCGTTAAAATGAGTTTTAATCTTCAAATACCGTCGCAATAATGAAGTGATGCTGAATTGGAATGGTTGTCATTTAGGTGAAATACTATTTTAAACTTATTCAGGTAAGTAAAAGATTATGTAATTGAATTTTCCCAATCTATTCTAGTACGACCCCAAAGCGTGCCTCTAGACCCCCAGGCGAAGAAAGACCCCTTCGAGGACCTCACGTTGCTAGGCGGGGGACTCCCCAAGGGGGCTACAGGGAGCGTCAGTGTAGGCGCCACACCCAGAGCGTCCCCCGCGCATACGCCGCACCAACCGTTCGGAGCCAAGTCACCTGCGGATCAACCGGACTATAGGTAATAAATAGTGAGGAGTCAATGTAGGTAATGGGGAAGACCTCATGTGTGTCATGCATGTATCAATGAATAAAATTTAAAAGTGTGTACATTTGCGTATATAATGTACAGTCGCTAATGGAGAAGGAAACCATCGTGAGGAAAGCTACCTATCCAGGCACAGATAGGTTTCTTAGGATAGGCGGCGATACGGTTCGCTAACTATCACGTTAGGTGCTGTCTATTAGGTGAAACATAGGTTTTAAGTGGCTCATAGCTAACATACCTTGTTGTAACACGTCGTGAAGTCTATGTTATGGAATAAATACATGTGATTTGTCGATATTTTAATTGTCTTAGGTCTTATGATGTGACTAATATAGATAAAGTAATCGGTATAGGTTAACACGTGAAAAGAGTGCTAATGTGAATAAAAAATTGATTTTCTGACTGCCGTTGGAGAATACTCAGGAACTTAGTGTCAATAGTTTATTTAAGAATCAATGATAGCTAAGTTAATAGTATTAATGAGATGTGTATAACAGCTACATTGAGACTGACGTGACGTATATGAATTGTGCTTACTATGTACTTATTAGTCACAAAATATCTAGAACATAATTACATCATGTTTTTGCCCTCGGCATCGCTCCTTATATGTCTGCATTATTATTTTTTCTTAGCGATTAGATTTTATTAAAAACACTTGGTCACCAATCTTTGTAAAGTAAGGTTTAAAGAAAATAAATACAGTTTCACATTCGGAGTGTTATTCTTCTATCACCAAGTAACAGTTATCAAGAACACCTAGCCAAGAACATCCGTCAAAGAATGAATGAACATTGATCATGTATCTATTTCCATCCCCCAGCCGCTCCCACTTCGAGCCAGCAAAGACCCCAGGAGACGAGAAAGTGAAGAAACCAGCTGACGTGTTTGGAGACTTGCTAGGAAGCCAGGGTTACGAGTTCGCTTCTCGGAAAGACGCGGGACCCAAAACTATGAATGCCATGCGCAAAGAGGAGCTGGTTAGAGAAATGGACCCTGAGAAGCTCAGGATTCACGACTGGGTAGGAGTAAATTGATTTAATAATAATAGTAATTCGATTCCCGGTGGGGACACAGTTAAGAATTACGCTTTTCTACTGCTTTCCAGTCTGGTCGTTGATTATAAATGCTATATATGTATTTATCTATGTATAATAAGTATATATTTCTTAAATATACGTTGACTAGTACCCTTAACACAAGTCTTAAATGTACTTACCAAAGGGCTAGTTCAAATAATGTCCAAATATTATTATTATTAATAATAAAGCATTTATTTACAGCCACTAAAACATAAACAATACAAATATTTTAGAAATCAAACTTACAAACTAAGGGGTATAGCTTGTGCATGTTATTGTCGCAGCAAAAAGGATCTTACTCAGCTGGGTATGTTACGTTAGGTGGCAAACGCAACACTGATATTATGTTAGGACCAATACGAGGTTACGAACATTTATTATGGTTTGGCTACGTTACGCGGAAGAATGATAGATTGACGAAAGGGATATAGTATATGGGTGAGGTGGAAGGGTGGTTACGTAGAGGTCGACCCAATAAGACGTATACGTCAGATAGACGACATATTGAAAACGGGTGTGTAGTGTACCTAGTAACCTATAACCGCCCAATCTGTATGAAAATGTGTATGAGTGTCAATGAAATAAAAGAGATATGTCAGGATCGAGGCGAACTAGGAAACATGATCTCGGCTTACCCATCTGTTGCGAAACCAACGTGATGTGTAGGTATGTTTGTATACGTTGTACGTCCACTTAACTAACGAATAACAAAAAGAAAACATTTTCTTTACATTTACATTACATTAAGATTACAATTTCTTAAATGTGCCCTACAGACGGAAGGAAAGAAGGCGAACATCAGAGCGCTGTTATGCTCGCTTCACACGGTCGTGTGGGACGACTGCCGATGGACGCCCTGCAACATGGCGCAGCTGGTGACGCCCGCGGACGTCAAGAAGAACTACCGGAGAGCCTGTCTCGCCGTACATCCGGATAAGGTAATAATATAATAATAATATTTGGGACACTATTACAATAATTGTACCAGCACCTTGGTAAGTTCATTTAAGATTTGTGTTAAGGGTACTAGTCAACGTGTATTTAAGAAATATACACTTATTATATGTATATAGATAAATGTAGTATATATAATCAACAATGACACTGGAAAGCAGACAAAAGCGTAGTTCTTAACCGAGATTCGAAACCGGGACCTCACGATTAGAGTTCAGGTGGTTGAATAAAGATAATACTAATTATGTAAACCCTTGTAAAGTTTAATCCGGCGTAGCTCAGTCGTTTGGGGGCTTGACTCTGTATCATTTGGTACTGAGTTCAAACCTCGGAACATGTATCAATTAAAATAGATTTTCTTTGTATATATTAGCAATCAGCTTACGTTTGCGAAATGCGCCAAAAATAACATGGAAAACATCGAGAGGAAACCTATTAACTAGAAAAATATTGATTTCAAGGTGACAATATTTATCCGCAAGGATTATGAAACAAATCGAAAAATTATAAATGACATTTGCCATTTTTCGTTATATATTTTTTTCTTTTTATATGGTTCTGTTCACTGAGGTAGCGACAATTTTACCGAATTCTTGTACTGGAAAGCAAAGCCTAGGTTTCAACTATTAATACATATTATGTACTCTATCTTTGCAGATGATGGGCACCCCACACGAGAACATAGCGAAAATGATATTCATGGAACTGAACAACGCGTGGAGCGATTTCGAGAGCGACGCCAAACAACAGAATCTATTCTCTTAGATAGTGCATTTGTGAATCATTTAGACCCAGGGTTTTAGTGTGAGAGATGACTGTGCTATTTTAGTAGGTGTAAACATACCGTAAGAGTTAAGTAAATTGACTTGATTCTTTCTGAAAACATTTGTTTTAGAGCATATACAATAAAACTATCTAACGCGAGATTTACTCGTACATAAAACCAAGAACAAACAAACACTTAAGCAGCTATTAACCCTTTTGGGGTGTCCAATGGTAGGCATGTCGTGGTGTGAATTTCACGGTTTATTCAAAATTACAAATATTGCGTGACGTAACGGAGAAAATACGGGAAAGAATTAAAAAGGTTTGATAGGTTTGGATACTTCAAGCAATTTTAATGATATGTAGACATTATAAGAGTTTATCTCTATATGTTTCATTAAACCAGTGATCACAGTAATCTCTTATACAAACCCTTATTAAATAACGTTATAACTAGCTTTTAAAGAAAGTCTTCTTTTGTATATTATGTAAATTTAGTTTCTTCTTTTCTATTTGTTAGCTTTAGCTAATAATATACCATCCAATGTTGATAAATGATCATTGCAATACAAGCTTAGTATTACATAACAGTTAAGGCATCACATATTTGCTCATTATGTTTTAGAATCGACTGCTAGTTCCATCTAGGAGAAACCAGTATCAATTATAAGCATTCATTGTTCCTAGTTGCATCTCAGTTATATTTTACAATTATAGCATGTAGTCTATTTTATAATAGGTGCAATATAAATATGTACTTAATATTTGTTTATTTTTTGCAAATTATGCGATTTCTTTTGTTACACAAGTTTATTATTTTGTTACATACATTCTGAATGTAAATTCCCCATTATTTCATGAAGTTTTCGATGATAAAAACGTTATACAGTAGTAGTCCTGATTTAGTACTATAGTATTACTTATGGAATATATAAAAAAGTTGGTGAATTATTTTTTGGCTATGGTTAAAATAAGAGTATTATATAGAAAGAAAGGGTTTAAAAAGTGGTATATGTAGGTTCTAAAGGTTATAATATAAAGTTATATTAGTAGAAAGTTAACGCCGTAGGTATCACAAATTTAATGTATTTATGCAATAATCTGCAGCAGAAACTAAGACTTATTTTGTGAAAACTAATGATTAACCAGCTAAAATTATACTGTAACACACTGTAATATTTCGATTATGAGTTTCGATCGAAAATCTAATATTGGTTTTTATAGGACTGAGTATTCAATTCTTATTCACTCTTTTCAGTACTTTTCTTCAAATTACTTTAAAAAAAAATATTCTTAACAATATGATCACTATTATCTTATATTACTTATTTTTATTAGTTACAAAGAAATCTATCTAAATTACTTCCTGAATATACACTTAATAATAAGTAAAGATGAGCATTTAGATCAATGCAATATTTTGTCTATCATTTTTTATCTAAGTTATTTTTCTGCTTGGTTTAATTATTGATAATTACAAAACCAAGCCACTTTAGCTTCGTTATAACCAAGCAAATAATTACAGTTTGTAAGATATTGTTGGTATTTCTATCGATTCCTTAGATAAGAATGTTTCAATCTTTAAATGTTACTGTAGCCGAGTTTTATGTATATATTTGCTTCAAATATTATGGCTAATGAGATTCAAATATAAATTATAGGCAAGAGTATATTTGTTTTATTTTAAGCACCTACTTCTTCTTATAATTTAGTATCTGTGAACAACGGCAGTAAACCTACAAACAACTGTTAGAATACTCTATCATATTTCCATGCATTTCAATAGCTGACTCAACGTAGAGATAGAGAAGAAGAGATACACACATGCATATACCCCTCACGTCGGTATCTCAAAATCGGAGTATGCAGAAAACACAGTTTCTCATTTTACTATACTCTTCAGTACACGGTAGTTGTACGCACTTCTAACGTCACGCTTAATCAATATGTTACCTATCAGATTGTCATATGACTCATTGGGCCAACCCCTATTCAAGCGCTCTTCTCTGCATACTATATCTAAGTCATCTAAAGATGCTTTTTGCAATGGTAGTCACTACAATCTTATTCCAAACCACAAACACAATGTGACACCTAACATGCTTCTCAAAGAACGCATTTCAATAACATTGATCATACAGTTGCTTCTTTTGCCATACACAACTTGTGATCAAAGTTTCATACGGCGTCACAACCCCAATATTCATGCTAAAAACAGACTTAAGAGACATGACTGTGCTTCAATGCTTTTGTGCACCCAGAAAGCGATTAAATGACTTAAATGTATATATGGTATGTACGTATATAAAAATTCTAGGTATATACGAGTTTAAATAAGACAAATAAAACCCAACTCTCTTACACCTATCTTTATTACACTATCAACTCTCTTCCACCTTGACGTCTAGGCAGCCATATCTCTCCATGAGTTCCTGCTTCTTCTTTCTTAGGAGGGCATCTTCTACGTCCTTCTGGGAGGGAACAGCTACGTGGCTTAGTGGTACGGCTGGCTCATCTTCTATTCTCTTGTCTTCGGGCTGTAACGGACAATATGTGAATAATATTATAGTCTCAGTTGGTATGAATTCAATTCAATCGGTTAACTGTATTTGTGTAACTTCAGTATGACTATCAAGTTGATACTGTAGTGTAGACAAAAAGACAAACGGGTTCACAAACATTAACCCTTGCAGGGTACTCAGGGGATCAGGTGTCTATCTACGACAGATCAGACATTTTATAGATTTTAAGAATATTTAACAAACTAACCAATGCCTTGGTTAATTTTAACTTTTAGGGTAGTGATAGCATGTATATAGACTATTTGTCATACTTTGATAGCTTCTTGTCAGAAGGAAAGGCACCTATTAAGCGCTCCATACAACCAGCTAACATTGCACTAAATCAATACTATCTTAGTCATTAATACTATGTTATCCATGTAACTACTTACGTCTTCAGGATAGATATTCTCCTCTTCAGGTATCTCTGGTTCTTTATTATTCAACTTGTTGACCTTCCATTCTTCCACTGCCTTTGCTATGGCTGAAAAAGAATATTACAAATTGGAGTCTTTAGTTAGAAACTAATTTCTACATTGAATACCGTACAGATTTAACAATTTTAGCTTTATTACCAGGAAACACAATACACAAAATACTATAGTCAGAAATTTAGTTTAACAAAAGTTTCAAGACAAATGGGCTATGATTTTCAATTCAAGCTAAATGGTAAACAAGAAAAAAACTTTTTTCTCATAAGACTGTTTTAGTCTTATGAGAAAAAAGTAGAACCTTTTGATCTTTTGACCCCTTTAAGGAAAAATACTCATCTTAATATCCATAGGTTAGTGCTTAAACAAACACTTAAAACTTATATCTATTATATACAAGAAACAAATAACTAAAATTTATCATATTAAAAAATACAAAACAAACACCGATGATACTGAATAGCACACTTAAATAATACAGTCCCAAACCAACCCAAAATTAGCTGTGCATTTGTACATATTTTAATGCATGTTTCTGTATTCTTTATGAACATTAATTTGTTTTCCATATGAGAATAATATATAAGAGAAATAAGATATAATAAATAAATATAATAAATAATATAATATAAATAAATAATATAAATATAATAAATAATATAATATAAATAAATAATATAAATATAATAAATAAAGATATATATAAGATATAATATATGTATATGGATATAAGTACATATGAACAAACCTTCCTTCTCAGCTTCCGCTTCTAATGGTTCTAATAGTCCGTCATCATCATCTCTGTACCCATAATAGTCAGCGTCCACATCCCGCATCAAGTCTGCTCTAGTCCGTCTCGGGGCTGGCGGAGGCTCTTGTTCAAACAGTTCTCGTACACCTGGATATAGTTAACATGAATGTACTCTCCTTTTCAGGGTAAACAGAAACATGGACACTTAGTTATAACCAAAATGTAGGAGCATTTCCACAATGCGATGTGAAAAATCTAATTTTTTATTCTGTTGTTTCAAACTCAATTCCTATTATAAATTAAGGGCTTTTTTATGTTGATATGAATGTATCTAATAACTAAGAATATCAATTTTAACAAGGCAAATAAAAGGAATAAAAATAAAATGTTTATTTACAAACAGTAACTAAGTATAATAAAATTACCAAGAACTTACCAGGTAAGTCTTTAGCAGCACCAAAGTACTTATACCCTCTGTTCCCGGGAACTTCCTTGCCATCCTGGTCCAGCATCCGGGGTCCCACACGGGCATAGTCCGGACCTCCCAGAGTCTTTATATGGGTCTCCCAATGCCTCTTTTCTCTTATAAGTTTGTTAATTTCATCATTCAAGTCTCTTATTCTGAACTCACCGAGACCAGCTGTAGTGAAAATAAACATATAGTTGAACATAGGGCTTTTTAGGTATAGTAAAGTTTAGCCATGACCTATTACAGAGCTCATAGGCTATTAAAATTTCTAGTTACGTAAAAAAGAATAATTTATCAGCTTATAAAATAAACATTAACCTTATTTTTAATAATTCAAAGTGACTGTTCTGAAACCAAATTTTATTGAAAGGATGGTTTTACAATTTCTATTACCATTAATTAATTAAATATTCATTTTAATACAAGAATTTGTTTTACTGTTAACGTACCATTTTGAATCTGCGCCACTTTTTTGGCAATTTCTCTGATGATTTGCATTCTCCATTTCTCGGCTTGTGGCAAGTCATTGCAGTCTGATGCAATATATGGTCTCCTCTCTTTCTGTACACCAGCTTCTTGAACTTGAGCCGCTCGCCATCTGGCTAGCGTGGTCCTAATAGACACAAAATGTAATAAATATTTGTGATATAAGTTAACTAATATGGATAATAATATTAGTAAAAATCGATTACATTTAACCCTATCTAACGTAGAAGTAGTAGTATAGCTAAATACAGATAGTGATAAATCTATCATGTCCAGAGTATCTAGTTATAATTCAATAAGAAAATATGAAATCGAACATACAAGACATAACCTAAAATTTTGACTCTTAAGAGTCAATGAAGTGATGGTACTTACATAGCTTTCTCCGCATTTCGAGCCTGGAAAAAGAATTTAAGTATTAGTAAAATTATAAAATGCTTCAATTGAATACAAAAAGTGTTTAAAAGAAATAAAATCCTGTAAACTTACCATTTTTGAATGAGATCGAGTCTATAGCAAAGTCGTTTTGATCCAGATGTATGTAATTTTTTCGTTTATCTATTGTAATAACGGTTCCAATTTACATATTATATAGGTGAATTCGGTATTTTGTGTGTAATATATCCAGAATTATAAACATACAAAACTCCCACGAAATCATTCGCGACCAAACAAAACATTGACTTAAAAGACTGACATATTATTTAAGTAACGTGACACATTCGTATGTCAGATTCTCAACAGACTTCATTTAAGGCCATGCACTTCGAGGAAATATCAATTTATAAAGATTAAATCAATTCACAACCTTAGGGGTAGTCGTGTGTACACCTCCATGATTGCGTAGTATTTTATTTATAACTAAATCAAATCCATTACTCAGCCAGACAGACCAGATTCTACAAATTATTCTATATCTTTCTCTAATAACGTACCTAGTAGATATATTTAGTTGTTTTTATTACCTGCATCAAATCAAAGCATCAATGAACTACATTGTAATCATACGCTAATGCGTCTCATCAAAGAACACTACTGCGCATTAATTAATTATTCGTGCGCTTTTAATTCATTTTAATTTTGTGACGTTTTAGATATAAGAAAATATTATGCTCATTTTTGTTATATTGTAAATATTTGCATGAATATTGATGCACTAAACGTAACGTAATGTCGGTAAACGTAGAGTAGAACACCCCCCTGCTAGGTGGACCGATGACCTGAAAGGTCGCTGGTAGTGGTTGGTTAAGGGCCACGAGTGATCATGTTTTGTGTGGTACCCTTGGGTAAGCCTACGTACAGCAATGAAGTGACATAGCCCGATTGATGCACTAATGTCTTTGATTATGACTAAAGGAGTAGAACTGACAATCAATCTTTTCTGCGATTAGCTAGCAACCCGTGAACAACTGGTACTAATTTATTTATTTATAAATTGGTACACAATCAAAATACATTCATGACATAAATACAATAGAAATAAAGATATTAAATACACTGATTAAAAAATTTTTTTAAATATCAGGATATGAATGTATTTAAAAATTTGCCCATTACGAAATATATTAAAGACGTTGAAGTATATGTATGTAAGTAAATATTGAAGTACAGTGTTCTACTGTAAATTGTACAACGTTTTAAAGAGGATTGTATGAAATAAAAATGCAATGCTTTCATTTAAGTACTATTTAATTTATTTTACAGAAACTACAACATACCTAGGCAATAGCTCATTCTTAATAAATAAAACAATTAAAGGAGAACGGTATTACATAGAAATATTTCCAATTGTTTTTTACGTTGTTCTGTCATTATTAGAATAATTGTTTTACAAAACATTTTTCTTTTAGAATATAATTTTTATACACAGTGAGTAATTTTTGAGAACTAAAAAACAATAATATTGTCTACAACAAATCAGGCGAAATTTAAACAAAAAAAAACATGAAATAGTCTAAATAAAACACTAAATTTAAATGACTAGATAATTTTCTTAGGAGTTTTATCGTTTAGAGATTATGATTTTTATCAATAATATTTAAATATAACAAAATCATTTTTAATTTACCTACTTAAAACTATTTTTTTTGTTACTTAGTATTTTCAATATTGTAAAATCTAAGTATAGATCAAATAACATATTCAATTTAGTATTCGAATTTGATTCTTCAATTTAGTATTCAATTTGCTTAAAAACTTACTTACATAATAATAATGTGGGTGAAAATAAATGATAAGAAATGAAGCGAATTTTGCCATGATTTTGAAAGGGATCCACGATCTCTGCTCTTCTTCCTTTAGAGACACTGGCATGGTTTACATAAATGAATATGTATAATTTACATGAAAAGAAATATATCTATATATATGTTACTTTCGACATTTATCAATATTTCAATAAGTCGTTGCCTATATTTACAGAAAATTTACAAAATGGTATGCCTATATAAAACGTCTCATTTTATTAGACAATTATGGCCAAACAAAATGTGAATCAACTAGGGAGCACCTTTTTTATTTGCTACTCAAGCATTGGTGATTTATAAAATAATTTTATATAATAATTACACAGGTTCTTCAAAATGAATAAAATTATTGCCAGATTGTCAAATTTCAATCAAAAGATTTTTATATACATACATAACTTTTTTTACATGTCGAAATCTTCAAAATACTGACAATAAATAAATTACTCATATATACTCATTAAACACCTAGTAACCGTAACAGACATCACTTTTGAGCTAATTCAAGTGCCCAGCACTAGCTTTAATGGCTTTCTTACACTTCAGAACGAAGTTAGGTAGAAACCAATTGTATGACCAATCGAATTGAATCCTCATTTATACATAAACATTGTTTATCGATCAGTAGCATTGGGGTTGGTGTAGGAGAATCCTCTGAAGGCGTCTTGGTCCATGGTTCGGAGAACGTGTGGCTCAACAGCCGTGAGTCTTGGTCTCTCGCCAGTGAATACTTTGTCGAAGTACTGTGTGTCTAGTGGGTGCCGCTGAAAAAATAAAACATCTTTCCCATCATCGCAAAACTTTTTACTGGAAACTCTAAAAACGTTCTCAAACATCCTTCTAGTTTTACTACAAATACCAAATACTCGTACATACAAACCCTGTACACACAATGAGAATTCGAAACATAATAATTCTTTCGAGAATCATCAAAACATTTAACAAGAAAAACGAGACTTATTGCGCATATTAATTTATAAACACTGCATTACATTGTTTCCCGACCTTTTTTTCGCCAATATAAAAATCGCGAGTCTCAAAAATATCCTCAAGACACCAATATACTACTAATACTCACTCGCATAACCCACAATACCCTGTACAACAAATACCCTAGCCATATACATATATACTCACGACTTTAGGCTTGAAGGGGGTTTCCAACTCCCTGCGATCCAGGCGGTCCCAGTGCACGGGGCGGAAAAAGTCCTGGTCCTTGATGTCGCCGTGCATGCACTCCAGGCCACCCAGGCGAGTGCGCATGTCTTTGTCTAACAACTGTTAAGAGAAAGAAAGGGTCAATTTAAAGAAAGAAAGAAAGAAAAATCTTTATTCACTAACATACAATAACACGAACATGGAAAAAAAATATGCAAAGAACACCGTTGATGCAGTGAAAAGGTGCTGCCTCAGTATACGATGCAGCTAGGCTGAATCAATTTACTGGTATATGCTAAAAGGGTAAGCTGATAAATAGTACGGTAGCTGTAAGTAACCTAGGAGATATATATCGTATAGACAAGACAGTTCACAGTCTCTAAAGGAGGATGACATAATACCTGTGCTGTGGACTTAACTATAGGAATGCCACTAAGTAGTGATTAATAGATGTAATGTTAAGCTTTCTTTCTATAAAAGGTTTTTCTCCATTAGCGCCGGTCACCGGTGATCTCCATGGCATACAATGCGTGAAGCAAATGCGATGTTACTAAATCTAAGAAATCAGAAATTTTGTTGCCAAGGTTACTTCATCCTAATCTCCCAATATCCGTCCAATATCGTCGTTGTTACTTTAAAATCTCTTAAGTTTAAGTGACACAGCAATAAAAGTAAAAATCATTATTAATTCAAGAGTTGCCTTGTTTTTTAGTCTTCAAAATAAACAATAAAATGCATTACATTATTTTGTAAACTTACATACCTGTCCAGTCATAGCTTGGATTTTATTTCAGTTGACTGTTTCTATCGATTGCCTGGTCATTTTTTCACACAGGATATTTTAAAGTAGCTACAACGATACGTTTTTTTAGCCTTACCCGTGTCAATATAGAATGCGCCTCGGGCGACAGGAACCTGGGGTAGGAGGGCACCTCGTTGCAGATGGACCAGAACAGCTCGTCCTCGTCGCAGCCGCTGAAGGGACTCTGACCGATCAGCATCTCGTACAACAGCACCCCGAACGACCACCAGTCTACTGTCTGGTTGTACTTCAGCCCTTTTATTATCTGGAAGAAGTATATTATAGTATATTCGCTTTAACAAAATAGTGACGTCATCAGATTCCCGCGATTTGACCAATGAGACGTGACGACGGTTGGTTGCAATTGGTTAAAGTGACTCTTTTTCTCATTTACTCACGCCTCATTGGCCAGTTGAGCCTTTGAATATCATGTCGTCACTATTTACTTTACGCGAATAGCCTATAGTGGTATTATCTAGATAAAGTAATCCTCTGTCAGTATATATGCTGGCAATAGCCGCGTTGAGACATCAGTTGTCGAGTAATCAAAGCAACGATAGTAATTGGTCACGATATTATTCGTTGTGTACTACACTTGTAATAGGACTATTTCGGGAGGTAATAAAATAGTTCAGGGCTAGAGTAAGAGAAGAAGGGAGGGAGTAGAGTAGGATCTTATAAAAATGGTGGTAGCATATATACTCTTCGCTGACAAGATCAGTACCTTAGACTTTTTTAAAGATCCATCATAAACATCCATTCACTATTTGATATATCTCTTACATATAAGTAATAAACCCTTAGATTGATATAATCTTTTAGAATGAGGAAAGAGTGAAGAGTAGGTATGTAAGGCAACCATTGGTATAACTAAAAACATTATTTCTTCCTTTCTAAGTACGTACCTCGGGTGCCATATAGTCAGGGGTGCCGCAGAATGTGTCCGCAGTCTTGTCCAGGAAAATCTGGAGCTTGCACATACCGAAGTCCGCGATACGAACGTGGCCTTCAAAGTCTAGCAGGATATTGTCCAGTTTAAGGTCTCTGGAATGAAAATTTAGGAAAATAATTAATGAATGGACTCGTTTTTAACAAAACATTTAGTTAAAGTATAAGTTTAATTAGGTGCTTTTGGTGATACTTTAGTCATCCTAGATACGTCTGAAAATAACTCAAGCGTCTAGCTTTCCAAGACGCGGAAATCATCAGTAATATACTTAATTTTTATGCATAATAATGCTCCCTAGCAAAATAGTAAATTGACTTTTAGTTATGTCTGATTCTTCTTTTGCAGAAAGGTAGCTAGGATTCGAATTGTGCCCTAATAAGCAAGAAAAACGCTTAATACGAACAAGAAAATCCATTATAACGTGTAATCGTTTCTCATAACTACTTAAAAGAATCAGTAATTGAATCACTGTTTCTGATATGCTATTGAGGCTGATGCAGCTTGATACGGGTTTTCTTACTTACCTATATACAATGCCTCTCTTATGCAGGAACTTGAGTCCGGAGACGATCTCCGCGGCGTAGAACCTTGCCCTGGGTTCGGGGAAGCGACCACTCTGCTGGATGTGGAACATCAGGTCTCCACCGTTCAGGAACTCCATCACGAAGAATAGGTGAGACTGGAAATATTTAATATGTATCACAACTAAGAAATTTAGTCAATTATCACAGCTGATACTTTTTGTGAAAGATGAGATACTTTTAGAAAGATTTAGAGGTGATTTTTATGGATTATCTATGAATTTTAAATGTAGGTCACATGCGATTTTTTCTTGATATTTTAGCTTCAACAAATTCAGAATATCAGGTTAAAGTAGTGAAAATTGCTACTTATATATTATCATAATTGATATGCTTTGATCATTATTTCAAGGGAGTCTGTAATCTGAACCTTTGTTGTTGTTGTTTCTTTGTCTTCACCATTGAGTCAAATCCGCAAAATGTTTTGTTTTACTCATAATAAAATAAACCTTGTCTTAGGATATAAATACATCGCGAAATTTATTAGTTACCTGTATTCTGAGTAGTTCAGGCCATAATTTGCGAGGATTAGTAAATCTTCATATTAAGGAAGATTTAGTAACGATGAAGTGACAGATGAATATTGGCAAAAGTTCAAGATTCGCGAGAAAAGCTATTTATTTGGGTTTATCCCTTTGATATTTATACGCAATTTCAGCAGTAGATACGTTTTATAATATAAGATAATGAAATATGAAGCACACAACTACGATATAAAATCTTTTATTATAGTTTTAAGCATACTATTATCAATTATTTAAGCAGTAAAACATATTAAATCTTTATCACAGATGATGGAATGTCTGTTCTTACCTAAAATATAAACCGCATTGTAATACTTGGTACTAATTATATTATCTTAAAGTCATTCTTAGTTAACTTTGTAATTTATAACCTATTATTACTGTTCTATTAGCGATCCCTCTCTCTCTCTTTCTGTTCTTTGCCTATGCCTTTACAGACTTGTGTA
The DNA here is from genome assembly GCA_030578115.1 of Leucoptera coffeella. NCBI lineage: Eukaryota > Metazoa > Arthropoda > Insecta > Lepidoptera > Lyonetiidae > Leucoptera > Leucoptera coffeella. The sequence goes on along the minus strand of JAMBLF010000140.1, from coordinate 141,942 downwards.
TGTTGAGAATAAATGTATGTATGTATTCCCTTGATACGCGACTAAAATTAGTAAAAAAATGTATGTATTAATACTCACATCAGTCTGGAAAGTAGCAAACAGGTGGCACAAATAAGGGTGGTTGGTTCCCAAAGCCAGGACCTTCCTCTCGATCAAGGTACACTCGACGTCATCATCTTCCAGCACCACGTCCTTCTTCAGACACTTCACTGCATAGTAGTACTCTGTGTCCTTAAGTTCTGCTAGAAGAACCTAGGAGTAAAGAAAATTGGTGTTAAATTCATACTCTTTACGAATATTGTCTCCGATTTTATGATCCTTATGTTGAATAAAAGAATTTCATTTCATTGGTTAGAGGATCACGTGTTCTTCTCCGCAATTATAGAGTGTGATTTATCAAACCACTTATCACCAAATACCTAAGTAAGAGATGATGTAAGATGTACCATATTCAGGTATTGACCTACTCCGAAGGATACGATGTTACGATACCACACGATGTTTGGTTTCTATGTAGAAGTGATGTGTTTTGTAAAATACTGTCTCAATGTAATCTAAATAACCTCTCGTACATAAATTTATATTGAATGTTGTTGATATTAAGCTATAAGTTTTGCGAAACCTTAAACCTGCCCGTTTCACACCTTCTTATTGTTTCAATGGATATGAAATATCAAATAATATTCTCTCAAAATGAAACTAGCTGGCAATGATGCGTGTATATAGGTTGATTATGTCATATCTTAAAATCTGAGAGACGTTTTCAAAAGGTCATATACTCCTTCCTGGTAAAGAGATATTCGTGGCCCAATTTGCGTTGACATCTCGCCAGCCATTGCTGAGAACATTCATATTTGAGATGAGAAAATTTCAACTAGAGAATATCTATATCTAGACAACGAAATATAATTTATGACGAACGTCTGTATATATATGTGTGTTTCAATATATGTAGGTACATAAATATATTTAACCCTTGTGGGGTAGTCAGAGGTTCAGGTTCATGTGTTGACCAGATAGTCCGTACTCAATGAGACTGGTAGTAAGCCATTGACAAGTACGTTCGGAGAACAGGTAGGTTTCATCATATAGTGTATCTGTTCGATATTGGGACACAATGAAAACCTTTGAAATAATCAGGTTATCAGATTTGAATTATCGCCATTATATCGAAGGTGGTAGACTATTTAAAACCGAACCGGGTAATCAAAATTGAATGTTAAGTATTGCCTTTGCATATAAAAAGAATTTATACCATATACAACACTAAACCTCAATACACCAATATGATTGGCGTTAAATCTATCATCTTCGTTCATATATACTGTCTATTTCTTCTATTCTATTCAATATCTTCTCGTTTATCCTTACCATAATTTACTAATAAATGCATACGGAAAACATGCATCTTTCATACAATAATGGCAACATGTTAAGGGGACGATAAAATTTTAACACACACATGAATTAGTAACAGATATTCAAAAGTGGATTCCGCAAGTGTCCTAAATATCATCACCGCTAACCAAGCATGCAGAATAGTGTTTTAGAACACTTAACACGATCTAAATATAATCCTGCGAACAAATTCGAGTTCATCGTACCCGTTCGTTTTGATATGTGACATTAAACAAGTGTACATTTTGTTCTTTCATCTTTTGTTATGATTTCAAAAGGAGGCAAATGTAATTAAATACTTAATTGGAATTCCTTACAGACGTTATAAATAAATACGTTTATATTGAAACAATACCCTATCTTTCTATCCTTTTTAAGATCGACAAAACCTTCGAAAAGTAAGGTATCTCACATTTAAGGAATAGGAGTTGTAATGACATTAATATGGAACATCTGAGTATATCTTTTAGCCTAAGTGCAATTAATTCTTTTAATCTTCACTCGCTTACAATAAAGTTATAAAGTCACCTACTATCTTTTTACTTCAGTTTTTGAATCCCTTGTTAACAATAAGGATAAGACCAGATAGAAGAACATTCCTTTATTAAAAGAAACTGCATAATCTGGATAACTAATCCCTGTTTAAATGCTGCTAATTTTAGATCAAATGCGTTTGAGAATAACGTTGCATTAATCAACTGCGTCACTGATGCCTCGGTTTCGATTCGGGTCGTTCACTCCAGTGAGACACATGAATGCAGTTTATAACATACGAGTGGCTATATTTATTCCCTGAATTATTATTCCGTGCTATACTAAAGAGATATAATCTCTGCGTCATTGTGTCCACCCCGAGAGTGATAGAAGGAATACGTGTTCCGTATAGTATATATAATGAACAGTTTTGCTAGACGAATTGAGGGTTAAAATCAGTAGTTATTTTATGTAGTACCTGTTTTTCGTCCTTATTGTAATACCATGTGTAATAATAATAATTGAATGCCTTTTACATATAATAATATCCATATGCGGATTAAATTTTTGCGTTGCGATCATACATGATGGACTTAAGCCTATTTTTTCAATCATATCACATGTCATCCTCCTTGGAAGAAATCTATGTAAAATAAACACTTTTCAAAATCCTAGTGCTCCAAACTCCGTATGTCATTTGTCAAATGCTCTCCCACTTCCAGGAAATCAGAAAACATCTGACCCACGCACGACCCATATTCTATTTTGAATTTTGATTTCCTAATAAATTTGACATACTTTGGGCTCGTAAAGTGAGGTGTAAATCTTGGTGTACTTTAATGTCGTGGGTTGATAGAAGAAAAACAAGTTTATAGGTTAGAAATACTATTTTGGAAAAGGGTCAATACTTAATTGTTCAGCTATTAATTGTTATTTTATATGTTGATTCAACCTCTTTATTTTTACTATTATTGAGCTATAAATTATAGACAACTTTCTAAACATAGAAAATAGTTTGATTATATAATTACAAAATAAACATAATGATAAATGTGATACTGAAAACCACTCGTATCTGTTAATTATTACACCCATGTATCAGTGATTCGTAGTAATCCTAATTCGTAGTATTATTATATTATGACGATTCTCAATGTATTACACATAATATTTACTCGTAATCTACACATATGTACTGGAGCCCAAGTCAACTAATCCTTTTTGCATAATTTTAATTCAATATCATTTCATTAATGGTGTGAAGTTGTTCGTGGAATAGCAAAAGTGTCAAATTTTTGAGTTTTTAAGAGAAAATTTAGCACTTTTGCTGTCATAAATTTAGAAATTTTACATTTTTGCTAATCAACTAATGACTTCACACTATTACTGAAGCACTTTTAAACTACGAACGTGCTAAAACGCTTTAGTAGACTTGGACCACAAATACATGAACGTTCGTATTAACATACACACAATCACATCCATAATCGCCAATAGGGTGGGAATAACATCTGAATACTGAATGTTAGTATGGCTAACCCAAAAATATGTATTAAAAACCTAAGACTCTATTCTAAGTCTAGAAGAAAGCCGCTGGTTACACTCGTTTCAAATATTAAACCAGCGCAGGATCGTAGAAATAAGTCACGAGTTTCGAGTGCGTGCGAAGTACGTTATGTTGCGTGTTGATTGTATTTTATTTATTAACACATTAACACCGCAACAATGTTCTGAATGACGAATTTATGTTTTGTTTTCATTCAGGACTGACACCTGAGTATTTGTTACGACTAAAATACTTTTGAATAAATGTTTTATAGTCCCGTACTGGTTACCGACGTACGTACAAACATATAAATTCACATCCCCTATTTCCTTTTAGAGTGGAAAAGACCTTTGACCACTTTAGGAGAATACTATAGGGGTAATATTCTCTGAATGAGGTTAGAATATTTGTGATAGTTTGCTAGCCAATCGCCAATCACTTATTAGTCTGGTGTGTAAATAATGTTATAGACGCTATATTGAAAAAGGGTGACGTTAGGAGTACTTATAACCGCCGAGTGTGTACGAGAAAATGTATGAGTGCAATGAAGTGAAAGTGGTCTGTCAACATCGGGACAGATGGAAATCCGTGATCTCATTCTACCCCTCTCCAGAGAATCGGGCGTGATGTGTATGTATGTAAATATAATTCTAAATAGGTGACTTTCATTCAGTTATTTCTTACAACGATATTAAGGTAGCACGAGCAATGGAAACGATGGAACGACGAACCTTCTCAACCCAACCTAAGTGTGTAGAGGTTTGAATAGAATCTTATCTTCGTCGTTAAGAAAGCTATCGCAAACCAGACAGTTACAGTAAAGATGTGCTACGAATTACCACATCTCCAAGGTTCTGTCCTTCCCTAAACGGCTAGTGTCGTGAATGATTGTGTACATATAGAAACAAGGGTATCACGTCATTTCACCAGAATAAAGCATTAAACCACGGTTTAGGTATAATGTTATTGCTTTTCAGTCGTAAATCTATCAACGGGTAATTGTATTAAGTCTATTAAAACAGTAACCTATATTTAATGTACAACAAGCTTACAATTGCCGAACGGATGGATTGGAGAACAAGACTTGAATAACCTTTGGACATACACGCATTGGGATCCTGTGCTAATCGGGGACCTGAACCTCCGACTACCCCGCAAGGGTTAATGGTCGTGAACGCGTTTGTCTTTTTATATTCTACTATAAGTGTACTGTATACATGTTATTTTACGAAGAATCACTAAAATTGTGATTGCAATACCAAAAAATATGTTTTAACAATAATTTGCTGTGATTGACATATTTTCATGAAGCCCAGATGTCTAACAGGCGCCAAAACGTAGCAGTACGAAATATGACAGACATAGTTCATATGACCTTGTTACTCTGCCCACCTCTCTGAGTACAACGGCCGTAATAAAGTACATTTATACCGAAAATGCAAGAAAAATTATAAAGATTTTATTAACATACAATTTGTCGAGTGGTTATTAAAAATAATATCAACAGAGTCGTAAATAATATTTAAAGACCCGCCTTATAATGTTGAATTTATATGAGTTCTTGTGCTAGTTTGGAACGTCAATGTAAAGAAAAATATCTGCTCTTTCTTTGACATATCGGAGCAGGTCACTATAAAACTAAACCCATTTGTAGTTGAAAAGAATATTTGAACAATTTTCTTGAATAAAACCAACATACATTGATAGCAATACTAAAGATGAAAAGAAGATTTTTCCCTGTACTGATTTGGGACGTAAAAGGAATGCTAACTAGCTACCATTCCTCCCGTCATGTCGTAGGAGGTGACCCACGACATGCAGGTAGATAGAAATAGAATCTATTGGGCGATGCGCTAGCAAACTGTCACGTTCTATTGTGACATCACAACCCCTATATTCATTCTTAAACGGACCTAGGAGATATAATATCTGTCCACCCTGAAAGGAATTAAGGGACGTGAATATATATGTGCATTTTGAAAGGAATAGTAGGACATCTATATCATCATATACAAACTTATATATCGTTGAAAATAGCTGAATTGGGATCAAAATTTGTTTTGGCAGCGTTGACATAATAAAATTTGATAAATTGGTGTAAATGACAGTTTGTATGTTAGTGACAACATTACTTCGCAACTATTTATTATTTATGTTTCTATATATTACGTAACTATGTTTACCTCAAACTACGGTCTAATACAGTTATTAAATAATAAAATCTAACATATTTATACGTACAAACATCGAGCTGGAGTTAACCTATTGTCAGGTGATATGGATATTGAGAAAAACTTTTTTTCTTAAAAACTTTGTTTTCTTTTACAAGTAGGCCTATTGTGCAATTTGTCTATGTGTAATCTGTATGGGTAAATGTGTGTGCAAAAAAGAATAAATAAATAAACTTTTAATTCCTTCAGGGTTGATAGGACAACTAGGCTTCAGTTACAAAGTCTTTGATCATTTATCGAACATCAAAGGTGAATATTGAGACTATTCAGAAAAACTGACCTATACGAATAGGTAGGTTTCCTGATGACGTTTTCACTCATCAAAACCAACATAAACAGTCGTCTATGGTGCGTCAACAAAGTCAGCAGCTCAGTGAAAGTTGAAAATACAAATAATTATTTTCGGCTGAATATTTAGTCAATTGTGATGCCAAACTGGCTAAGATCCTCAACTGGAACGAACCGAAAACCGAACCGAAGAACAAGGAAGAAAGCAAGGAATTGGAGCATCGATTTCGTTTTTCTTCGGTTGTAGCGGCTGGCGGCGTTGGTGTAACCATGGCGATGGAATAACAAGAAGTTCAAACGCCGTGGCATCAGTATTTGTACTTCAGCCGACATAACCTTAGTGGTGAATGGCTTCATAAAGAATTAAAAAATAAAACCAACATAAATGTCATAAAACGTCCTAATAATAACAAAAAGATAATAGCTAATATAAATAAATTTGACACTTCCAACAATAACAGATTTATTTTCGCGTCAAAATTGGGTTTTATTTTTAGAATATGCGTTGAATATTTGCATATTTGTGGGGCTCGTCACAGTTGGCTTTGTCTCAGACATCTTTTAGCACTTGGAAAACACACAGAATAGCGGAATTTATGAATAATCAAGGCAAGTCTATTCGGCGATTAGCACAAAACTATGCAGGCAATAATTAGCAATGGCAACGTAAACTATGTTACAATATAACAGCGATAAACATCGTTTGCACTATTTTCAGGAATTAGTGAGAATAACTAAATATAAGATACATATATTTAAATTTGGAATTTATTTAATTAAAGAGTAAGTAATAATTTGATATCCCTAAGTAGTTAAAACACAAAAGGTAAATATTTCACGGTCCTTATTTAGAACTTTTGATTTCCGAATATCTTTTTCCCGCCACATAACCCATAACAAGTAGTTATTAAAAACTGACAATATTTGTACCTAGGTTTATTTAGTTGTTCCTACGTTTCATTGCATCTCCTAACCGCAGTACTTTTCTAGACTCTCCTATCTGGTCAATTTGGTTGCTGTGTCAGACTTTCTGGCACTGCCCCCGTCAGAATCTGGGTCAACCAGCGAAAATGCTAATCGTCAACGTGTTAATCGACTTACTGAGTTGCAAAGTTAATAATAACACTGACAGTGCATGGTTTAATTGACAGAAAACTTTCTTTCGCAAATGTAACGTAATTAGCTGAAGGTCGTAAGTTGGTTGAAACATTTGTTCAAGGTACAATGAAATATGAACACAAATATTATTGAGAGTTCCGTGCTAGTCTGCGATGTAAATAGATTGCGAAATATCTGACTTTCTTTCTGGCATTTCGCGACTAAGACACTACTCGTAGGTAATGAAATATAACATTACATAACATACGCTTCACGACTTGTGTATACACACTCCCTTTTTTATTATGGCAGGGTAGTCAGAGGCTTGAATGCCCATCTCCGAAATTTCGAAGGCATGTTAGGTATGTGTCATTCGAAGCCCGCGTATCACTAGATAGACAGTGCCCAACGTGATAGGTAGTGAACCATATCGCCGTATATAGGCACTGACTATTACCTATCCTGAGGGATAGGCAGCTTTCCTCACGATGTTTTCCCTCACCGTTAGCGACTGTAAATTATGTACTAAAATGAAATATATGTATTGAATGATGAACTAGCAATCTCTCAATATTCCACACCCAGTTGAAAAGGCCGGGATAGGTTTCTAAAGTTCTTTTTTCCTGGACAGAGCTTAAAAACAAAGCATGAATTAATATAAGTTATAAAGTTAAGTAAAGCTAAGTTACTAACCTTGCCAAAGCTTCCTTTGCCCAACACCTTAATGAAGTTGAAGTCTTCGATGTTGTATTTCCTGAACCTTGGAATCGACCGTGCCGGAGGGGTGAATTTGCCAGTTTTTCTAAACAAACTATATGCCGTTGACGCCTCTGAAATATACATAGAATATGAATACACCGCGACAGAAATATAAACTTAAGACTCGGTTGAATCTGGACGCTTCCTATGATAAATTCAGATTGTCATATGATGTAGTAAAGTGAATAAAATATTTGAGTTTTATTTAAGAAAACACATACTAGTCTAGAAACTAAATAGACTAATCATCTACTATCTTCCCGTAGTCTAAATTCCCGTGGCTACAAAGATGGAATACCCTATTCTATTGTCTTAAATATTTTGGGTTATACTCGTAATGAGTTGATTCCTAAATAGTATTTGTTTCCAACAACAGCTAAAAAGGCTTCAGATTTTATGTACTACCCTATTTTTCATAGGTTACGTATTTATTACTCGTAGATATTTAATTATTTGTTTTGTATTATTATAAATAAGGTTTCTTGTAAATATAACACCTGATTATCTTACTATGTATAACAATATGCCATTTTTTTTGTTTAACTCGTTACACAACACGTGTTTTTTACCTTGATCAAGTTATATATCATTGTGCGTTAGTAAACAAATGTAACGCCATCTATTATTAACATATCAATCAGTGATATTGCTCGTGAAATTTGGCCGGTGAGCGCGATCGGTCCAAACCAATGCCCCAACTGGCAACTGCATACGATTTATTGTTTCATTTCGGCTCAACAAACCCATTCTGTCAGTGTCAGTGGCGAATCGAGATGTACCAATTTGGAAAGACTATGTATAATGATCTGGGAGTAGAATTGAGCTGTAGTGTTCACAGGTTCTTTCCAACGGCAAATGGGTTTGCAAACCTCTAAGTTTCATAGTGACCTCCTCCATTATGCCAAGGAAAGGATAGATAATAAGCTTTACATTAACGTACATTACATAAATAGTTTAGGACACTAGTACAAGAATTCATATAAATTCAAAATTATGAGCAGTCTTTAATATTATTTTTGACTTGATATTATTTTTAATAACCACTGAACAAATTATACGATTTAGTAAAGGTCAAATAATTTTCGTCTCCCTGATTTAATGCAACTATGTTAATTCAGGAATAGACAGTTACTGTAGACGGCGATTAACTTATCTTGAATACAGTCTATCTGCTAAAAGTTTGCACTGAGTGATCAAACATCTTTGAAGTTACATATCAGTCCTTAAGCCTTTAACTAACCCTGAATTTTTCAACGAATAATCCGTAGTTCTGTTTGTGCCGTCTTATAATGAAACTATGTACAAATTTATGCTCTAAACACACTTTTGGAGTCGATAAACCATTCAGTATTAAGTATGTATAATATAGAACCTACATATATCAGTTACACGTTATTTTTATGGCCCTTACAAACTACCATCCTGCATAATAGGCAGGTAGTAGTAGTCTATTTACGTCAAGCAAGGTACTATATTTTTTATATGCTTTTTTCCCGTTTATTTCCAGATCATGATAGGTGGAGTATAAAACAACACAGTTGCTTTTCTCCGCGTGGCCAGCTTGCGTCATTCGCGTTTTATCTAATCCATCATGCGTCTTTACGACTTTTCGGATACTGTATCGGCTGGAGCATTTAAATATGGAAGTAACGCGGAATAATGGTCGTCTTGCAAACATACATACATATATATGTATTTACTTCCCTACAAATTTATGAAATAATGCAGTGGTAGGTAGCCTGGGATATAAGATGATGCTACAGCGTGCTGTCAGAGACGACTTAGGAAATAGAGGTAAATTGAATCTATTAGGCGATGGACTAGCAACATAGCACCAATATTCCATTTCACATAACTACGCCAACATTAATGCTATACTCGTAAAATGACCTAAGCGATATCATTAGCTTGTCTCCGAGGTTTTGTCTGTCCTGAAAGTGATTTAAAGATGTGAATGTATACGTATGTATGAAAGCCAAACATTTGAAGTACAAAATAAACTTACACAAACTTAAAGTTGTTTTGTTTTAATTTGGTTTTGTAACTGGCCCTGGGCAACATTTTTTCCTGAATGTTTCTTGTTGGTTCTTCTCTGACCCACAATCGAACTAACAGTAGAATTTTAATATTAATAGACAACCAGTGTCAGACAAATGTTTTGTCTTTCAATGAATGCACTGTACTATTATTTATGTTGAATAAAAACATTAGTAAAAAATAATTACATTGAAACCGCGTAGTCCGTAATTGCAAAAATCCGATACGATTTCTTTCGTAAGCAAAAGACGCATTTTGTTTCATTCCGTCAAAAACAAAATGACATTTCTTTTCTTAAAGTTACAAGGCCATTGATTGGACTGGGTGAAGAACACAATAATACTCTCGGGTCGTTGAAAGCTTTTCAAATGTCATACTATCTACTGTGGCTTATACGTGATATATATAGAATTTAGGTACAGGGACAGATTTTCGTGTACATACATACATATATAAACGGCTTTATATCCCTAACGCGATAGGCCGAAACTATTAATCGCTACCTGGAAGGATATTGACAAATCTCTCTTGCTTCACTCACATACATTAACCTTCTCATACATGATCTGTTCTTCACACTACTTATATGCCTTGAGAAGATGTTAGTGTTTTTTGCACTATACTGAACTAAGATTCTTCCTATTATGAGTAAATCTTATACGGGTTTGTCTAAGTTTGGGACGTAACTTTTGAGCTAACTAGTTGTCTTTCTTCCTGCTATGAGAAACTGGTTATGTACACTTCTACCCAGACCAACTAAGTTATGTCAAGTACGTTTATATGTGAAATTTTAAACTATATAAAAGAGCACGTGAAAGTATGACTGTATCTTATATGATTTCAGGATTTTAAAGTCGAAATGGCATTTGTGAAAAATAAATTTATAAAGCTATTAAATGTTTCTGTATAACAATGTCGACCTAAACATATTTTAAAACTTTAGTGATGAAATCATACTAATATAGTATTGAACTATTATCTTTTGAAAAGGTATATCAAATTGAATGTGTAATCAAATGTACATTTATATCTATCAAATTATCTACAACCCTTCGTACAATATACAATAGTCTATTCTTCTTCCTTCAAATTTAAAACCTTCGATAACAGAATCCTCCAAATTAACTTTTTTTTTTTAACTACCAAGAAAAAACGAGCAAGTATAGGGAAACATATTTCAAAGAAGAGTGCAAACAATTTTTTTCTAAGAAATGTAAATTAGTAATGACTAATGTTAAAAAGTTGTTCAGGGTCGAACTTTTCCTGTTGCTAGAAAAATCAAAAATAAAAATCTTTTGTTTAATCGTTTCTTCGAATGAATTATTCACCCACTTTGATTCAGTGCAACTTTACACTTCAACATTCACTCTTATTTATACATTGAAACATTTTTTCAATGTCATCATTCAATAGTTCCACGGTCATAGAACAATTACCGGGTTTGAGTATGCCAATTCATAAATTCAATGTGTAGATTGCGCTATTCGCTTATCGTTTCGTAGCGAAGAGTTGTTTAAATTTTCAATTGATCAAATATACTTTTGGTAGGCTATGGCGTGGGAAATTCGGAATGAAACTTGTTTTAACATTATAAGACTAAACGACTTCTAATCACTTTATATTGAAATAGAAATGAGTGACACCACCACAATGTTAACAAAGTATGTAGTTTTTTTGTTAAAACACATACTAACGTGTTTAATTCTACAATTTAGTTATGTGGTAACTCAAAGACACGCGAATCACCCCGCATGGAACAATGGTCATCTTGTACAACGATCGCAACATATTCTTGTTCAATCTTGGAAGTCAGATTGCAACCTATGAAGACAGTGGTCCGATTATGTCCTTGAGTGATCGTGTTTTATGACGTATCCTTCGACAGATCAGAGTGGATTGTTGATAGATTAAAACGGATTGCGAAAGAAATCTTACCAATATAGCTTGGTAAATTTTTTGTCATCCTATCAAACTAATTACAAGAATCACGGTACAAAAGGTCTATAAACTACCTTATCAGTGACTACCTACTTTATAGTGAAGCAAAGAACACACGTCGGAGTACTAATGTCATCACGTCTCGATATAAATGTTTAATTGTGTCGTCCGTAACTTGCCAGAATGTAGGCGTTGTTTATTTAAGTCGAATTTAATTATGGCTAATTGGGTCTTTAAGACAAAGCAATCACGCTACTGTGGTACCTACGTATTATGTACTAAAGAAGTGTAAGTTCAACTTATTGATATTAATTATAAACAACAGAAAATTATCGACAGTGGTAAAAGTAATTTAGATAAAGTAAAAGTTTGGTAGAGTACTACAGAGATCATTAATACGGTTAATGAACCAGTAGTCAGTTTTAGCCTGTTGTTGGAAACAAAGATCTAAGATATGCGAATTGTGGTGATAAGTAACCTATTCCCCAGTATTCTGGCTTTATGACTTGTAGATGAAAGTTTTAATAGATTCAAGTCCAAGACAAATTCGAATATTAATAAAAAAATCATGAATGCAATAATTAAGTAGCATAGTATAAAATCCTGTTTAAATACCGTAAAGAATTAGTGAATAGAGATATAATAAACATATAATATGATAAATTTATGATATAAAATGCTACGGATTATAAATTAAAACAGACACTAGTCTTAAACCTAAATAAATAAATGTTTATATCTGTTATTGTTAATGATTTCTACGCTGTTAATTTCTTAAAGACATATCAATCTAAATTATAATGAAACATAAAGCATTTAAAGAAACATAAACCAAAAACAAGTGTAAAGTCTATCTACTAAAATAAATGTAGAAATCTGACTACTAACACAAGTCAAACTTATAATTGAATGAAAAACTTGAACATTGGTTTAACCACAACATGAAATGCCGATTGCAAAAAGCAAAACAATTTAGAACATGGAACAAATAAAACATATAAATACATAAAAATACAGAAATACTTATCATTTATCGATATATAATGTTAAGTTAGTGCACCAACATCACACTTTGATTACTTAAATCACATTTACCGACTTAAAAGGACCTAATATTACGTACATCATGTATGAGTAATTATTAATAATATTTCGGGCATATATTTATCCATTTTATGTTAAGAATAGGAATGTACGTAAACTCTTATTACCTATATATAAACTCTGCAGTTAGAGGTTATCTAATAATCAAATAATTTGTACAATAAATTATTATGGTTTTTCTAAGGAAAATCGTACATATTCATACATACGTAAAAATTTACATACAAGCCCAAAGAAATAATTGTGTCCTAAGAAAAGACGCTACGATTTTAACCAAAGTGTGAAGCTACATTCAGTTAGTAAGGTGACATGCGCACAAAAGATTAGCTTACCCAGCATCCGTTCCAAGATATCAGAGGCACTTTCAGGAGCAGAGGAAGTGCTGGCTGTAGCAGTGTCACCACCTAAATACACACATTATAGAATCTTTGGGTCTCTCTCTTATTCATACAAACAAGGAAGGTTTGGAGAAGGATAAAAGATGAAGTACGATAAAGATAGAAAACTATTCAGTAGCTTTTCTTATCTGAGCGATGTATATTTTGAATAAAGAATATGTATTTACGAAATTCCGTCTTGCAAGAAGTGTTTAGAAAGAAAAAAAGTGATATTTAAAGAGATAGAAGTGCGATTCTTGTGACAATTCTTCATACGCTTCAACACGTGATTAAGGCAAAGAAAAAGTGAGAAGAAAAGAAGTTTAAGAGCTTTTTAAAGAATTTTATACATGCCATTAGAAGTTTTAGATCCAAATTCGTTTAAACGTACGAGTATCAAGCGACAATGTAAGAAATTCTATTGTTCAGTTTATTAAAGGTTGTTTTTTTCCAACTAATACCGAAGCTAGTATTCTTATATCTGTGACCGAAGTAATTCTACCAACTCTAGATCATAACACCGAACCAATTATACCTATAATAACAAAAAGACACGCTTGTAGCCGAAATAAGTGCAAAATTAATTTACGCCCGGAGTGATGCCAACAGTAAGTCGAGAGGCAGATCCAAAATAAAAATACTACACGTACGACGCTTTTGATGCCCAGCCAAGTCGATAGAAGGAACAAAAAGTGTGGCAGCTGATGTATTTTCTGCCGTTATGACTGCCTCAGTCTCTACCTTATCGCCGATTCATGAATTGAAGGCATAAAACAGGCCTGTCTTGAAATAAGTAACATATCTATGGCTTATCTGATATACTTTCTGACGTAGTCTTTTTAAGTTATTTAAAACAGTTAGCCTCTTATTTGATCGATGTCATATGTTTTATTCCATCTTTTTATAAAATATTATAATAGAAATCAGTGTTGCAATCTCTTCGTAATAATAACGGGCTAAATAGGCATAATATTTGATAAGAAAATCTTTATGCTATTCTGTGCCCATCGACATTTCGGCGGAAAAAGAAGTAATTGTTCAAAGCTTATAGCTGCTATGTAGTTTAAAAAATTATCTTGTCCTGATACTTGTAACCCCTATAACTATACTTGTGTAACTATATATTCGTATACATAAAGTTAAGGTAAGTTATTAGTATATTTTTAACTAATTTTCATATTTTTAAGCTCAAAATAAGAATATTTCTGCTACTGATTTGTAAAAAGGATGGTGTTCTATCATGAGTAAGAAATGTATTCTTAGACAGTGGCAAAACACTAAGAAAGTAGATATTATAAAAATATGGGGTTCATTTGCACATTCGCTAAGTGACGTGATCATATTAAACGTATCCCGTACGCTTTAATTCCTACTCTATTAACGTTTTCATTGTTTCTTAAGTTGTAGAACAACTGCGGAAATTACATATCCTTGTCATTTCATACAGGTAGAATACAACAATAGATTGAAAGGAATCATCTTAAAAGAATGAAGAATCGACTATTTGGCATCACTCCATTGGTGATTGATCTTATGTAAATCATCGTGACTCGATCCATTGTGTTTGCTTCCGTTTTGTATTTAGACAATGATATTCAATCCAATGTACAGAATGCGTATTAGGTTTTTTCTGTCAGTTTATAATAAATAAGCCTATTTGTTTATCCAACAGCTTATACGTAAACCAATTTTATGAATCGTCAGTAATTTGAAGCATCGGTACTCAAATTATTTTGCAGTCACAAGAGTAATATTCTAACATAAAATGTTAAGTGATTCGTAAAATATTGGCTAACTAACTAATCTTTATTGGTCGTAGCAGAAACGTCGGCATTCGTGGCGTCATTTGTATTATTATAGATGCTGCAAATTAGAGCTATCAATTATTTATGTACAGGTGAGCAGAAAACTTTGGCCGATATCCAAAAAGGAGGCACGATATCGTCCACCCACATAAAAACAAATAAACACTGCATATCCGAAGTCTTTGCGATCCAAGATTTATTAATGCGATTTTTTAAAACAATCTTTCTTGGCATTAACTAATTAATTTCAAAACTACGATAACTCATCAGGCTCTTTGATGAATTTTGATTGTTCTGTTTTAAATCATAAGACCAAGCAACAAAGTCGGTGAAAGATTTCAATGATCTTGAACTTTTGCTGGCACATTATTTGATGATAACTTACTAATTATAAACATTACGCCTGATACAAACCAATAAAGCATAGCAAATTATTTTTGGCAGCGTCTGACGTAGATATGTAACAGTGACGGTGCACACTGATGCCTAGGTGTTGGCCACGTGATACTCGTAAAATTTTGCCCTTCATTTTTTGTTCCGGAAGCATCCACTGTCACGTATTTATCTACCAACCTCTTCTCGTCCCACTCCACGTTCCCAAAGCTTCGACAAGAAGCCGTTGGTTCACGCCACACAGATTCGCTGTCAATTTCTCACATTTCCGATGGCAGTTCACATCGCAGTCTGTCGTAAATCATAAACAAAATAAAGGGTAGGCAGTTTTAACTGGTCAGCTCGAAGCCGTGCAGAAGCGTACGTGCAGGTGAGATATATACATGATTAGTGAAAATGTTAATGACTGAAGGAAGGGGTTTTGAAACAATTAGCCTATCTTTTACCTTTTTTGATTTGAGCGAAACCAGCAGGTGATGCAGGGGCCGAGGAGTCAAATCCGGAGTCATTGGACCCTGTTGAGGTCCGTCCGTCAGGGTTAGCCTCGCATTCGAAGAATTCAGTGGATCCTTCGCTCGAAGATTCGCTTTCTTCGTCAGACGATTCTTCTTCCGATGAACTTTCAGAACTTGAATGTATGACCTGAGGTACCTTCTTCTGCAAAGGCCTTGGTGTAGCAATCAGCGGTCTTGGTGCAAACTCTTGTTTAACGGGTTTCTTAGGCGCGGGTTTGACTGGGGCTTGAGTGGCTGGAACATCTAATTTCACTGGCGTTTGTTCTACGGGTTTAGTCAATTCAGTCTTTGGAATGTTTTCTTTTTCATTTGAAGTGGAGGTTGCGATTTCTGATTGCGTATTTGGTATTACAGCAGGTGCTTCAAGGTTAGCAGGTTTTGCATCATTAGTACTTTCTACGCTCTTATCTAATGCAGCCACGGCGTCTACCAAATTGCTTGGTGTGGGAACTTCGTTGCTGATCTCTTTAGAAAGTCCACAAGAAGTACATACATCATTCACCTGTTCTTTCTTCTTTTCCTTAGAACCCAATTTCTTTTTGGTTCGACTACCCTTTGATGACCCTGATTCAGAATTTTGTTTTGACTTTTTACCTTTTGAACCCTCGGGAGAAGGTGTCTTAGTTTTCGTTTTAATGACTTTAGGCGGTTTATCTGCAGCTACTTTCAATGGTTCATCTTTCTTTTCACAGGTTTCTTTTAATTCAACAGGTGATTCAACAATAGAAGTGGCTGGTTTACTAATAGAATCCGAAGTAATTAATGAAACAACTGTTTCGGCGGTTTTATTTACTGAAACTGTGTCGTCTTCTTTTATATTGACTGGGCTTTCGATTGGTTTGCTGTCTATTGTAGGTGGAACTGGAATTTCTTCAACAGTTTTGGGCTCGATTACTGGGGTGGTAAGTTCAGTTTTCACCTCGATTGTTTCAGGTACAACATTAGTTTCACATAACTCTTTTTGAATATTGTTTATTGCTGTGATATTCTCTTCTGAAGCAACAAGTTCGTTTACATCTGA
This sequence comes from Leucoptera coffeella, assembly GCA_030578115.1. Classification (NCBI taxonomy): domain Eukaryota; kingdom Metazoa; phylum Arthropoda; class Insecta; order Lepidoptera; family Lyonetiidae; genus Leucoptera; species Leucoptera coffeella. The sequence continues at coordinate 124,958 of JAMBLF010000140.1, read as the reverse complement.
TTTATTAGTTTCAACACTTATGTCCATTTTATTTGATTTTGCTTCCACATCCAAACTTCGTTCATTTTCTTTAGCTGTTATTACGGGGGTAATTTCCAGATTTGTTTCTTTGGATTCTGTATAACTAGGTTTTTCCTCTTCTGTAACAGGCGATGTTGCATTTGTCTCTGTAGATACATCTAAAGGAACATTAGTTTCCATTTTATCAGCTGGTGACGACTCTACTACATTGTCTTCACTACAATTTTCCTCCTCTTCTTCTTCGTCACCGAGCCAAAAGTTTTCACGTCTACTTTTCTCAATCCTTTCAAGTATGTTTTGCCTACGGTTTGCTAAATAAATAGTTTCTCTTTTACCAATCTTTTCCCAGAAATTTCCACCATCAGGTTCGGGAGAGGGTGATTTACTTTCACTTTGACTTTTCATTTTTCTCCTGACACTAAGCCTGTTATATGAAAATATCATGGGCTCTTCTACATGACTAACGTAGGACAACTCTAACTCTTTCTTTGCTGGCGCAGTTGTCTCCTCTACGGTCACATTATCAATAACAAATTTAAGAGGACTTTTAGGGGGAGATACATCCACATCAACAGTTGCTTTTATTTTTGGTTTCTTTTTAGATTTAAGTTTAGACTTATCTTCGTTTATGCTATCAGACCGTGCATTTTCGTCAATCACAGGCATATTTCTTTTAGACAATTGCCTATTGGGAAACTCACTAATTGAATCCAGTCGACCTAGACCTGAACTCGAAGCAGATTTTTTCAGACTACGCTTTTTTGAATTCTTGAGGGAACTGAGTCGGTTGTGTAAGGAATGATCAGATTTAGTCGTTTTGAGTGGATTTTCGTTTCCATAGGATAATCTGCGCTGTAGAGATCCATCACTACTACTACATTCACCGTCAGAAACACCTACTTTAGATAAATCCATTGTAACAACGCTTAGATTTTCTTTCCGTATTAGAGAGTCTAGTAGCTTTGCTTGTTCTGCAAGAATTTCCATTGAGCAACGTCTGTCGGGGGACTTAGTTTCACTTCGATTCTCACTAACCTTGTTTTCTGAGGCCTGGAGTAGAGCGCTTTGTTCTTCTTGTGTCTTTGGCGAATCCCGCTTGTGAGCATTAAAATCGTCCGCACTTTTATCTTTCACTATAAACTTTTCCACTAACTTTTCACCTAGACTTTTCTTCTCCCTTTTATCTTTATACACTAATTCCTCCGATAGCTTTTCACGCCATCTCACAGACACTTCTGGCTCTGGCACTTTTTCTTCATTTGCTTCTACTTGATTCACATTCGATGCTGCTACAGTTGCCGTTTCGGCCTTCCTAGGCGAATCCCTTTCTTTCCTTTTTATCGTGTGAAGCCTAACCACCGTTCTTCCTCTTTTTATGGTACTCCTCTGAAGACCAGGAGAGGAATCGATACCAGTCTCTGGTTTACCATCAACACGAGGCATAAATGGACTACTGCTATCTTGCTCTTTTGTATTGACTTCTGGGGCTTGGGCCACTGGTTCAGGTTTTGCCTGATAGCGGTCTCTTGAAACATTGATGTCTTCAGTGTTGATATTGATCGGCCTGGGCGTGTAGCTCGGCACTGGGTAATGTCTGCTAGTCAGAGGAATCCTGCGGGGACTGTTGATCCTCACGGGGCTTGACGTACTTCTCTCTGATATGGTGCTTAAAATGGGAGCGTAGGTCCGACTGGTGGGGCTCCATCGTGGCGTGAAAGGGGTCCTGGAGTAACTACTGATCGAGGAGTGCTTGGAGTAGTTCCCTCCCGGGTTCATATACGAGGCACTGTAGGACATTCCGATAGGTGAGGCACTAATACTACTGTAGGGGGCACTACTATAGGGGGAGGTTCCGCCGAAGTACATATTCGATATGTGCTCCGAGTAGAGCGGCATGCTAGCGCGGCGACGCTATTTCGGTGCGAGTGAGCGCTCGAGGCGCCGCGGCGAGGACTGGCCGCGCGTCGCTGCTGCTGTGACGGCTCCAGGTGCAGCCGCCCCCCGCACCCCGCCCCCGCCTCACGCGGTTCGTGATTGATTGACGAAACGTCTCGCAGACAATTATAGATCCGCGACCCCTACGACATTATCCGAGCGTGGAGCGGCAAGCGCACACCTGTATCTTGATTTCCTTTTATCCGCAATATTTTTGCAACTCGTTAGACGAGTCTCGTTCTAATTATAGATGGCGTTGACAAGAATAGTAGCTCCAATGTTATGCTCGGATTCATTGAAATTGTTACGTGTTTTTTTCTAGACATTTTCCGTATTATTGGCCTATAAATTGCCCAACGTTTTGTCTGCGACCGCCCGTGATTATGTATTTGATAAATAGTGCGACTTGCTACTCTTGGCTGAATTAATGTTGTATCAATCCGTAAAGTACATACTCGAATGGTGTAACAGCAGTGGATCGCACTTAAATTATTACACTAGCTTTTTGCAATAAATTAGGTATTTTATGATACGACGATCGATTGTAGTAGTAACGATAACATAGTAAATAGAACATTAATATTATTTTACTCATTTTAAATTTAAAGCAAGGAAATTAAACGAGCTGTGAAATAATGCCTTTAAAACAGCGTCGATAATTTTGAAGTAAAAGACCTTTATATAAGGATTAAGTGATAATGAACAAGTAAATAATAAAAAAACACTGATTACATTATTAGTCTGAATTTAATGAAGAGCCATTAATATAGCATTGACGTTATTTACAACAAAATAAATTCTAATAAAACAATGAAGGTATATTGAAATAAATTATATGTACAAATTTGTTAGTCATTTTTAATTTATGTACATATAAGTTATATATGTCTATTCATCCCCTTTATTGCACATAGAATCTGAGAGATACATATTATCGCCATGGTCAACTTTAGCAAAACTCTTACAACATACGAAGAAAGGCAGTTAGTTAAGAAACAATGGGGCCGATTAGTACAAACGAAGACAAAATGTCTAATTCATTATGTCTTTTCCGAAAGCAATGAAAGGACCTGAGTACATGTATGTCATTATACGTATCTCAACCATCAATGCAAATGCTTAAGTGACCACCATCTTTATTCTGATAGCCGTTAGGCATTCATAGTCCATTATTATCTTTGTATATTTATAATTAATTGTATTTTTTTATACAGTATCAGACATGAGGTACCGATTATAGAGAGATGTATCGACATTAATACATATACTTTCACGTCCTTTCATCCCTTCCGAAGTCTAGATCTATGGAGTTGTTGGAATGACATATGTAACATCATTCTCAAGTTACTTGGATGGTTACTTGGATGGATGGTTGTTGCAATGGCATATAAAAACATCATTGTTGCTAGCTCATTACCCTATTCATTCCAAATACCCTTAGTCCCTTAGTCTTTACGACATACCGGGAAGAACGGCAACTTGTTAACATTCTTTTTATATCCCGTATTTGCACTATATATATATATATATATATATATATATACATACGAGTATATAATATATAGGTCTATATATGTGGGAGACATACATGTATAGATGTACATTTATAAGTAAGAGATAAAGCCTTACCTTCACACTTAAGTCCTTGTTGAAAGAACCCATACAGTAGTCCCCCACAATGGTCGCAGAAAGTAGGGGACATGAACTGGTGGGGTCTGAACCGGTGGGGCACGTCCACCTTGAAGCGCTCTCGAAGGTACTGAGAATATGAACGTAGATTAGTATGGGTTAATCCTTGCAGAGGGGTTATACTAAACTCTAAGCACTAACGGTGAGGGAAAACATCGTTAGGAAACCTGCCTTTCCCTTGGGATAGGTGTAATTGCCAGTGCATACGGCGATATGTTCACTATCATGTTGGGTGCTGTCTATCTAGACTAGAGAAACGCGGCTTTGGTTGACCCATACCTAACATGCTTTCGAGATTTCGGGGATTGGCACTCAAGCCTCTGACTACCTCGCCACAATAAAAAGGAAGTGTGTATACACAAGTCGTGAAGCGTATGTTTTTATGTTCTAAGTACTCGTACTCGAGTGTTTGTAAGGAAGTGTATGAGTGTTAGTGAAGCGAAAGTGGTTTGTCAGGATCGGATCTGATAGAGGGATTCGTGATCTCCATTCCTCTCCATAGGGAAACAGGGGTGATGTGTATGTTGTAAGAAAGTTAGTTAATGTTGTCTCTAATAACGAAATACTTGATCTACGCCAGTATCAAACCTACTACTTTTCACAACATAGTCGGTACCCACCAAGACAGGTCCCATGTCACTTTATACAAGGCTGATCGTATTGCAATATTTACTTTGCTTAGACATCTACATCTGAGGCCCAAGTCTACTGATGCGTTTTAGGACAATCATAATTCAATATCACGTCAGTAATAGTGTGATGTTGGTAGTGCATTAAAAATGACGAAGTTTGTCTCTTATGCTATTTCTCGAAAAACTTCACAATGCTACTGAAGTGATATTGAGATGATATTTTTTAAAAAGCATTTGTGGATTGGGCTCCTGGTACATTTCATAATTTCGTGTACGTACACAAACATTACCATTTCATTTACTTGTAGTTATAGAATTGAGTGTTCATCTCATATTGTAAAGATAGTGGCGTATGGTATCATAAATCCACTACTACTCATTAGATAACACTGAATACCCTGAACTAAATATTCATGGTAAAAAGAGACCAAGGGGATGTGTTCATATCTCCGAGGTTCTGTCCACTTCGAAAGGGATTAAAGTATATGAATGTTTATGTAACTTTTACTGAATACAACCGTTTAGGTGACAATTCTATAGTGATTAAGTACATTAAGAACTAGACGGGTGCATAAGAAGCTAGAATCAAGTAATAAATTAAAGCGATGGATGGAAAGGGGATTCAGTATCTGAAATTGCAAAGGACTTACTTCAATCATACATTCTCTTTGGGTGTAAGAAGTTTCAGTAAGAGACTTTCCTATTATATTCATTCACAGGTGTGGAAAATTTATTGCAATCTTAACAAATCCCGACTTAAAGACAAAAGGTCTATACGTTTTTTTTTATTAATACGTGTGGTGCTATCTTCTCAATGTTGGTCAGGAAGTACCAAAGATATAGCCACTTTAATGCACGTTTATACTGGTCACACTCGTTTATAGGTTTAGGCAGAGTTCAGGATCACTATTTTATCCGATGTTAATATAACAGTTTCGTTTCAATAACATCTACACACCTAGTACACAATGTATTTTAAGAGATATTGGCCATTTTTTTTAATTTTACAAGGAAACGGGACTTATCTTGTATATTTTATAAAGTCACTGAGAATGACCTGTGATCAAGGCCATTGCAACGTGCTCAAAACATCTGCTAACAAAGGTAATATTTTGTTTAAAAAATATACACAAAATGATAAAAACCACAATGTAATTTAGCTTACAATGTTAAACTGAAATTGACATTTAGGAAATACAGTCGTACTAGTTAAACGCATCGCCATTATTAAGATATGCCGACAAGGGTTAATTTCAATATCCATTCAATATTCATTTAAATCACGAATCAAACCATGGACAAGTGCTATACAAAAGATTAAGGAATATATATGAATGAAGTGGAAGGGCAGTTACTTAGGGGCCGGCCTAATAAAACATATAGCAGTCAGATAGACGCTATATTGAAAAAAGGTGACGTTAGGAGTACCTATAACCGCCGAGTGTGTATGAGTGTCAATGAACCGAAAGTGGTCTGTCAGAATCGGGACAAATGGGGATCCGTTATCTCTGCCTACCCCTCTATTGGAATCAGGTGTGTATTTTTGTACAAAAGATTAAGAATTGCGCTTTGTCTGAATAAGATGTTTAATTGATTTAAATGCATATCATTAAATTCGCGTTCATATTGATAGAAATATAAATTATTACATTCTTTAACAAGACATTCCTTCTTTGTAGCATGAAGAACAGAAGAGCTAGCACGAAAGGTTAAAAAGTTTGAGGGATACAAGGAAGATTTTACTGCATCTTTTTAGTTAGCGAAGTAGAGCGATGAATGATTCACTGGCATAGTCGAAATGATTGAATGGGTTAATAAAGAAATGTTATATATTCACGTCTTGTAATCCCTTTCCGGGTGGACAGAATCTCGGAGATACATTCTACGTTTCTTTTTAGCATGAATATTGGAGTTGCCCTGTCATAAGGGAATTTTGGTGACTAGTTGCTAACTCATCGCTCAATATATTCTATTTACCCTAGTCCCTTAGTCGACTCCTACGTCATCCCGGGAAAAGTTACTAGTTAGCTTTCTTTTAACGTCCAAAATTAGGACAGGATTATACATATATATTGTATATACATATATACTTATCGGCCAATGAAATGCGATTGATCTGCAATGCTTCTACTATTACTACTAACTATTATATTATAAACTATACTATATAAAAAGCGGCTATAGCCCAGTGGGTAAGACCTCGGACTTCCTATGAGAAGGGTCCTAGGTTCGAATCCCGACTCTGGCATGTACCAATGAATGAAATTTAAAAGTGTTTTTCATTTACGTACATAATTTACAGTCGCTAACGGTGAGGGAAAACATCGTGAGGAAACCTGCCTATCCTCAGGACAGGAATAGTCAGTGCCTGTATACGGCGATACGGTTCACTGCCTATCACGTTGGGTGCTGTCTATCTAGTGATACGCGGGCTTCGAATGACCCATACCTAACATGCCTTCGAAATTTTGGAGATGGGCATTCAAGCCTCTGACTACCCCGCCATAATAAAAAAGGGAGTGTGTATACACAAGTCGTGAAGCGTATGTATATTATAAACGAGTATACTAACAATCGTAGCGTCCGAATTAGTGGAGGAACCGGGACATTTGCCCAGGATCTTGTCGTGGCATCGCTTGTGGACTGCCGTTTGGCACGTGGTACACTTGTAGCCTTGCTTGCCGAAACCCCAGAGGAACTCCTTGCAGAAAGCGCAGAAGGTCGGCTGTCGGAAGAACCGCGCTACGAACCGGTGGCCGTGAGCTTCGTGTATCCTGGAATTAGAGAACTATATGTAAGTCTGATAAGGTCACTACTTAGGTACACTACCTAAGGGTGCGAACGGCTCCTACTGACTTAACCGCTCCGTATGTATAAATGACAATATTTTTCTAACTCTTATTCACGTTCTCTAATCTCTTTCAGGGTGAACAGCACCTTGGAGACACGTTAACATCTCCTTGGTAAATTTTCAGCATAAATATCGGTGTTCTGATGTCATGTGAAACTTTGGACACAGGTTAATAGCCCATCACCCAATAGATTCTAGTGACCCTTCTTTTTACGTCTCAGACTAGTACGGGCACTATCATAATATTTCTTCTTTTTCTATCTCAGACCAGCAGAGTATATCAATTATATCAAAACTGGGTGCAGATGGTATTTGGTTCTTGATCCGATTGAAATTGTGTTGTTGATTTGTGTAGAAGAATACATTGAAACCTATCTACCATGCTATATATCAGCCTAAATAGGTTAAACTGGAGCATACACGTAAAACCTGGAATATATCTGGTATAAACCAGGTATATGAATGATAGAGCAAACAGCTATGATGCCACAATTTATGTCCTATAGTTATGATGTCATATAGAACATTGGTAACAGGCTGCTAACCCACCGCCAATAGATCCCTTTGACGCCTAGTCCCTTATTCATCTGCTACGACATTCCAGGAAGAACTAAAGACCTGTATAATTTAATGATTTTTGTGTTTTTGCAAATAAAAGATGTAATAGTTGTGAGCCTTACTTCTGGTGCTTGATGGCCCCGCGGCGTTGCGTGATCCGCTTCGCCTTAGACCTCCGAACCAGCGCCTCGCACTCGCCGCTACCGCCCGCGCCTGCCCCTAACCATTGCTGGAATGGACACAAATGTACGTGTTAAGGTCATTGTATGTAGATAAGTATAGAGATAAACTCGAACTGTCATTATATCGAAGATACTCGAAGAAGAACGATATTTTACCGGAGATGGACACTAAACCCTACGACTTGTTGATCGTAGATGTTAATGTCTCCAGACGTTACAGAGGGCAAATTAGGGTATCTTTCTACTAGAGTAAAACTATGCTACGTTGTTAATTTCCTCCTATACATGGATGTTAAGGTCTTACGTTTATATGTCATATAGACTATTCCTGACGTTATGGGAGGTAAAGTACCGGGGTATCACTCTACTGAAGCAAAACTATGCTACGGTTTTAATCTCCTCCTAACATACATATAATTCACTTCCATAGCTTATGATTTTGATTGTTGCTTATAAATTGTTATCATAGCAACATAACATATGTAGCTTTGATATAACAGCGCCCATAATATGGAATATGTGTATCAGGTTGCTAGACCATCACCGTATTGCATTTACCCATAATCTCTTAGTCATTTCTTATACTACGCTCAATAAATGCAGATAGTACTAATCTATTTACACACCAAACAAACAGCCACCCGTTATTGTGTCATCAAACAGCAATGATTACAAAACAGTGAATAAAACTTGCCTACACAATAAAATAGTCCAGCCTAACATAACTCTTATATCCACTAGTAACAATAAAACCGACGGCTCAATACGTTTTGGATGGCCGCCAACATATATACCAATGAAAGGTGGATGGTACTCCATCGTGAGAGGAAACAGGCGTAAACAGGAAGCGAACTATTGCATATTTTACATACATACACACTTTTCTTAGAGTTCCTAAAGAGATGGAAATTACACGAGTATTTAATGAATATAAAAGGGCGTTATATATTATGTCAAATCTGGTCCCACTCTAGGACGTAAATACGAGTAGAAAACTTTAATGCTTACTTTCTTCCCGGATTGTCGTGGGGAGTGACTTACGGAATAAGCGTTAATATATAATAATATTAAGAAAAATGGAATAAGGAAATATTAGACGATGAGCTAGAAACCTGCATCCAATATGCCATATCCATCACAATCCTAACAATATTTCCAAAGACGAATGAAGAAATGATTTGTCTCCACAGTTATGTGCATCGCGCAAGTAATAATGTAATTAATTAATGTAGTTTGTTTCAACACGTGGACATTCTGGTTCTCGTTTGATCACCGAAATTAAGCAAGGTTGAAGGTGCTCAGTATCTCGATGGGAGACTTATCGATCAATTTTCAATGTGTAAAGAATGAATCCAAATTCATAATATCGGTCAGGATCTTATTATTATAACCTTAAGTTCAATAACCCCAAATATGATTTATTTTTATGCCATTTCAATTGAGGTTGGCTTTGAAGTAGGCACTCAGGTTATAACCCATATTGTATAAATAAACAAGAAAGTTTAGAACCGCAAACAACCTAATTTTATCAAGCCCGGTTTGAGTTATGGATGTCAGGAACTAAGTGATAAACGAAGACCAGAAAGAATGGGAACGAGTGATTATTTACCAGCTTTTATTTAACAAGAAACATTTATAATATATTATTCTTCTATGCTTTATGACTATTATACAAAATACAAGGCTTTCTTTATTCAGCTTGAGATAGAAACTTAGCGTTGCTATTATCATTATTTAATAAACTGAGCAACTTCTGCTTTCAGTCTTGATCAAACAATATAATACTATAATAGATACTGTAATGGAAGGGTCTTTCGAATCTATGTTACAATGATGTGCTTCAAATTATTTACTTTTATGTAGAGCAGATACACTAGGTGTCATTAATTTATTAATCGAAACCTTAATATTATACAGTAATCATGGGTAAACAAATTAAAACTATAAACTTCAAGTAGAAATATAATTAAATTATATAGAAAATATCTTTATAGTCATCGCTGTCAGAGGGTGGTAGGGTTCCCAAGACACTGATAGCATTCTCCCTCTATACACTAGGTAAAGTTATAGTTCACTACCATATTGGTCAGCTTATAAAAACTTTTGTGCAATTGCAGAAATCGAATTCAGAACAAGTTTAAACATTTTTCCGAACATGTCAAATTGTTGTTGTCAATCATGAACACAGGGCAACAAACGTTTCTGTCGCGGTGGGCAAATCAGGAACTAATTTAGTTATAATGTTCAAATGGCAGTAATAATAACAAGAACGCGACAGCAGCGACACCACAACCGCGTCAGAAAAGTCTGTGACACAAGATTGGTTTGACAACGCGAGTGTCAACGTACCAAGATCCAAGACATTGGTCGCGGGACATTGCCAAGCTGCGACGTCACTCACTCGCCATATTACTTTTAAAAAGGCACACAAAATGTGTTGTTCTCAGTACATTTAGTACAAGACTGTCAGCTCACGATTCAATGGACGAGGACCCGGCTGATCTGGCTCGGCTTGGTGTTCGTGTGTAATTGCCAAAATCGAGAATTCATTAATGATGTATAGCCGGATATGGGGTGTGCGAGCTAAATGTCATTTCAGATCATTTAATGCGTTAGTCATAGCAATGAACGAGCGTTGTTTACTGAGTAAACACATAAGTAACGTAACGTGTATCATAAAGCACTCACAACGAGCTATGTGAAGCATACGTTGCCTCGTGTGAGACGAGGCTCGAATAAGACCAGTGAAATTTCAATGATAAAGTATAAAAGAAAACGCGTTCACGACCATTAACCCTTGCGGGGCAGTCAGAGGTTCAGGTATCCATCTCCGCAATTGCGAAGGTAGTAATGGCGACCTCGAACCCACGTGTTGACCAGATAGTCAGTACTCAATGTGATAGCCATGTCGCCATTTACAAGCACTAACTATTATCTGTTCGGGGAACAGGTAGGTTTTCTCACGATGTTTTCCCTCACTGTATTATTCAAATCTCACTTGAGAGATTAATGAATTTCTATTTACATCATTTTGCGAAAATCCATAACTACGGTAAAATAGGAAACCTTTCCTTGAGTTATCATATTTTGACTAAGTCAAGTAAGGTGTAATAATGTAGTATTTGATTGTCAGTGATTCTGTTTGTCTAAATATATCTTTTCCTCGATATATGTCGTAATCATAACAACTTACGATGAACGCCAATATATTATAAATGAGGCTAATGTTTATACCTATCACGTTGGGTTCTGTCTATCTAGTGATAAGCGGGCTTCGAATGACCTAACATGCCTTCGAAATTTCGGACTACCCCGCCATAATAAAAAAGGGAGTGTGTATACACAAGTCGTGAAGCGTATGCTAATGTATAATGTATGTATGCTAATGTTTATCTCAATTTGTGTAACCCATTAAATCACACTAATTGCTTTCACTGCAATTCAAATATACGATATAAATTTTGGGATTAACCAATCAAATCGATAGTTTTACTATACACGTGGGCATCCGTAAGTCCCTTCTTTGTTCCTACAGCTTTTATCCTACACGTGTATGAATCCAAGATAATAAATCTTCCAGCGTGGCTACTATAATTATCTTGACTACCTTATTATAGGCACCTGCTCTGCCAGTTCCATGTCACTTCACTATTTCGAAAGCAATCAACAAATCTCGAAACCCACTGTTTTGCAACGTGTCTTGGGAATTTTGACTAATGTACGGGCAACGTGTTTTTGATACGTAACTGTACAAAATATTACGTATACCCGGTGTTTGTATTGTGAAGAACAGAAGAGCATGTATGAGAAGGTTTATGGGTGTGAGTGAAGCAAGGGAGATTTGTCAGGATCGTTCCAGGTGGTGATCGATAGCCTCTGCCTATCCCGTTGGGGACGTAGGGGCGTGAAAATAAAGATGTATGCTTGTCACAATATTATAATCTAATAAAATAAATAAACTATCGTAAACATTTGTTTAACTTCGAATTAGCTTTTCATATAAAGTACGAAATAAAAAATTAAATATCATGGAAATTAACCTACCAATGTACATCAGAAATAAACCCATTACTGTCATCTCCTCCTGTATTATATATCTGGATCCTTAGACTACTTACGTCATGGCAGAAAAGCAGCACGTAGTTACATTTACCTCTAATCCCAGCACGGGGCGCACAGGAAAACAATATCCGTAAAATATGCGCATAAAACGGCGCAAAACGGCAGTCTCTCAAAAGCTCATAAATTCATCAACTACCTACATAACTTTGTTTCGGACGTAAAATAAATCATAAACATACTAGAATAGCATTTCGCCGCTTTAATGCCCTAGCACAGGTGATTATTATGATTAATATATTACTTTGATATGCACTGCATTAGAAATAGTATATCGTTACAGTTTCTTTGCAATATAGGCTGCGTTAGTGCAAATACTTCATCTGTGAACGGGTTTGGACTTACCAACTGTCACGTGGGTTGTAGAGTAGACTTTGAGTAACTAAAATACTCAGGCATACACTTTTGGGCTCAAGAGATAAGCACATACATATGCGTATAATAAGTCTTTTCTTCATCGCTCTTTTATAAACTCTACACAAATCGTATATATTCACAAGAAAAATTTGATAAATGCTTCACAAATCTACCTAACTAGAAATCTACCATATTATACTTTTCGTAATAAATTTGGATGATGTACAACCGTACAGAGTAATATTATGATAAAAGCCATTATTTAGCAAACATTTTTCATACTTATTACACTACATTCTTTTTAAGGAAAGTGTTCATCGTGTGACGAACATAAAAGCATATGAATGGATAATCAATGTAGTTGGGGCTACAGAGATCAATTTGATAATTAAATTAATATTTAATAAAAATTTAATCAGGCAGGATCGTTCAAGGAGGTAATAACTTCTCTCTACCGGTCCCATTAGAAAGTTAGAGGCATGAACAATGTACCCATGTGAGTCTATATTGGTTCGTGATATAGTCTCACGCTAACTGGGACCTTAACGGAATGATTTCAGCTGCCTATCGTCCGATTTGTACCTAAATGAAAGTAATTCTGATAAAAAGTGGCTAAATCATGCAATGGGATAACAATAAGTCACTGTCACATATTAATTTCATCAAAACTCTGATAGCAGTAAGTGACCAGGAAATATTACGTCTCTGATGTTGTTTTACTCTGAAAGGACGGGAATTATGCGTAAAGATATAATTAAATAAGTATGTTTTTTGGTAAATGCGTATGTTTATTTCAGAGTATCTAAAGAGTACCAACCTGTTTATGTTTATATGAATTTATCCTAAACCTTGTGAGGATAGTATTTGTGATAGACATTTGATGTTAGAGATACATTGTAATGGCTATAAAGACTTATTAGATTCACATAATGTTCGTAGAAAGCTTTCTAAGTCCAAACACGTTTCGTCAAGCAATTATACATACCATATCATATAACCATTAAACCACGTCTTTTTATACCTTTTAAAGTAAACTAAATCACGAAAACATTCTCAGTCACCTATAGATTCACTGCTGGAGTATTAAAAACAATCATAATAATGGAATTTTGCTGATATTTATACCCATTGTCCAATAAGTTTATTTACTTAAAGGGAAATTAAACACGTAGTCAGGAATCTTTACCTAAGCCTAAAAAATGAATTTTAAAAAAATATTCTGCCATTAAACTCTTAAATCCTGTTGCAAGAAAAGTAGCTGTTTAATTTTCTACTGTCGCAGAAATGCAATGATAAATATTCAGTACATAGAACTGTTTATAAATGAGCTTCCGTGATCTCTACCTTTCTCTCTGTATGGAAATAGACGTGATGTGTATATGTATACTATACAGTACTGCTCATAAAGTTAAAAGAAGTCATACCTTAGTCGTTCGTTCAGTATACATATATTGAGAAATACATTATAGACTTCAAGTACCAAAACCCGATAAATCTCATGACGAAGCTTCATCGCAGCGTGCTCTATGTGACGAGATCATATATTATACGTACATATATATAAACAAATTCACCTGTTGCCAAAACATGGAAGACAAGCCACGTCACATCATTTCCTAATGAATGGAAGGGAAAAACTCACGTTATGCGCTCTGTTCCGGGGCCGGCGCGGGACAGGGGAGGTCCGTCGCCGAAGTCCGCCTCCCGTGAAAATCATCCAACACCTTCAATCCACGCTTTTCAAGTTCTTCCCTCCATAAAATCACGTTTAACTAGCATTTTTAACGATATTTCTAACAGTATTTATTGCCAAATAAAACCAAGGAATCACTTTTTTTATTTTGTACTTTTGGCGCCATCGCAAAACGTCATGGCATGTTTACACTCTCAGCGGCGATCGCGTCCCAAATATTGCTATCGTTGAGCAAGCGTAGTGGAATCGCCTGGGTATTTATAACTCGGCGGATTCCAACACTCACGATTGACGGTTATAACTTTTTACACGACTTTCAGCACTTACGGTTTTGTGAGAACTGGCCTGGCTGGAATAGCATTCTGTTGTCTGCGCGCTGACTCACTGGCAGTACACACACAAACCGTGGCCTTATGGGAGCATTTAAAACGTAACGATTGCAGTTTAATATTATTGTATACCTTTACGTTCACTTGAAATTCACTTGGGCTCAAAATAGTTCATGATATAATGGTTCAGAAGTCGCATAAATCAATGAAAACTACTGTAAAGTTAATTCACTATGTGTTCCCTCAATTATAGATTTCAGAGCTTGTTTATGCTAAAGTTGAATTATGGATTACAGTGTCTCTGAGGTTTTGTATTTCCAGAAATAAATCGAAAATCGAGAGAATATCTATAGATGTATGTTTGTGTCATGGTCCAAATAAAATATCCCTGAATGAAGTTGTAAAAAGTAAAACAAGTTTTTGGGACTTAAGACTTTCAATTCCTACCGCTCGCATTCTACACATTCTAAATAAAAATACAATTATAATAAAGTGAATGTCGGCTATAGAAGTTAATAGTATTTTAGTAATATGTATGATAAAAAAGCTACTTGCCCAGGTTCTGGTATGTCCTAAAAAGTGACTAAGAGGTTAAGATAGTATATTACGCAATTTACTTTACATCATCACAAATTTAAACTTTTTCTTCATATTTATTAATATGTAAACTAAAATTTCTTCAACCTTTTTCGTTCTAATCCCTCCCTCTGAGTTTACGGAAGTTAATATATTTATATATAATGAATTCAATTTACATCCATTTGTTTACAAAACATGCGAAAATATTTCGCTTACGTATATTTTATGGTGTAGGTAATTTTCTTTGATGCGAAATTACTTTGATATCGTTTATTTCGGTACGTGTAAAAGGGTAAAGGTAAACACGTCAAATTGTAATACACACCTCATGGTATCCGTAAATCCCAAAAGGTGTAAACAGACCTTAGATATGATAATTACTTAGTCTTTCTTGGGATCGGCATCACGCCTTGCCATTCAAAATCGTGACATAAATATTTTTTATACACACATATACATCACGTCTATCATAGGGATAGGCAGTGATCACGGTGCCCCTTTTGGCCCAATCCTAACACCACTTTTGAACTAACACTCAAGCACCTCCTCATACACACTTGGCGGTATAGGTACTTCTTACTTCACCCTTTATCTTATATATTATATAACATAATTAAAGTATTATAACATACAATAATATACAGAAGCTGTAAAGAAATAATACGAGTATATAAAAATAATCCTAAATCGGAAAATTCATAGACGTTTAAACGATACTACGACCTTTTAACAATTTATCGTAGTACTAGCCACAAGTAGCATAGGCGACCTTCGTGGTGCTACGGTTAACCTTTTATAACACTAATCTTGCGGTTCCGAATTCTATTCCCGGAGGACTGGAGTGTATATGTAAGTGTGTATGGAGTGTATGTGTGATGAATATAGATTTTTTCATCTCGTTATATTGTGGTTTTAATTTAAACGACCTCTGTGGCGCGAACGGTTAACCACATGAACGAAATCGTGAGGTTCCAGGGTTTGATTTCCAAAGGAGACGGGGTAAAGAAATTATTACTCGTACATAAACGCTTATAATGAATTTTTTTTTGGTGTCGTTACTGATTCTCATTTTACGTGACGTCATTTTACAAACTTTATAAAAGACGTGAGAATGCGCGTTAGCGCATTCACTCACTGAACGCATAATATGTAGTTTTATACTGTATGTAATACATGATTGATGGATTGATTTACAAAACTATGTGTACCTCATTGATTGATTGATTTACCCGGAACCCAACTAATCATATTTAAGTGGTTAATCATTTGCACCATGGCATCAGTCATATGAGTAGGCTTTTATATGCATTGTTTACATTGAGATTTCAACACTTGTTTTAAAATGTTTGGTATGTTTAATGACCAACTGACAACTGCGTTTGGATTCTTGTAAACTTTTTTTGTAAACAAACGTAATATAAGTACTTCGTACGTAAATAAAACTTATCTATATTAATAACTAACTGTGTCTGCGACTTTGTCTGAGCGGGATAGTTATTTTAAGCATGATTCATTCAGATAAATACTTCCACATCATCAGCCTGTATGCATCCACTGTTGGGCATAGGCACGAACCAAATACAAGGAGGACCCGGCGAAAGGAGCGGTCCCCATTACGCGGTGCGGAGTCCAAATGGCGAGTTTTAATTGGTGCGGAGTCTAAAAATTAAGATACCTATGTTTTGTCTCACAAATGCCGTGTTTTAATTGGTTGTAATATCTCCCCTCCATCTCGCGTGCCTCGTTTCACCCCGCGAAATGCCACGCTAGTTTCCATACAAATATTGTGTAAGGCCACTCCTCTTATTAATTACTCCATGGGCGTAAGCCCCCACAAATGGCATCACTACTCCCTGTCAGTGGCTGTTTGCATCTATTCGATGCCAGCCAACCCGCGTAGACCGATTTTTTAAGTGCGGACGAATTAACTATTATGAAATAAAATACATTGTCATAGATTTTTTCTACACTTTCCACTGTTTTTTGTCCTAAAGGTTGCAGCGTGATTTTATACACTCTCAAACCTTCCTTGATAAATTCTCTATCCAACCAATAAAGATTTTTCAATTCAAACCAGCACTTTCAGATATAAGAGCGTTCAAACAAAATCTTCAGCTTTACAATATTTGTATAGCTTTCGTGCACTCATATCCCGTTCCTAAATAGAGAATCATAAAAACATATTTCGTTAACTTTTAATGGCAATGATATTTCTATTTAGTCCACAAAGAAGATAGTGGTGGTTTAATCTAGGAATCCTTCTATGTAACACACGTGACTTCTAGAATAAATAAGAATCCCAAACACGAGCAACGAAACTTCATATTTTCTAGATCCCTAAAAAAGTATGAAACTTTTAAATAAAACAATTGAATTACCATTATATTTAGTTAACGAAATAACTTCGTGAATTCAACTACATTCTTATAATATAGATCGTCATTTTATGTTTATTTTCTTTCTATTACTGTGAATAATGTGTAGGACATTCTCAGTACCTGAAAATAAAAACGTATAAATATTATTATTCATTACGTATACTATCACAATAAAACAATGGGTTGACGTATAGGCGTGAATATTTGTATGTATGTATTTTCATACAAATATTCACGCCTCTACGTCTCTAACTGGATAGGCAAAGACTATCGATCGCCACCTGGAAAGATCCTGACAAATCTTGCTTGCTTCACTCACATCCATTAAACATACTCTTCTGTTCTTCACGCTACGTACACACGTCTTAAAAAGATTGTTCGCAATATAATCTGTATAAATTCTACGCGGCCTATCCCGTCCAATTCTGCCTTCTACTGGCTTTATAAATTCCTTTCGTAACCCTTCTTTCATCCATCTGCTACGTGTGACCAAACCACCTTAACATAAGGTATGTTAAGTTGGTTTGGGCACTCGGTGGTCACTATTTTCTATTGTATGTAATACTATTAATATACTCACAGCAATATACGTTTCCAAAGACAAGGGTATGACGTACGCAGCCTTGGGTGAAAAGGGTATGTTGTACCGTGACATCATGATGAGTAACTGTCTCCGAAATTTGGGAGGGACTGACAACCAATCAGAGCAATAGATGGAGCTGTTGACTAGTTGACTCTGGTGAAGGAAAGTATATAATTTAAATATGTACATACGTCCTATATAATTGGAGATCATTCTGATCTCTAACTACTAAATATAATGGTCATGATTCATTTTTGTTGCTTGTAAATGGCGACATGGCTTACCACCTGTCACTTTGAGTACTGACTATCTGATCAACACGTGCATTCGAGGTGGCCTTAGAATTACTACCTTCCCAATTGCGGAAATGGAATCCTGAACCTTTGACTACCCCGCAAGGGTTAATGGTCGTTAACGCGCTTGTCTTGGTTTGTCTTCGTCTTTTTCGGCTGTCGCTTAAAGAAGGTCTGCCGGTCCAATGGTTGGAGCCTATTTCGGCCAGCGAATTAATTTGGCGATTCGGCGCGGCAAGATTGCCGGCATCTTGGGCACTCTTCCTGCTGGTAGTGATTTTCAATATTTTATTGATAAACTAGTAGTACAACAAGTTCGTTTTTTATACATTCATACTTTTTTATACGTTTTACATGTTGGAAAAATTATGTATATAAATTCTATATCATATTAATTAAGTTGTATTGTATTGAAATATGTCTGCAGAGTTTCTTGGCATTTCTTCTCTGCAGGATTTTGCTTTACGAAATGCCATTAGTTTAATTACATTTATTTAATATTTTTTATTTAAATTGATTAACTGTAATGACAACTTTTCCGGTGGAAAAGTTTTTTTTTTTTTTTGACCTTCAATAAGTGATTTTATAATCCTCATATTGAATAAAAAGCATTTCATTTCATTTCATTTATACTATAGAGAAAATATTCTAAAAATGTGTCTCGTCATTGAGGCGCAGAGTGCCCACTATGCTGGCAGCTCCCGCTTTGGACAGCCAGACTGTTCCTGTGCCGGAAGAAGTGCACTCCTGCGATCCAATAAAATATGATAATACTTTAATTTGGTGTAGCTCAGTTGTTTGAGACTTGACTCTGCATCAGTGGGTACAGGGTTCAAATCCCGCCTGAGTATATAACAATAGAAATGAAATTTAATTAATAATCGTAATAAAATACATTAGCGAAATGCACTGAATACTACGGTGACGGAAAACATCGTGAGGAAACCTATCTGCTCCCCGAACAGTGCTTGTAAAAGGCGACATGGCTACTCACTATCTCATCTCATCTCCGCGATTGCAGAGATAGAAACTTGAACCTTCGACTACCCCGCAAGGATAGCCCCTTTACCTCAACAGTGACTTGAGTCCCGTAGTAACAATAAATGAAGAGCTGGGCCAGCATGCAGCCCAAGTACACCGCCATTGAAACGAACTCCGCTGACATTAGCTCCAACTATAAATATCATTAAACCAACAGTCATCCTGACTATGAATTAAAACGACAAGCAAACATTAGTTCCGGTTTCACTCTCCGTAATCGAATCTCTGACTACCTCGGAAGAGTTATTCGTCGAGAAGGCGTTTGTTTTCATTTGTTAAATAATCTCTGAAATCTGGGTGGATGACGTGGCGTGTGGTAAATTGTGTATTTAATGACTCAAAGTTTTGTCTACCTCACAAGCTATGTAGTACGTGAGTATTTGTAACAAACAACTACGCAAAGACACGAACGAAAAATAATACTAGCTAGCTACCGATCTTCCAGGCATGTCGTAAGATATATGGAATCTATTGGACGATATTCTAGCACCCTGTCACCAATATTCAATATGACATCAAAACCCCAATATACAGCTTGCTTGCTCATAAGTGACCAAAAAGATGTTTTCATGCCTCCAAGGTTTTCTCCATCCCGAAAGGGATTACAGGGCGTGAATGTATATGAATATGTACGCACCCCAACAATTTTATACACCGTCATACAAATCACCCATGCCATCACGAAAAACTGAAGAACCATTGCGGCACCAAAAATAGATTCCACCTCTTTCAGAAACCTAAAAGATAAAAAATCTAATATTTCAGGATCTGGTAACAAAATAAATTAAATAAGATCCTAATGTTAATTTATTTTCCCGTGCGAGGCTGGGCCGTCAAAAGTATGGTAACTAGTTGCTTTTCTTACCGGCATTTCGTTAGAGGCGACTAAGAGGCTAGCGATAAAGAGAATCTATTGGGCAATTGGCTAGCAACCTACCATCAATATTCCACTATGACATCGCACCCCCAAAATTAATGCTAAAAAGAGACATAGGATATATCATATCTCCGAAGCTCTATCCAGGCTCTATCTACCCCGAAAAGACATGATTGTATGTAGGTATATAAAAAGCCAGCTGGTTACATTCCTACAACTCCCAGCTTCGCACAGGCACCAGATAATGGCAGAGCAGCCTTTGATGGCCGCTATTATCTCGAGCGAAGTTATTTCGGAATTCTGGCTCGGGGCCACCGCAGCGAATAGCAATAAACATTCGACTACAAAGAAAATGTATGCTGATAAAAAATACACATATTTTTATGAGGTCCCGTGCTAGTCTGCCGCGGAATAGAATGGTATCTGTCGTTGTTCTAGTGCCCCAGGTCTAGAAATGCTTTGTGCAAAATTGTAGTTCAAAAGCGCTTTAGTAATGTTGTGGAGTTATTAGTGGATTAGCAAAAGGGTCGAATTTCACCATTGATGGCGGCAAAAGTGCCAAATAACGCAGTAAAAATTATTCAGCGGATACCCCATCCCTATTTCCCCAGAGGGGAAAAAAGGTCGTTAGTTTCCTGTTAACGTGTCAAAAGACACACCTACTTAGAAATACTTACCATACAATTTTAGCATATCTCTCTACAGCATCTGAGAGACGAAACTGCAATATATCCAAGTCGTCTCTCTTCAAATCACAGTGGTCCACTTGATTTTCATGGTCCTTCTTTGGTCTACTCCTGAATAGGTGTTCCAAGTTATGTCGGAGTACTTGCAACTGAGTCTTAGCTTGGGCGTAAAAAGAGACTATGGTACAATCCATGGTCACGTTGCCGTAGGCTTGGAAGGTTATCAAGATGGTCAGGTATATGAGGGATATGTCGAACCTGTGAAAGGATTAAAGATTAATATGAATTATTAATATGAATATGGTCAATTAAATTCGTTTATCTATTGTAAGTACAGTAGAGAGATTTCCACTGTACTTTTAATGCACATAAATTAAGGCAAACTATATTAGAAACGTTTTGTTTTGCAACACCATTAGTATTTTGATGGCTAAATATAATGTTTAAGATTACATATGTAGGTAAAGAACAACAATACGAGTATACGCTTGGATTAACAAAATAAAAAATCTTACCACGGCGAAAACTCCACATCGAACGGGAAATAGGCGACAAAGTTGACTTTCCCCTCCATAATCTTGTTCACTAAGGGGAACACACCCCATAAGGTTCCGCAGGTGTAAATAGCGCCGTGGTACAGCCGTAGAAGCCTTCGCATGCTGTCTGCGTTGGCCTTCATCAGATCGTCGTGTCTGGAGTTAGTAGAGGCGAATAAGGGACCTGTGGTGAAAGGTAAGGAGGTAAAGGTTGTAGGGAAACTTTTGTTTGATCTTTTCGGATTATGCATGTGAGTGGCTATTAAAAGTAGCTCAATAGTCCGAATTTTTGAGCAATGGATTGAAAAACTTACATACACATCACGCCTGATCACGGATCTCCATCTGTCCTGATCCTGAAATACGCTTTCTCATACATACTCGGCGTTTATAGGCTCTTCTAAAGTAACCCTTTTTAAAATGGAGTCTATCTGACTGTCATATGTTTTATTGAACGGAACCTTTCGTAAAAACTGATAATGATTACGACCGCCAGCCGGAGCATAAACAAAAAGTTTTTTCCGTATTTTAAAGTGTATATTATTAACCATGAAAACCCTTTAATTATTTTTACTGTGAAGAGAACACACAAACCTGTAACTACCACGAAAGTCGTGACAATTCGACAAGTCCTTATGATATGACTTAACATTCGTGTATTCTGCGTGTAATTTATCATATTACCATCAATAACGTTGACCAGCTCCATGATTCTCCCACTCCTGAGGTTGAAGGCCAACTGCTTCCCGAAGGTGTTGATGGTGGTCAGCAGGATGAACAATGTGTTCACCACCTCATCTGCGCTGTGGCGGGACTACGGAATGGAGGCACCAATCAATTAATCGAATATACAAGATATCGAGTCGAGAGGTGTATATAATACTAGATAACTTTCATACCGGTACATCTTAGGAGCTAACAAAGGTAATTGTTTAATAGAATTAGAAGGGTTCGCGATCTATTCATCACAACCACGTTAATTATACTAAAAGTAACCAACACTTTAACTGAGAACATAATATACTCGTACTACGAGTGCTCATCGTCGAAGATCAATTCCACAATTTGTTCTCGGGTCGTTGTTTAGCACAAATGTTGAGTTTGTAATTAAATTAATTTTGAATATTGGATTTTATTTCTCCCTTGTTACGAAATGCCGGAAAGTAACCACCTAGTTAGAATCTTTTTACATCCTAGTTTATGACGAAATTGGTAATTTACACTCACCAAAAACGCATGTATCAGATGCTGCAAGTTATACACAATGACAAGAATGAACGACAATGTTCGATAGGCCATGTGAAGATGCAGTTTCCTTGTGGAGACATCCTTCTTGATGATGCCGAAGTATCCCACCCTGGCCAGAGCATTGAAATGCTGCCGAAAAGCTTCGAAGGTCTTGTATCTCGTCTCATGGTCTTGCATTTTATACCTATACTAGTTGTAATGTAGGGTTAGCCATAGTACTCTTATATCAGTGCCTAAGATAATACATACAATCACGTTACGTATGTTTCCTTACAATGGGTTCAATACGGAAGATACATACGATACATATATATTCACGTCCTATAATCCCTCTCGGGTTGGACAGAACCTTTGGAGACGATGTTATCAAAAGACAAAGTTGGTACAAAATACATGCAACTAAGGGCCTAGTGTTATATTTTGCCTGTACTATATTAGGTGATGTTTATGGATAAAATGGACATCGATTAACCTTAACTAGTGATAAAAATACATCATTCACTCAATCTTCTGTATACAGGGTTTACACATTGTATAATACGGATTTCCTTCTGAGATGAAGGCAGGGATCACGGAGTCTGTTTTACCCGAACCTTAATTAACTCGAAAGTGAAAATAATTCGTACATATAACAAACATCATACCAAAAATATATGATTAATTTTGATGTATCCGGAAAATAAATAAATAGAATTTGTTTTTAATGATTCGATGGCCGTGTAACTAATGGCCGTCAAACGACACCTAAACTTAAACGCGAATGAAATTAAAACATTTACCAATAAGTGTCGGTGTATGAATGTGAACCTAGCAATTAGAATCAATGTTGAAGTGTCAGTAAGGAGTGGTTGTTAAATCAAATACTTTTCTTTAGGGGACAACTAATTACTTCATTTAGGAATCCCTGGGGCATATTCTGATAGAACAGCAACTCTCCAACATATATACATTCACGACCATACAACCCTTTCGGGGCAGTCAAAGGTTAGATTCCACCATCAACAAACCATTTTCTGTTATATTAGTGACTGAGGCTTAGGTTTTAGAAATATATTTCACTGATAGTACATGGTCTAGATGGGGGCTCAAAGAATCAGAATTAGTTAGACCGGTTATGTATGACGTCGTATTAATAGTGAACTTGAATGTATGTTCGGGGTAAGTATACATATACTTTTGTTCTTCCATCACTTTTGTTGTGGATAGGAATTCGGGGTCATCTTCTCGGCCACAAAAACCATCATCCCCTATAGTAATTAAAAATAAGGCATAACTATCAGAAATTTCATAAATTTAATAAGAATATCGGTAATAATAAATATTCACAGTCACAAAAACATACGCAATACATAACGTTTACAATTAAGACTTACAAACCTGGGGTAAAGCTTGTACATGTTATTCTCGCAACAAAAAGGTTCCAACTCGTAAATTAATTTTAATCTGTTAGTCCCTTTAGACTCTTATTACATGCCGGTAAGAACCGCAACTAGTTAGTATTATTAGTATTCATGATATTGATAACGAATTAACGTAGTTTTAGCACCACTCGCTCTTGACTGTAACGGCAATAAGGCCTACGGCGAAGCCTCTTAAGCAGATAATTAAATCAAGTGGTAATTATCGCCTTTATTCCGATAGCAATCAAACAATTAAAGAAACTTTATTTTTACGTACATTAGGAGAATAATGTGTACATTATATGTAGTTTTATAGTTCATATTTTATACATTAATATAAAAATTAATATTGATTAAAAGAACGTAAATGTATACGTAACTAAACGTAACGTAAATGTGTACCTATGTCAACAATAAATAATCTAAAAAATGCAATACCAAAAAGGGAGGACAGACAAATGGTATCGTTGAGAAATTTATCCTGTTACTGGCGATTAATAAACATTCATGTTCTTTAATCATTCGGGGATGGACGGAACCTCAAAGAACTAATATCTTCTTTTTCACTTTTTAGCATGAATTGGCCCATCGATCAATAAATATTACTAACTATTTACCACTAGTCTCGCCGTCGCCTCGTACATCATGCCTTGAAGAACGGCAGCTAGTTAGCATTATTTTACGTTCCATGCTAGCACGGGAGACACTATTTATGCATATTAGTGACGGTGAGGTTAGGCTTTTATTATTTCTGACACAAACGGAAGAAGATTCATCACCTGTTACGACTTATACTTACAATGTAGTAGGGTTTGAGTTGCCAATAACTCACACTTGAGTTTTAAGCTGAGCTTGCCTTTACTTAATGAATAAGACTTTAATTCGACGTAACTCAGTTGTTTGGGTACAGTTGGGACAGGGTTCAAATCCAGCTTGAGCATGTACCAATTGAATGAAGTTGATTGATTTCTATGCACATTTTCGTAATAAAATACATTTACAAAGTGCATCGAATATTACGGTGAGGGAAAACATCGTGACCTACCTGTTCCCCGAATAGGTAATAGTCAGTGCTTGTAAATGGTGACATGGGTTACCACCTGTTACATAGAGTACTGACTATCAGGTCAACACGTGGGTTCGGGTGGCCATAGAATTACTACCTTCGCAAAACCTCTGACTACTCTAGGGTTAATGGTCGTGACCGCGTTTATCTATTCTCATGCCTTTACCTACTAAAAGGTTTCGTCTAGAAGCATCAAATTATAATAAGGAAAGGTCAAAAACAAAGAGCAATCTTCACAAAACTGTTTATTAACCTGTCATCTGAGTACAGAGTTGCTATATTTTACAATTGATCCGTCAATGTATTGCCTCAAGCAATGGAATGTACTACGTTCGCACCCACAATCACTAACTCTGCAGTGGCCTAGAAATTCAATAACAACGCACTTCAATTCTTAATCTTATTCTATTTAAACGCAACGTCTCAAATACGCTACAAAGAAAAATTACGGATGAAATATAAATATGAAATAATAAAAACTTTGCGATAACTTAGCAATAAATATTAGATGTTGCAATTATGCCTAAGTTTATGAATTTACAGGTTTATTAAATTGGCTATCATCATATATCTCTCTTTGCCTCTGTATAGGTTATTAGTACTCACAATTTATTTTGATTAAAGTTTGAAATGGGACTTAAAATTACTATCATGAAACATTTCGAACACGAAATTTGGTACTATGAAATAAATGGCAAGAAAATTATTATCCTGTTATATTCCTTGGGCCCAAGTTTACTATTGGATTTTAGCAAATAACTACTACAGTAATTTGTAATTCAATACTACTTCAGTAATAAAATGAAGTTGGTATTGGATTACACTATTAATGATAGCCAAAGTATCAAATTTCGCTTTAAAAAATTGCGAAATTGTCACTGAAGTGATATTGAACTGATATTTTGATAAAAGCATTAATGAACTTGGGCCCCTGTACAATTTACGTTGTTTTTTACAGTTACGTTACTATTGGATCGTTTTGAGTATTTATAACATTCACATAATCTGTTATATTTGCAATCTTAGTAGAGAAAAAAATCTATTACTTTTACTACTTCGCTGTGATTTACTTTTTTTTGAGAGACCTCATGTTAAAAAGTAACAATGATTTATAAGTGATTGTGGTAAATGGCCGACACAGCTCGATATTTTTAACATTTCTACAGTCTTTACTAGTATTGCATATGAGTGTATGAACTTATCACAAGAAAATATTTTTTAACAAATATTTCACAAGGCTTTGTCATAATAATTGTTGTAATAATTACAATAAGAAAATTAGATTAGACTTCGGTATATAGTAGTATGGTTCAGTGCATTGAGAAAATATCAGCATAAAAAAGACTACCACCATATGTACATGTATAACACAATTGCTAACTTTAAAACATAGGTACAAATTCATAGTACAGACTTCAGAGACAAATTTAACTAACATTCCCTGTCTACATTGATAGACCATTTCACCTGAAACTTTTACAATACATAAACTATAAAGTAATTCTCTTGTTAGTATCTCAAATTCACGTTCTAATAAATTACATGTTCACTATGATGTTATGTTTCTACTATGTTATATTATATGTATAGGCATTTTTTGAAATTAGCCTCTAAAGGCTAGGAATATTTACGTTCACAATTTTCAACAAATGTATTTACGAATACGTTCATTGATTTTCTAATGAATTGGTAATTTTTTAGACTATTTTGAGGTTTTATACTTAAATATTTTATTGCTATCTGAGGCATAATATAGAAATATATACCTCTAAAGTGGCATGAATACACTTATGGTATTGTGGTAATGCGAGTTAGAGAACATAGCTTAGTTTTAAAAAGCTAACGATAACTTAATGATATTAAATTCAGAATAACCTAACCATGCCATGAATTTATGACATACCATAAAAGGAACAGGGGAATTCCAACAAATATACATTGAATAAAATTTTATTAACCTCAAAAGATTTACTAATGATTATTAATGAGTTAATTTTTCTTTTAGTAGAAGTTTTCATTAATTTGCACTTTATAACGAAAGAAATTGTAACGCAAATATTGGCATACATAAATATTATACAAATTATAGACAAGACAGAAGCTTATTAAAAAAGAAGTTACAAAAATGCAAGTATAATAATCTGGTAACGCTTAGATATACCAGCTTAAAGAATACATATATTCACATCACCTGCAGCATATTGCAACAAATACCATTAAACTTAGTAGCTATTATAGTAGACTGAATAACCCAAGCATAACTTAAAATCATATAAACGGGACTAAACACATTGTAACACTTCTTTTTCGTTAGTCAATGACAAAGATTCTATTGTTGGTCCGCACTAGCTGGCATCCTTATCGCCTAGTGCCTATTGACAAACCTAGCTATTGTAAATTAAAACAAACATTATAGATAAACCTGTATCCGAGTAAACAAACATTGGGTCTGCTAGATTGTATTTCTAGGCACAAGGAGTTAAGTGGTAATTAATCCATCTGGGTCCTAAATGTTTTTAGGTCAAATTTTACTTATGCTTCCATCAATTGTGAAATCTATTACTTTTGCTAATCCTCTAACAATCTTACACTATTACTGAAGTGCTATTGAACCACGATTTTGCTAAAAGCTGTCCTTATAGTTATTAGTTTAGTCCCGATATAACGATTTTAAGTTACAACAGAAAAGTATCCTGACAATCCTGACCACTTTGAGATCCCACAAACTCACGGCACTCAATTGAAACAAAACGTTAATTCGACACTTAGGTCCACTATTGTCACACTATCACTGCACTATCATTCCACCACAATCTTGGGACATTGTCTCTTTGGAGAGGTCTCATCTTCTATTGGTTCTTTGCGCTTGACCGCTTTTGATGAATCTTCTAAGTTCTGTTCTTCCGCTAAGTCTCCCTCTTCTTGAGCGCTCTCTGCTTTATCTGTTTCAGTTTCTCTAGGTTCTTCTTTCTTTTCGTTCTCGAGTCTTTCCGCTTTCTCTTGTTCCTGCTGCCTTTGCAACACGGCGATTCTTTGGAGCATTGCTCGGTGTAGGCTTCCTATGTCGTTTTGTGTACCCTGAAATATATTAAT
The DNA here is from genome assembly GCA_030578115.1 of Leucoptera coffeella. NCBI lineage: Eukaryota > Metazoa > Arthropoda > Insecta > Lepidoptera > Lyonetiidae > Leucoptera > Leucoptera coffeella. Next base: position 96,812 of record JAMBLF010000140.1, on the reverse strand, counting down.
TTGCATTTAGCAATATGTTATGTATAGTATATTGACAATATTTTTTCAATGTAAAATATTTTGCGGATAGTAATTGGATTGCAAAAAAGCAAGATAGGTAGGCCGCATAAAATATGTACAAATCAAATATTCATCTAAACAACGAGAATGCTTAAGATAAGTTCATAAATGTGAAATGCGAGAGATTTGTCAGTATCACACAAAATAACTTCTGCCTATTCCAATATAGGCACTACACTATGAATGTATGTAAGTTTAACAAAACCTCAGACTAGTATAATAAATAACGCATACCATAATAAGGAACAGCTTGACATGATTTTCAGCATCTGCCGCTGTTATCCTGAGGGACTTAGCCGCAGCCCTCTCCGCCACCATGGCTGGCCATAGCTTGGTATTGAGTACCACCCTGAGGGAGCCTGCCACTCGCACCACGAGGCGAGCGCCGCCACCGGCCGCTTCGTTCAAGCGGAGCTGACCACGGCCCCTCTCTCTCCACTGACCCTGCTCCCATGCGAAGAGGCGGCAGGACATCTGAAATTGTAAATACAGGTTTAATATAAGTAATAGTAGTGACCCGCTCCGGATTTGCACGGGTATAAAATATATAGCCCACTCCACTATTTAATGAATGTTATTATACATATAAACCTTCCTCTTGAATCACTCTATCTATCAAAGAAACTGCATCAAAATCCGTTGCGTAGTTTCAAAGATTTAAGCATACAAAGGGACATAGGGACAAAGAAAGCGACTTTGTTTTATACTATGTAGTGATATACTCATTATGCTTGTTTTCATTTAGGTATGAAGAATAAACAGATTCCAGTTTTGATGATTGCTAAACGTCAGTAACATCCATTTACCAATTCATACATTGTCAGTTAACTTGTATTTGCGCACTTTGGTTGCTGTCTAATTAGTGAAACACGGGCTTTGAGTGACCCATACCTATCATGCTTTCGAAATTTCGGAGATGAGTTCTCAAAAGTCTCGAACTACCCTGGCACAATAAAAAAGGGAGTGTATATAAACAAGTTGTGAAGTGTGTATCTATATTATTATAACAATAGAACTTTCATATGCCTAAATATGTATTAAATGCCCCCTTAAATTGCAGTAACACAACTGAGCCCATCATTAATACTATTTTCTTTATTTTTGTAGACCTCTAAACATTGTGAAATCAAATAAGTATTTGAATTTGAAAATTGACTCCCGGCAACTAAAATTAAAGAGAGCTGCAGATAATTCTATTTAAAAATGAGCTTTCTACAAATAATTCTATGAATTTGATATATGTGGTGAACCTAAATATAGTGAAACAGTAACTCTTTTCACTATCAAAATATCAATGTAATGTTCCTGTACAAATGTACATTTATACTTACCTCTTCCATCCCCAATAAAATAAAAATCACAATTTTACATTCCATACTAGTATAACAACCCACCTGTAGTATATTGATCTCATCCTCCTCTCCAGTAAAGGTGCAGTCTGTGGTGGGAGGAGGTGGCTTGGCATGGGATCGCTCGTAGGCCGCTGCAGCAGCTGCCAAACCTTCTGAGCCACCGCTATTACTCAATGCTGATGTATCATCCTGGAAATGATTAATAACATTACATATCAAAATAACAGTAAAAGAATTTGAAGAATCTATTCAGGTGGCTTTGTACACACATTAAATAAAATTAAACATAATTATTTAATTGCGTTTACACATGTGGTTGATATGGCACTAATGACATTCAATTTCAGTAGGGAAGTTCCGCTAAATGAAGTCAATTCCTCCATCTTTTACTGCAATTTTAACTCCATTGATTTCATTGAATTGGATACTTATAATATTAAATATTATAGCAAGATTCTCCTTTTTGGACCAGGTTGTGCATGCTTGTATTAAAAGAAGGAGCAAATTTATATTAATCTATAATCCAGAGATTCATGCTTTTCATTCTATTAATCAGTTATGAATACTATTCATGGTAAATTTCTTGGTGGACCACTTGCACTCGACTCTGTGGATTTATGTCTTATAATATATTATAAATTTGCTCTATGACAGATTACACAAGGCCCTTAACCCTTATTTGTCTCTTACATATATTACATTCTTTAATCTTTTAAGTTTCAATTGCCACTCATGATTAAACAAAATAGCTCTTTGTTGAATGTGGACAATTCATTTGTTCTGTGAAGTGATGAAGTTCAAGTTGTGTGATAAAATGAAGGTATTAATTTCTTACCTGATTATCCTTAACACTAGCCGCTGCGCTTGTGAACAGCAATTCCGATGTACCATTACTATGACTATGTTCATGTGCACTTGCATCCCCATTATTAGCTGTTTCCGCATTCACCACCCTTTCGCTCAAGTTCTGTCCAAACACAAAGCTCGCACTAGTTGCTTGAGGCGCAGGAGCCGGCACTGAAGTCCTAGGGGTCACATTAGCAGACCCTAGAGGCATGAATTTAGGAGTCTCGTCCTCTGGCGGTTTGGTACTCTCCTCCGAGGTTTCAGGTTTGTTTTCCTTCTTCTCTTCAGCATCGTCAGTTGCCGGTGCTTTTAAGAAGGGATTAGTTCCTGGTTTCAACTGGGGAGGGCGTAATACCACACCTAGAAACACAATAAGACATTTCATCATATAATTGCGATAATTATCCATAGTGTGGAAATAAGAAACGTGAGGATATGAATATAAGAAAATTCACTTTTCAGCAGATAATCAGTCCCAAAATGATTGCTCTAGACATAATGAACAATATAACATACATCTTAATCATACATTACAGTATATTACTTTATAACATGACAATGATAGTGCACAAAATTTCAATATAATTAGTGATTTAAAAACAAACCTTAATGTAGGTAAATTGTGCATTTAGATAAATATTTAGGACATCAAAAATTTAACACTGAATGAGATAAAAAGGTCTTTGAACTGCTCCAGAAGGTTATAGTAAATAGATAACAAAGATTAATTACTCAGCTATGCCATTTTTTATATTTATTGCATATAAAACAATAAATACACTTGTGAGCAACATAATCAACTCAGTGACCATTATGGTATTTTAACATGATTTTCTCAAAAAATACGGAATCAATTTTAATGAATTATACCAGATTTTAATGCTCATCTATCCTCTTAAAAGCGGTGTTATTTTTATTTGAATCAAACCAGAAATGAAAGGAAAAAGCATGAAATGAGTAAGAATTAAAAAAACAATGTTAAGTATCAAAAACTTTTAATGAATTAAATTTACTAAATTGGATTGGACTTTTAATTAACCCGCCAACTTCCACTTAATCATCAATCTAAGGAACATTAGTTGCTGTCTAGGTGATCAAAATGTTTCAAGGAAGGATACATATAAGAGACATTGATAGAAGCTTCTTACACTAGATGATTGGTCAGAAAAGTAACAAAATTTATGACAAGAATCATTACACCTGTCATGTTGAACCTATTATAATGAAGATGTCTCTATTTTGCTTTAATAACATAGTCCTAGCTTACCTAGTTTATTTACTTAATCACAACCTTTTTTAAAGATCAATCAGTATTTGTTTAAAATCTTGTATTGTGTCTGACCTTAGTTTGAGTAACTTAACCTCTTTTGAAAAGATACAATGATTAGTGGACTATCTGAATCATTCTTAACCAAATTGAATATAAAAAAAATGTTGCTTACCAAAAGAATTGGATTTGGCAGAGGTAGAGGCGGCTCCGAAAGCCCCGAGACGAGGCTTCGCCAGAACAATCTTTGAAGGTTGAGATCCATTGTTGACATCTGAAAACATTTTCACAATTTCTGTCTTTCACTATCACTAAATAACAACTCTTTAACCAATTGTCTATTTTTTAAGCTATACAGAAGCAATAGAAAGATGAGTTTCGAAAAATTGCACTCGAATCCAATAAAAAATAATACAAGTATCGGTCTCAAAGCGTGGAGTTTTTTAGACGCTATCTAGATTTTTCTGGGTTGTTGTTGAATTATTAAACATGTATGCTGGATAATTATAGGATTCACACTAAAATTTTGAATATTTCTAATTTGATTACATGCAGCAAATAAACAGAATTTTTAAATTTTACCTTCTTTGAAATCTGCCATTATCGTTCAGTTAGCAGAAACGTACCTATACTAGTGATGGGATACATGGATGGATTGGAATAAAACAACATACTTACGCTTCATAATAATTAACATTAACATTAAGTGACTACTATAACGTAATATATATGTTATAGTAACGAATGTCACAGGCCAGTCAAAACCTATGTTTTCTAAATAATACAATACCCATTATAACACGTGGTGTTATATGTCATCCTCTAAAGGCACTGGCTATAAGTTCATGCAATGTTTTCCATTATCAAAAAAATAATTTGGGATATTACAGACGGATTTGGCAAAATAATGTTTTTTTCCATTCAGACATGCTCCAAACGGGAATTAAAAATATAACCTTCGGTTTTGGAACCTTTGTATTATATATATCTAAGGATTTGTTTTAATAATATAATAAACATAATGACATTATTTCCCTATCGAATATTGAACCAGTCTTAGTAGGCCTTATTTACGTTTACACAGGCTCTAGAGTACACTTATGAAGACTTAATTATTAAAAAATATAACCTAATAACTAAATAATAGCTAAAATATAATAATAAAAAGCATAACTAAAAAAAATAAAACTACAACTAATACGAACCGCAACATACTTAGCTAAAGCTTCTCAAAAATTCACGCGCGCACTTAACATAATCCATATATTCAAGCCTCCACTTTCAAATGAGATAGGCCGAGTCTATCGATCGGTGACGAAATTAATCGATCGCCATAATATTTCTTATTTTACTTACATACACCCATTATGTTTCTCATACATAGTAGTCTGTACATTATCGTACGTAAACTCGTCTTGAAAAGAATGTTTTCAATTTGATCTGTACACGGCCTTCACCATTCAACCCTGCCTCATATCTTTATAAATTCTTTACATAACCTTTCATCCATAATTTAATTTTTACACTACTTGAACGTTTGGACTACTAAACCAATATGAGTATCCATATTATTATCCTTATAATTTAGTAATATTTTTTTTGAGTTTAATTTCATATAATGGTAACACGTATTATGACTTATGTATACACACTTCCTTTTTTATATGTAGCGATGTTGTCAGAGGCTTAAGGGCCCATTTCTGAAATTTTTATTACATGTTAGATATGAGCTACTCAAAAAGCGAGTTTTATTTGATAAAAAGCACCCAACGTGATAGGTTGCCAACCGTATCGTCATATACTCGCACTGGATACTACATATCCTGAAAGACAAGCAGGTTTCTTCACGATGTTCTATATAACGCACTTTAAGCGACTGTAATTATTATATACATAAATGAAAAGAAATGGTTAAGCTAGACCAAGAAAGTATGAATTATAATCATGCTTGAATCCGAATTCGAACCTAGGTCCTAATGTAATGAAAATTTTCTAATTGTATAGAAGTTTTTCTAGTAATCAATCCTTCATCTTGTTTCACATCACTAACCAAACCATGACACTGACAGATATGAAATAAACAGTCACTTGGATGTTGATTATTTGATTAATAATTGTACCTAATGGAATTGAATAATGGAAATACAGTGGAAATATTGAACATTTTATTATAACGATGTGACTTAGTCATTTTTGAGTGAATTATTAACTTATTCTTAATTAGTTGTAATGTTACGTTAATAATATAAACAATAATTAATGTGTTAAACTCGTATCTATATTCATTACCGAGAGCATTTAAAAGGTAAGATCACACATGTGTTTTACGTTGTTTACTTATTATTCATTGTGTTTATTTTATTACTTATTATTGTTAACAGTGACCTAATAGTTTTCTCTGTCTTTACAAAATTCCACAGTTACCTAATATCACTAAGATAAATGCTATATATTTTTCTGAAAGGTTACATTTTATCATAATAATGGTGATAAGATATCAGGTCAAAAGTTTATGTTAGATGGAAATTCCATTTTTATGATTTGGCAATGGTTCTTGAAGCTTCCATTACTAATTCTTATAATCTATGTTAAATCAAAACTCCAAATGAACAAAGTATTGATAGATATACTGTTAATATTGAGCTTGATGCTTGTTTTTAATCTGTAACTATGAATTGATTATATAAGGTAATATATAGTTGATAAACACGTTAAACACCATAGGGGTCACTGCCCGTGCCCCAAAGGCCATTTACTTAGGAAAGACAAAGGTCAAAGGCTTAAATTGACCCTATATCAATCCTCTTAAGTTAATTCTGTTTAGAATGTCATACGATCTGATTAAAGTATGAGCGAAAAATATTGATGGCTAAAGGACAACGACCTTAATAATTCTATAGTGATAATATTTGTTATAAACTGAAAAAGATAAAATAATTAACAGTAAATAAAATATTTGTCTGGAAGAACTTTCACCATTCTTGATCTTTGATCTTAAAGCATCAGTAATAATATTAAATCTAAACTGTTACCTTTGCTGGCAAACCTGTTTGACAGACTAGCCTGTTCACATTAGCTTAAAACTATACAGAATGTTATAATGTTAATAGTAATGTCACAGATAATAAAATACTATATGTTATCTCAATGAATCAATACATAGTTACGTGTCATAATTTCTTTTCTTTTTTAAGTTTAAGTCACCATTTTTATCTGGCCCTCAAATAAGTTTTTCACCAATTAGCTAGTCACACTAACTAAAAATATTTATATTTAATGTTCTAAAATACTAGTTAAGTATCATTTAATGTTAAAATTATTATCCATCGCTAGTTGTACGAGTATATTAAAAAATGAACCTACAATTAACTTAACTTCCATCCATAACAAAACCTGACTATTACACACATATTTGTCCAAAGAGCAGTGAACTTAATATAATAACTCTAGTTGACTTGTTTGGAGTTTTTTTTAACATAAACAATGTCATATGAATCTTTGTGAATAAGTCAGAAGTTTTTGTGATAAATAAGTTCATTTATTGCCATTTTATCAAAAACTTAGTTAAAAACTTATTTGACATGACAAGTTTTATTTTGAAGTATGTTATTGATGCACAATAAAATTATACATAGAGAAACAACCACACAATCTTATATGTTTAAACTATGATGCAAGTAACAATTTCACTCTCACTATTATAAGTATGTGGGTCATAGCATAAGCACTGTGTTGGCACTGTTTACAATTGAATGTAGAATGCCAGTGAACATTTTACATATGTTGCTGATAGGTACCTGAGAATGTTTCCTATATGAGACATAATTATTAAATAAATATAAAAAGAAAAAAACAATGACCTTGTAAATTTTATACCTAACAAAAAACTGACTACGCTATACAATGGTATTTTATACAATGATGTTGTAAAGTTATTAGTTACCTAACAGAAAACTGACAACATGAAATAAGTTTAATATAGACAATTAACTACCACATTAGAATTTAACTATCTGATGGACAATCAACTCAATCTATTTTCACGATTACTTTGAAATGGGGTATGTACAGTAACTCTGACAACCTTGAAGGGAATAGTCATCGTACAACTTACGTCTATATAAAAATAGTGTAGTGATAAAACTTAGATTTTCACACAAAATGTCCATTAAGAACTTGCATGTTTTAAGATATACGCTATCTAAACAAATCTCCGACTACCCCATCAGGGTGATGGTCGTGAAGTGTATAGTATGTGTAGACCTTTTACCGTGAACTGTTGCATAAAGCAAGTATCCTTCAAACAATACATAAATTCATTTATTTCACCCATACGTTTCTATTACCAAATTCATAGTACCAACAGCTGTCAACCGCGTCCACGTGCCAAACTCGCGCCTAATTCAATTTCCATAGAAACAAAAGAACGCCATTGACGTATTTTAACATTTGAATAGAAAATGCCCCGTCATTGATAAGCGAATTGATACGATCAATGTTTTAATAGCCATTTAAAATAATTATACCTTTTTAAGTATCATGTAACAAGTTGAACAGTTATAAGTAGATGGTTGAACGGAATTTGGGGTAGGAAAAACTAAAGTCACTTTTGATACTAAAATTACATTTTAGCTTTAAGTTACGCTGGATAGGGTCTATATCTGATACCCTGGATACGAAGGCAAGGGCAAACTGAAGGGTTGAATGGCTTAAGAGCTTGATGAGGGAAATATACCGAGAAAAACCCTGTTATTTTTCCGGATAGGTAATAGTCAAGATTTGTGCACCACCTCACTAGTTGAACTATGGCTTTGGGTGTTCAAAAACCTTTCATACGAATCTCGATATGAAACTCAAGCCTTTGACTTCACCGTAAAAGATAAGGGTCGTAAGTGTATGTATGTTTTGAGTTTATATATTACATATGTGTGCGTTGCGTTCAACCAAATATAATAGTCACCTACATTTTTGTATTCGAAACAAGGTCAAATTAGAGGTATAGCAAACATCAGTCACGATTCTGTACATGACATAATATCTACCTAATTAGAATAATAATACGTAAGAGGCAACTAAGGGGAATTTGAATGGCCAATCACTGGAAATATTAACTTTACTCGTAAATATTTATACTACAAACGTTTATAGAAGTTTCGAAGAACTGGGTACTAAGTATTTGTCTTGTAATTTTTATTGATAACAACTTTCTTTTTTTATTTACTTAGCCTATTGTTATCTAATAAATGTTTCTACTGTTTCAAAGGCAACCAAAATCAAAAACTTTTTCATAGGACGTTTTTATCTTTATATGTACAGTCTGGCCATTATCTCATGAAATTTAATGATGTCGCTAGTAGGTTTAATTACGGTATCACCATAAAATGAAAAAAACATTTTGATACTTACAAAGTTTTAATAAATTCGTACTACTATACTAAAGTTAAAACATAAAATTATTAAAAATCAAAAAGTTTTTATTCCATATTGACATTTAGAAAATACTCTTACAGCAAGTTTAAGCCAAATTACAAGGCTTTGTTAAAAAAAAAAAACAAAAATGTAGCGCATCTGCTATCAAATTCATCAAGACTTTGTTTTGGTCGCCCTTTCCTATTTTTTCCAGGAGTAGAAAATTTGCCTTAGTTTTGGTTTCCTTCCTCGGTAATGCGTCTTACAGTGCTGATAGATATGCCTGCAAGTAGAGATCAAGTATTAAAATGTGTCAAACCTAGCTTACACGATGACAATTTGACATACAAAATTACAATGTAAACATAACCTTGCACACATAAAAAAACTCCAAATAACTGGATGTAATGGTGTTGAATTAACAATATCTGTAACAAAAGTACTTGATTCACACAGGAACTTAATCAATCAATGCAAGCCACACAGTACAAACCTGTATAATCCGCAGTTCTTTGAAAAACATCTTGTAGATCGTTCAAAGGCTTTCCTGCCTGAGATTCTGCCAAACATCTCAGGAAAACCTGATAAATAACCTGTCGGGTTCTACTCCGAATAGTTTTTTCCCTTTTCTTTCCTGGTTTTCTTGCATTATTAGTTCGCAAAATTGATTTTCATCTCACAAAAGCTCGCAGGATCACTTTGTTTACAGCGCAGACGAAACCAAAAACAATAACAAAACAAATAAAAGGGTTGCCAGGAAATTCCTATTATTTTAGTTCCTCTTTAATTAATTTCATCAGTTATTGGCCAAACTGTACATCATGATAATTAACCGGATTTCGCTATAATCTTATTTTGCCAATCTTCAATCAATAGTTGAACTATTTTGAAAAAAAAAACAATTATGTATTTACATCTAAATAATCACAGGGAATCGAACCCGGGGCGTTTAGGTGCGTTCGGTGCCAATCTTAATGGCCTTCAGATAGGTCGTTGATTATAATTCTTATTTCTACAACGCACAATGATGCAGCATATATTAATATCAACAAACGAAACGTGATTTTCGACGCTAGTCTGCAGGAGGAATATAATTGTAACTAATTAGCTTTTCTACTTTGTATAGACGAGTAAGAGTGAATATAAATTGGGAATACCCTAACCACTTGTAGTTCAATAGATAAACATTTTCGAACATTATCGCTTAGAGTACCCGCCACATACGGTGGCAGTAGCCAAACTTGGAACTAAATTTGACGTTTCCGCCATTGCGTGTTATTTTGTATGAAAAGTAAATTTAGTATTACCAGCGTTGTGTTTTTTGCCCACTCTTTGTAATTTTTATGTTTGTTAAGGGTGATTATAATAAATTGATTTCCGGAGTTTCTTGTTAGTTCTTCTCCAAGCTAGGGTCTCCGCTGATCTAACCTCGGTAAAAAATATGTAAAGACAATGCTCAGTGCCATGTTTGAAATAATAGTTTTAAGAGATTCGCGATTTATACTCATGATATAAGATATAAGGGTGTGTATAAGATTGATTGCAGCTGTGGGAAATCCTATGTCGAACAGACTAAACGGTCTATTGCGGACAGAGTGAAGGAACACATAATATATGTAATATATAATAAGAAGGATAAGTCCCGTTAATTATTAATCATGTTTGAAATAGTATAATAAACATATTTTGACTTTGATATATTAATTTGTTTTATTTGAGTTTATAGCTCTGCAACCAAAGATCGTTACAAATGAAACCTATAATGTTTCGAGCCGTATGGCACAGTGAGTGCTAGTTTTGGCGTGTTTACTGGTAACACTGAATTACGCGACTGTGGCGACGCCTCCAACTGCCACCGTATGTGGCGCGATCTCTACGGGTATTCGTATGAAGATTATCTATGAAAATATGATGTTAGTGTTCAATGACTACTTATAAACACTACTAATACAATGACTACTTCTCACTCCCTTGTGAACACTGACAGTCAAACCATAATGTAACAGGTGGGCTAATCACTACATAGTATAAAACAAAGTCACTTTCTTTGGCCCTATGTCCCTTTGTATGCTTAAATCTTTGAAACTACGCAACGGATTTTGATGCGGTTTTTTTTAATAGTTAGAGTGATTCAAGAAGAAGGTTTATATGTATAATAACATCCATTAAATAGTGGAGTAGGCTATATATTTTATACCCGTGCGAAGCCGGAGCGGGTCACTAGTAACATAATATGTGAGAGTTACATAGAATATATTGGGTTATGAGTTAGAAACCCGTTAAGAATATTCAATTTTAATGCTATTATCACCATAGTTTTCACAAAAGGACACCGAAAAAAGTACAGTGTTCTGTACTGATAAAGGGTCCTGACTATACATTTTTAAATGTGTTTAAATTCCTTTCGCGTTGGATAGAAAGATGTCAGAACTCGAAGATACAATGTCAGCTCGATCACTTAACAAGGTCGTGATGGCATTGATATAGAATATTGGTGACATTTATCGCCATGACATGGCTCAATAGATTTCATTGACCCCTATATCTTAGATGCCTCCTACGGTATGACTACCGGTAGGAAAGGCAGCTAGTAAGCATTATATATATGGAATTAGTCGTTATTATATGTATGTATACATATTTTAGGAAGGGGTCGATATGAAGGGCAAATAAGTGACAGTTTTAAAAAAGTATTGGTAGAAGTTGTCAGTCGAAATGTATTTTGTCAAAATCGGGAAAGCCTGTGGGTTTGATGTGTGTGTATGTGAATGTTATGTATTTTTTAAATTGTTTTCCATTATAAATAAGAAAAAAGTTAAGGTTAAATTTTCGAAATATATGTGAGTGAAGCGGAAGAGTGGTTACGTAGGAGCCGGCCGGATAAGACATATGACAGTCAGATGGACGCTATATTGAAAAAAGATGATGTTAGAAGTACCTATAACCGGCGACTGTGTATCAGAAGATGTATGAGTGTCAATGAAGCGAAAGTGGTCTGTTAGGATCGGGGCAAATGGGGATCCGTGATCTGCCTACCCCTCTACAGGGAATCTGGCGTGATGTGTATGTATGTATATGTTTTCTATTAATGTTCATTAAGACTTTGTAACAGATGACGCGTTACGTAAGATTAGGCATGTTTGTTATGAGTTTTACGTGTCACTTTATATGTGTGTGTATTATTAGTTTGACATATCTGTGTGTATGTGTATATCAGTGTCACTCACAGTCAAAACACATTATTTGGCGACCTTTGTGTCTATAAGATGTTGCTTTTTAATAAAAGTGGATAATAAATAAAATATTTATGATTAGGGAAAATATAATATGAAACTTTTTAATAGTAATAAGATTTCTTTACCTATATGGCGATATGGCAATAGTTCTTGTTACATTGGGCTCTGGTGAAATAAACTTACGCCTAGTGTGTTTTGTAGGTACTAAAAGCTGGTTTAAAGACATTTTTAAGGTACAATTTTATCCTTACCTTTATTATTTGATACATATATCTTCACGCCTCTACTATTCAGTAATGAACACGGTTCGAAGTTTTCGAATCCGCGGAATTAGGTTCCCCTTTGATCAACTCTAACCATCTGATCTAGATCTATCTAGACTCAGATCTAGTCAGCACCTTAGTGTCTGTTGGTTCACCGTGTCATAATTTGCAAGCATTGTCTATTGCCTATTCCAAAGAATAATAGGTTTCTTCACATTGTTTTCTTTACCGTAGAACAGCTGTGTATCGCTTATATTTATTGCGAAAACGCAGATACTTATAATAAGTGGCTGTTATCAGAATGACGTCCAGAATCATTTATGTAAACAAACAATAGTATTTTTACCAGCATATTAGTATTTGGAAGAGTATTGGCAGACATTGTTTTTTGTTTTATTTATCAATTTATTCATACGAGTATTAATGAGTTTTTAATCGAACTAAATAACAGTGCAGTAATGTGTTAGAAGTGAAAGTAATTATAGACTTAATCGTGGTGTCAGTAGCTAGTTATATAATGGTTGTAAACAGTCCAAAAGAGTATTTGTTTTTAAATCATCAGCATTTTTAAAAACAAAGAATGTTGCGTCGTTTTTGTTTTTTCGTTATTCGTTGCTATGGAAACTAAATTGTTTAGTTGTTGTGCCGTGAAAGTTGTGAAATTATTCAGTGTCAATATTATTACCATACGTACACATAACGTCCTATAATCCCTGAATGGACATAATCTTAGAATCAAAATTATAACGGTCACTTATCATAATTAACAAGATTATGGTGGTTTTGATATGGAATAGTTATCGATAATAGGTTGCTTACCTATAGACTATTATATTCCAAACGCGTATTCTAATATTATCCTCCTACAAACCGAAGAAAAAGACATCTAGTTATCATACTGTGAAACTTAATGTGTGATAGGCACTAACCAATTGTATATCAATTCCCAATCCTTAATATAATGCTATTAGAGACCAAGAGGATATTATAATAGCAGGAGATATCTCATTTTTATTTGGACATGTTATGCGGATGAATGATAGTAGAATACCAAAAGGAATATATGTATAAATGGGTGACGTGGAAGGGCGGTTACAATAGGACATATGACAGTCAGATAGACACCATATTGAAACAGGTTGACTTTAGAATTATTTATAACTAATTAAGCTGAGTGTGTTTATTAAGTGTCAATGAAGCGAAAGTGTTTTGTCAGGATCCAGATACCCGTGATCTCTGCCTACCCCTCTACAGGGAATCAGGTGTGATGTGTATATGTGATCTCTCATTGGTTCTGTCCACCCATAAAGCGATTGAAGGACATGTACAAACTCGTGTCAAGAAACTTAAAGCAGTGGGGTGAACATTTTTAACTTTGCAGCATGACTGGGCACAATTTTAGTATCGACGATTAAATTTTGTGCCACTCACTATCTACTGATAAACATGCACTCGAGCCGTGTGTGTGAACGGAGCTTGGTCGCGATGGACACAGATGTGAATAAATCCAGTGAATTAATTCAGTAGAGATCGCGCCACATACGGTGGCAGTTGGAGGCGTCGCCACAGTCGCGTAATTCAGTGTTACCAGTAAACACGCCAAAACTAGCACTCACTGTGCCATACGGCTCGAAACATTATAGGTTTCATTTGTAACGATCTTTGGTTGCAGAGCTATAAACTCAAATAAAACAAATTAATATATCAAAGTCAAAATATGTTTATTAAACTATTTCAAACATGATTAATAATTAACGGGACTTATCCTTCTTATTATATATTACATATATTATGTGTTCCTTCACTCTGTCCGCAATAGACCGTTTAGTCTGTTCGACGTAGGATTTCCCACAGCTGCAATCAATCTTATACACACCCTTATATCTTATATCATGAGTATAAATCGCGAATCTCTTAAAACTATTATTTCAAACATGGCACTGAGCATTGTCTTTACATATTTTTTACCGAGGTTAGATCAGCGGAGACCCTAGCTTGGAGAAGAACTAACAAGAAACTCCGGAAATCAATTTATTATAATCACCCTTAACAAACATAAAAATTACAAAGAGTGGGCAAAAAACACAACGCTGGTAATACTAAATTTACCTTTCATACAAAATAACACGCAATGGCGGTAACGTCAAATTTAGTTCCAAGTTTGGCTACTGCCACCTTATGTGGCGGGATCTCTAATAATGGTTTATTGTAGCCGCTATAGTGGAATTCAAGTGTTTATTCTCAAGTGAAATTTTAAATCGATATTATTTATTTTAATAATTTTGATCGATATTTTTATAGTAAATACATCACTATTTTTAAGTTTTATTGTGGATTAGTGTTTGATGTGTTTTGGTAGTGTAACCATGAAGCTGGAACTTTTCGAGCGTATTTACCATAGTGAAAGATACTGTAATGGTAAGGCGATAAGGTATACTTTTGTCTGATACACGTACATTTTTAAATCTCACTTTATTCCCTTGGTCTATAACTTTCAAGGTTTTATAGGTATATTAGGGTAAACAGATGCTTGTGTTATGTGCAATAGACCTAGAATTCATACTTAAATCCTAGATTCTAGTAAATTTCATTAGTAAATTTTATCAAGTGAAAATCGATTATAATCAGCTGTTTATCGTATCTGTATATCAAGTGAGTAACACTATGAGGTAATTTGGAGCGATGGGTTGGCAACCTCTTTGAAACCATATAATAATGACTATAATATTAAATAAAATGATGTTTATAAAACTCTACTTTTTGAAACATATACATAGTATATACTAGAACAGTATAATATTCTTATATCTGTGCTGTAAATATTGCGAAGTTTTGTGATTAATAATTTAAAGAGTTTTGATCGTTGTTATTATGGTCTGTGCTAGTTTGACACGTAAAATGAATGCTAACTAGCTGCCGTACTTTTTGCATGTTGAACGATGAGATTACGGATTCAGGGGTATCTATTAGGCTATGGGCTTGCAACCTGTAAACAATGTTTATAAAGTGACCAAAGAGAATTAGTACCTCCGAAATTCTGTCCACCCCGAAAGAGATAAAAGACGTTAATGTATGTGTACGGAAGTGTCCTGTCCATCCGGTGTAGATTGTAGACGTGAAGTTCATGTTTATATGTTCAACTGATATATCTTATCAATATATATAGAATATCTTATCTAGGCGTAATAAAAATATGTGCGTAATTAACATACATATACACAAAGTACATACAGAAAAGGTATACACCCTTTTCCCGTTTGTTAAGTTGTCTTTATACCCTATTGGGATGGACAGGCTTTTGGTAACACAACATCTTTTCGATCTCTTTAAGTGTAACTAGGAGAGTTGTGATGGCATTTGTGAAGAGAATTGGCAATAGGATTAAATAAGATGACTCATACGATTGATTCCGTTTAAATATTAATTTAGCTCCTAAAAATAACTATAAATTTACTCAAAAAACTTAATATTTGGAGGAAAATACATAAAAAAGTTCATTTCTTATAGGTAAACCCTGTTATTGTGGACAGAACCTTAGACATTATCTCCTCAGGTACCTTTAGCAGAACCATTTAACACAAATACTTAAAAAATGCAATTCACCCATTTTCCCTTAGTCGCCTCTTACGACATTCTGATTCTAGGAACACTATCATGAGACTAGAGTAAAGAAAAAATAGCAAATCATGCAATCAAATACTTTGTTATAAGATTTGAACACAATGACAATTCTTTATATGTAGTGTATGTGTGTATTTTTTGTGTTTCTAACAAACGGTATTGACGTATTTAGTATTCGAACAGATTGTTAACTGTTTACCGAAATAATATATACATATAAGAAGTAGGTATATCTATATATCTAATAAATAATGGGTAGGTTTTCTCTCAATGTTTCCTTTTACCGAAATTTTATCATGCATATAATCAAGAGCTAGGCTGGAAAATAGAAGGAAATTGTAATGCTTAACATTGCATCTATCTTGAATCGAACCTGGAACCTTACGATAAGCATTCAAGTATTGTTATATCATCAAAATTAAGCAACTCTAGTGGTCTGGATAGGAGATCATCCGAATTATCATATATCTATTAGTATACATTACAGAAAGACAAACGCGTTCACGACCATTTAAGTGTGAGATTCAGGTTTCCATCTCCACAATCGCGGAGTGATTCTGTGACCACCTTGAATCCACGTGTCGACTAGATAATCAGTACTCAATGTGACAGGTGGTAAGCCACATTCTTTTATGATAGGTTATAGTTGATGTTCAATGAGCTAGTTAAATTAGTGTCACAGTGTTAAAAATATTAATCGTGTTAAAAAATGGAAACCTGCGATCTCTGACTGAATGGAAAACAGACGTCACTTGTATGTTTATCATACTGTTAATGCAGTATACGTGTGTTGACTTTAAACATTATAGTTAATACTCCAAATGTTAATGCAAACGAATCCGTATCGTGACTTTTGATTTTTCATTCTGATTTGCAAATGGCTGCGTTGAATGGGATTAGTGAATGAATCGGCAGAATCGTGATTTTGCACTGGGTAGCTAACAATGCAAAGAAATTTTGACACTTGGCTTTCGTAAATGCTATGTATGAAGCAATGGAAGGAAAAGAAACTATTATTTACTATATTGTATAGAAATAAGTAGTTGTGGTTCAGATGGTGGCATAATGGATATAGAACAGAAGGTTCCGGGTTTGACGCGACGATTAAACAATAGAAATTGTCTGTAAATTTCCACAATGTAATAATGAATCATATGTTTTACATTGTGAGTGAAATATAATGAGAAAACCTGCCTATCTTTCGGAATAGGCATGCGTCGGCGCCTTTATACGGTGAAATGGAAAACAACCTTTTAGATTGGGTGCTGACTATCTGTTGACTGGTGCTAGATTCTAGATAGCTAGACTATCTCGTAGTAGTCGTTAAGAATACGTACTCTTAACACCATACGTATGACTGGTTCATTAATTTAGCAAAATACGTCACTATTGACTTAAAAAGTTATTGTGTATTATTGAAAAAGGTAATATTTACCATACCGATTTTTATTCTCAATGAAAATAGGATTTTGTGAATGAGATTATCAATTGGCACTCCTGATATACTATCTGTCATGTTGGGTACTGGCTATCTGTTAAAACAAGGGCTATGATTGGCCAAACACTAGATATGATGAACCCGATAGGATTAGCGATTGTAAAGCGACATCTATCCAATCAACTAAGAAACTAGTGGTTCTAGATGCTTAGATTTCTTTAATAACTTACGTGAGGTACAAACATTAACCTATCCAACAAAAAAGGATGTAAAACACACAAATCGTGGTATAAATTTTAGTATCATGATGATAAGAGGACTCTCAATCTTTAATCGTCTCTTACAACATACCAAGACAGAAAAAAAGGCAGCTGGTTGCATTCTGTTAGTCCCAGATCAGCACCTGCATCTTTTTTTGTTATCATCTGTTTGGTAGGCTTTTAGTAGGTATAAACAAGTCTTTAGGGAACTAAAATTTGCTTCTCTTATGTTATCAAGTTGATATCATAAGTGTTTACAATGTTATCATATAGTTTTAGTAGGATTATTTTGTTTTTATGCTACTATATGTATAATATTGACGTAATATGCTGCACCAAGGAATATTGTTTAATGCGGAACTTTAGAATATTCTAGGACATTGACCGACAAGAACACGAAAAGTGTGATTAGCGAAAGTTATGTATTTATTTATTAAGAAAACAAAACATAAACGAACACATAAAAATCAATATAACAAATAACGAAGACAATAGATACGCTCATTTCCATAACTATGTTAGTTAAAAAGAGTGATTCTTTTATAGTTTATTATATAGTTTATTATTTCTTTTATAAGCAATTATTAGTATATATACGCATGAAATCTCTATTGGTATATGTTACGGATGAGTTTAAAGTCTATGCCTTCGGTTACATATCGTCAGTCTGCTCAACTAAGCCTCGTTGATTAATTAATATAATATAAATTTAAATAATAATATAATTAATATTCGCAATGATAATTAAAAGGTAAAACTGGTGTTTGGTAGTATAGAAAGATTGATACTAACACCCTGTTGATGTATATATTATTCAACATCTATAAATTTATATATTATATATTTACCTTTGCCTATTGCATTTTCCTGTAAAGACAGACCAATGTACATATAATAAACTCAACCCATCAGGCCTTATTATCACAACACCCATCCCAAATAACTAGCGTAACCAACCAACTCACACTTCTACCTTCAAAACCTCTAACTACGACCTCCGACGACCTCCGTGGCGCGATCGGTTAGACACTTGAACGCCAATCGTGAGGTCCGATTCCCGGTGGAGGCAGAGTTAAGAACTACGCTTTTCTACTGCTTTACAGTCTGGTCGTTGATTATATATGCTATATATGTATTTATCTACATATAATATGTACACATTTCTTAAATGTACTTACCAAGGGACTAGTTCAATTGGTAATGATGTCCAAATATTATATATTATTACTAGCGACCCGCTCCGGCTTCGCACTTCTGGCTATTTAATGGATGTTATTATAGATATAAACCTTCCTCTTGAATCACTCTATCTATTAAAAAATCGCATCAAAATCCGTTGCGTAGTGTCAAAGATTTAAGCATACAAAGAGACATAGGGACAGAGAAAGCGACTGTTTTATACTATGTAGTGATATTAACTCACACTTCTACCTTCTAAACCCCTAACTATATGCCTTTCGTGTTCCAGGAGAGCCAATGGACACGGCGGAGAGCGGGGGCAGTCCCCTGGACTACCTGCCGCCCATCAACTGCGACGCCATTCTGACGGATGGCGAGGAGTGCGCAGACGAGCTCAGTGACATGACCTTCTGCATGAGGAACTATGTGGTGGAGGCCATGAAGGTTCGTTGCATTTCCCTAGCGTAGGCATCCTGGGTATCTGGGAAACTTCAATTTATTGGCATACTAGCGACTCGCTCCGGCTTCGCACGGGTATAAAATATATAGCCTACTCCACTATTTAATGGATCTTATTATACATATAAACCTTCTTTTTGAATCACTCTAATTATTAAAAAAAACAGCATCAAAATCCGTTGCGTAGTTTCAAAAATTTAAGCATACAAAGGGACATAGAAAGCGACTTTGTTTTATACTATGTAGTGATACATCACGCTTGATTCCCTGAAGAGGGGTAGGCAAACAGCTTCATTCACACTCAAACAACTCCTCATACACACTCGGCGGTTGTAGGTCCTTCTAACGTCACCCTTTTGCACTGTTGATTGGCATACAGCTTCTTATTTGTACGTATTTTTATTCGTACGGCAAAAGAAAAAAATATATATACACTCACGTCCTTTAATCCCTTTCGGGGTGGACAGGACCTAAGAGATGGTATCTACTAGGTCACTTTTTAGCATGGATATCGGGGTCGTGATGTCATGTGGAACAATGGTGACAGGTTGCTATCATTCGTATACTTGTAATCGTCGTGTCGTGTCGTATATCTACCATAATGTCAAAGGTCATTGCTAAGCTTAAGAAATAGCACGAAGAGTTCTGTCCACCTCGAATGGGTTAAAAGCCGTGAAGATATTTTATTTACTAATTAGCACGGGGACTGCCATCATAATTCTTATTTAACACACCCACAACACAAATAATCGCCACTTAAGTGGATTAGAATATTAACAGGTCACTTTATTGATCCTTTTCTAAACCTGTTTTATAGTGACTTGCGAAATATTCATCGTGATGACATCTCATTTATTTTTTCGGATGCGTTCGAAATTTGGTTTTATTCTTCAGAATAACTATTGTATGCCAGAATGAGACACCTGCAATTTAGATTTACAATTTGGTAAAAAGTGAAATAAATATTTATTATAAATTTATTTATGAACTTCTGTTGACATATAATGGTCGGTATGTATACACTCACACAAATGTACGAACGTCAATTTATAGTTTCTCGTTAGACTGGGAAGAATTATGAATAATAATCATACATCTTTCTATCTGAAATGACATGTTTTGTTGTATTTGACAACTAAGTGACTACATTTTCATGCAATCCATTGTCTATCGTCCAATATCTTCCATTGACCTACTCAGATATAACATGCCAGGAAGAACGGTAGCTAGTATATATTTACGTCCTTAGCTAGCAACTAGCACTTAGTATATAGTGATTATACTATGTGTCTGTTCCGTGCTAGCTGGGACGTAAAAAACGCGTGGTTACTATCTGCCTTACTTACCGGCATTTTGTACGTGGTAACTTAAGGACCAGGAATTAATGGAATCCATTAGGCAATGAGCTAGAAAACTGTTACCTTGTTCCAAATAACATCACAACCCCAATATTAATGCTAAAAAATGACAAAGGAGATGTTTTTATGTCTCCAATTAGAAGACCTGAATATACGAGTATTATGTTTATGATATGTTATTAATGTAGTGTTTAATTCTATTCCAGATGATGTACATGATGCGTTCGCACCATATGCTGACTGACGTGGTGCTGGAGGTTGGCTCCGAGCTCTTCCACGTTCACAAGGTGGTTCTGGCTGCTGCCAGTCCGTACTTCAAGGTGAGGGAGATTTTAAATTGTGATATTTTTGCTCTCTAAATTCAAAGATTGCTATTTAATATCTAATTAATAGAAAGGTTGCTTGCAATAGTTTAATATTACCGTACATAATACATTTTGTAGGCATGCACTCAAGGTGCAAGGATCATAACTTATGGGATAAATAATAAGAAAATGCACACTAAAAAACTGATTTACATACGAACATACATACACGTCCTTTAATGTCTTTTGACATGGACAGAACCTCGGAGACACTAAAATCATCAAGGCCACATATGACATTAAAACCCGAATACACATGCTAGTATACATGCTATATTAAACCATTAATTACTTTACCTTACAGGCAATGTTCACGGGCGGTCTCAAAGAAAGCGAGATGTCCCGAGTAAAACTCCAAGGCGTCTGCCCCTCAGCGATGGCGTACCTAATCTACTTCATGTATAACGGGAAGGTCCGCATCACAGAGGTCACTGTGTGCCAGCTGCTACCCGCCGCCACCATGTTCCAGGTACCTAGGTACATAGTCGCCTCGTACGCACCTTAAGGGCTACAAGACTCCTGGGGTCACTGTGTGTCGGCATTGATCATGTATTGGCATTTATGCATACATATATTGACGCCTCTACGTCCCCAACGGGATAGGCGGATCTTGACAAATGTGTCTTGCTTCACTCACACCCATTAACTTTCTTATACATGCTATTCTGTTCTTCACGCTACGTATGGCAGAAGTATGTCTCCAATTTGATCTGTAAAGTTATACTGCGTTACAGAAATTCTACGTTCGTACTATTGTAAATAAGTGGAGTTAGGTCCCAGATTGCCATCTTACCTATTCCTCGAGATAAGTAATAGGACTTGTAAATGACGACACGGTTTATCACCTGTGATATTGGGTCAACCTGGTTCACATTGGAGTTCTAGGTGGCCATAAAATCACTTAATACGCAGTTTTTGAGATAAACAATTGATTTATAACACAAGGGTCGATGGTTGTAATAGTGTTTGTCTTGTCTATATGATGTTATATTGAATCCATACACCATTTTGTTGCGATAATAACATGCTTAAGCTATACCCCATAGTTATTTTTAAACACTCGCAATTTATACTCATTTTATTAATTATATGATACCGGGTCAAATTACGATAAATTTATAAAGATATGTGATTACCTTTATTTCTATACCCCATAGTTTGTAAGTTTTATGTAAATGTTTAGTATTGTGTATGTTTTTTGTAGCTGTAAATATTTTTTTATTATTCTGATTCTTATTTATATCCCATAGATATCCGACGTGATAGAAGCATGTTGCTCGTTCCTGGAACGTCAGCTGGATCCGTCCAACGCCATCGGAATAGGCAGCTTTGCGGAGCAATATGGCTGTCATGAGCTGAGGCACAAAGCTAACCAGTTCATTGAAAGACACTTTACACAGGTACTATTTACATGCATAAGTACTATACTTTAAGAACCATTATCGTATTATAAGTTGCGGGGTAGTAACGATCATCTGTTTATTGGAAACACAATATTGATTAATTAAATACAAACGAATCTATTGCAGAATAAATGTAATGCATGCAATCCCTTCTATATTTTTTTTATTCAACAAAATTGAACGGATGTATATAGAATATGTTATTTTAAGGCCACATTGAACCCATTTTTAACCAGAAAATACCTTATTTAAGTGAAAGTCTGCAATGTTATGTGAAACAATGGTCTAAACAATGTGACACAAGACACGGCTTAGAAGTGATGTAGTTTTACAATACAAATTATGATGATTCTTTTAAGGACGTTGCATATGAACTTATACCGACAATGTAATGTAATGTAATCAGCTTACAACTGTCTTATGTCAACAGGTATGTCGAGAAGAGGAATTTTTACAACTAACCGGAACCAAACTAATAGGATTAATAAGGAAAGACGAACTCAACGTGCGGGAAGAAAGGGATGTGTATAATGCTGTTTTAAATTGGGTGAGTAATAGTTAGATTGAGTCTGACTATACCATTGAGGATTTGTTTGTATATAATGTCGTAGCTCAGTTGTTTGGGGCTTGGCTCTGTATCAGTGGGTACAGGGTTCAAATCCCGCTTGAGCATGTACGAATGGAAATGAAGTTTAATGAATTTCTATGTACATTTTCGTAATAAAAACACATTTACGAAATGCATCAACTTATTCGTCGAACAGATAATAGTCAGTGCTTTAAATGGCGACATGGTTTACCATCTGACACATTGAGTACTGACAATCTGGTCAACACGTGGGTTCGAGGTGTCCATAGAATTACTATCTTCGCAATAGCGGAGATGGAAACCTGAACCTCTGACTGCCTCGCAAGGGTTAATGGTCGTGAATGCGTTTGTTTTTTATAATGTCTAGTGCTTGTCTAATGTAATGGAATGATAACTAGCTGCCTTTCTTCCTGATTTGTTGAGTATTTTACAAGACTAAGGGTCAATGAATTTTTTGGGTGATAGGCTATTAACTTATCACTAATATTCTATATCATCACCTTTACGACCACGTAAGTTTAGCTAAAATGGACTGAGGAAATATTATATACGCGATTTTGCTGAACTTGACAGACCCGAATGGTGAATACGTATATTTAAAACCCTTAGTTCTTTACTCACTTGTTACAATTTTTTTGACGTCCTCCGTGGCGCAATCGGTTAGACGCCTGAACGCTAATCGTGAGGTCCCGGGTTCGATTCCCGGCGGAGGCAGAGTTAAGAACTACGCTTTTCTTCTGCTTTCCAGTTTGGTTGTTGATTATATATGTATTTATCTATATATAATATGTATATATTTCTTAAATATACGTTGACTAGCACCCTTAACACAAGTCTTAAATCTACTTACCAAGGGGCTAGTTCATATTAATATTAAAAAACAATGAGCCCATATTTTGTTCCCAGGTAAAGTATGACGAAGAGAACCGCAGTGCCAGGTTCGAGTCCATAATCCAGGCGGTGCGTTGCCAGTACCTCACGCCGAGCTTCCTCAAGGAGCAGATGCGGACGTGCTCCGTACTTAAAAAGTCCCCAGCGTGTCGCGAATACCTCGCTAAGATATTTAAGGTACTTAATGATTATTAAGTTTATTTTTTGTGATAATCTGAGACAAATAGAATGAGATCTACCTCCTTTGTTATGTCTATATGATTTTTATGGATGCTAAGGCTCATGTGCCGAATATTCTAAATTATGTCCGTCACTGATGGTAGCGACATAGACATATTACATGTACCGACAAGTTCTTTTACCGCAAAAGAGATGAATAGACATGAGCATCGAACGCAACACATCCAGCTTAGGCAGAGATCTTTTGCTGTTAAATGCACTAACTATACTTTGGCTGACTAATTATTAAGATGCCTTAAAATAAAGTAGTTTTCAGTTTGAATATACACCATTTTATATTATCATATAAATGCATAGAAGAAGTTTTTGTCTTCTCTTACTTGTTTTTAGCGTTTGTTCACATACTCATAAACCGCCAACGTATTCTATTTTCGTACTTGTGAATCACCAGCTTCGACTATATATTTTATTTCCAGGATTTAACCCTACACAAAAAGCCAGTGGTGAAAGAAAGGCGGCCCAACACTCCCAGAATAATATACGTGGTGGGCGGGTACCTTTGCCACTCGATCGACTTGGTAGAGGCCTACAATATAGACGACAACAGTTGGTCAACACTGCCCAAGCTGACCGTGCCCAGGTCGGGTTTGGGTGCCGCGTTTTTAAAGGTGAGTGTGAAAGTCCTGGGTTTGATTCCCGGATGAAGTAGTTTTGATGATAGGTATGATGCTGTTACATGATGCAGAAAGCATAAAAATATAGCATACAAAGTACCATTATCCATTGTGGAATCATAGAACTGCAAGTACATCTGTATATTTGCAAAATATGTTGCCATTGTGTCACTTTTCAGCAGATAGTCAGCGCCTAACGTTTTGTCACAATGAACAGGCGATCATTGCGTATTCTGAAAAATAAATTGATGATTAATAACAAAAGGGACTTATCGTGTAAGTTTTTATACAATAAAGTTTTGGAATCGTCAGTCTGCCCGTGACCATGGCTGCTGCAACGTAGCCGAAACGTCGGGTTAATAAAGTTAACTTTATTATATAAAAACTTACGCGATAAGTCCCGTTTGTTATTAATCATGAGTATAAATCGCGATTCTCTTAAAATTAAAAATAAATTGATGTTCTAGTTTTTCACTCGCAATAACAGTCATGTATTTTGAATTTTAAAATGCAGTCAATATTCATTGGTTTTACTAAGGATGGGTGTTTAATTCAATGCTTAGTTACAAATTCTCTAATAACTTTTAAATTAAGAATCCTAATTATTGTTGTAGGGTTTGTTCTACGCGGTAGGAGGTCGGAACAACTCGCCTGGCTCGGCTTATGACAGTGACTGGGTGGACGTGTACAACCCTGCCTGTGAGAGGTGGAAACCTTGCAGCCCTATGTCAGTACCACGTCACAGAGTAAGTACTCCTTATTATTATTATACAAGGAATTATTTATTTACAAAAGTATAACATACCTTACAGGCAAATACCTAATGCGTATGCATACATTATATAATATAATTTCATAAATTATTACTGTATTATGTCTTGTTAGGCCGGCCCCTAACAGTCAGATAGACATATAACAGTCAGATAAACGCTATATGTATTGATAAAAGGTGACGTTATGTGTACCCATAACCGCCGAGAGTGTATGAGAAGATGTATGAATGTCAATGAAGCGAAAGTGGTCTGTCAGGATCGGAACAAATGGGGATCCGTGATCTCTGCCTACCCCTCTACAGGTAATTAGGCGTGATGTGTATGTATGTATGCATAAATTATGACTTTGTAAATCTTAATTTAATACTATAGTTTTATTATGGCTTTGGCGTACTCATCCGACCCACACGAAAAGATATCAACGATATTATATTTTTGTTTGTATTATATTACTTACAACGGCCTAACAGAATGACTTCTAATGTAATAGTAAAGTCGATTTTCATCAATATTATGAAAATTAAGTCTTACAGGATAAAAAAAAATCAATTTGAAATACATGTACTTGGTCGGTACAAGGTGGGATGGAAACCGATAGTCTACGAAATAGTGTAGGATGAATGTTAATAGCTAGCATGAAATAAAAATGAATTGTTGATATATACACACTTCTACATGTACTCACGACGCCTCTTGACTGCATCTCAGCACCTAGTACCTCTCGAAATGTGATTGATAATTAACGGAAATTAGAGGACAATTATTGTCATGATGTATTTAAATCATATAATAGCCAGTGTGGATACAGACTATCAGAATGATAGTAATTTGTAACTTGTTTTAACTTTATTCTGATTTCTGGTAACCTTGGGGAGGCCTACGTCCAGCAGTGACATAGGCTGATTGATTGATTTCTGGTTTCCAGGTGGGAGTGGCTGTTATGGATGGTTTACTGTACGCGGTTGGTGGCTCGGCGGGGTCGGAGTATCACAAGTCAGTCGAATGGTGCGTATACATTTATAAAAAGGACTTAAGTTTACATTGATAACTTACCATAGCATGTTGTTACATAGATATACATTCACGTCCTTTAATCGCTTTCGGAGTGGACAGAAACTCAATCACTTATTAGCATGAATATTTGGGTCATGATGTCCTATAGAACTGGATAACCATGTTGTTATTAAAGGTTAATGTTTTCATCTCCGCTATTGTGATGGAAACAAAAAACTAATCTTGGGGGAGTTTGGATATGTTGAACCAATTTTCACCCGATAGTCAGCACGCGATCATAATAATATGGGTCTTCGGGATAGATGGTCGCCGACAGGCAGATTTCGGCTTCTGCGAAATTATACATGTATTGTTGTGTATCATTGTAATTGTTTTGATTACAGTTACATTTTAGTACACCACTTGATTCCAACATACGTTAGTTAACCTTAAACACTCGCCACTACATTAACAAACTAATCTTCCAACACCCTTCCAGCTACGATCCAGAAAAGGACACGTGGTCCTCAGTAAGTCCGATGCAAGAGGCCCGTTTAGGTGTGGGCGTCGCCGTGGTCAACCGGCTGTTGTACGCGGTAGGCGGCTTCAATGGGACCACGCGACTTCGCTCTGTGGAGTGCTATCACCCTGAGAATAACTGCTGGACGGAGGTCGCCGCTATGGAGATTGCTAGGAGTGGGGCAGGTTGGTTATTGAACATACATATTGCATTCAAGGACTAACAGTACAAGCCTTTCAAGTTTAGAGGTTGATGCTTCACCATTTTTTATGATGGTCTTTGGTCAGTCAAAACCCACTTTTTACCAGAAAATTTATAATATCCAATATAACAGTAAGTATGTGTATGACGCCGCATATACATACAGCTTGGCAAAAAAGTCTAGAAACGTAAACTTTTATTTGTGATCTTGCAACCTTAAAAAATAACTATGTAAACAAAGTGATGTCAAATTTCCAAATTTTTGTTTCAAATAAACTCTAACATAAAACGGTTATTTAAATACGTAGAAAGTTAATTAAAATGAATAAGACTATCCGAAGTGATGTCAGGAGTGTGATTTACAAAGTTTATAATAAATGTCTGGCGGAAAAAAAGGACAAATCTATTGTTGTATATAGTTGGTAAATGCATTACTTGATGAACTATAAACCATTGTGAATTGCTTGCATACGAGATAAGTGTAATATTATACAATAAACTTCGAACACGAGGGTTATGTTTACATCTTTGTTCAGTACTGTGGCGCGCATTAATGAAGTTGATACTTTTGAGTATTTTTAATTATTTTAGTATTTTATTTTTATAAAATATTCTGCATATATTAAATATAAAATATTCTGCAGCTAGCTCTAGCTTTGATATGGACGTGGAGGCGGTAGAATTTTTGGAAGAAAATTTATTTGAATAAAATATGGATATTTTTTTTGAAGTTTGGTACATATATTAATTATATACACAGTCGTACATACAAATAATACTTCTATGTACTAAGTACAAGACTAGGTTGTCCACTTTAAGGGTTGCTATGAAAAAACTTAGTGGCGCCCCCATTATTTTCTACTCTTTTTTGCCAAGCTGTACTGAATATTGTCTATTCCGAAAAATTTGCCCACATGAAAATTAAATTCATTTTACACCTGTTTTTCTCCAAAAGATCATGCAGAGATATCATTGATATTTTTTTCCAATCATGGGAGTCATCATCTCGATATATTTGGGCGACATACGACGACCCATACCTAACCGCCCTTCCACACAACCCATACATGAAAACTTACGAAAATAGACAATTATTAACGAGCTATAATTTCCATCAGGTGTAGCCGCTTTAAACCAGTACGTGTACGTGGTAGGGGGCTACGATGGTACGCAACAACTGGCGTCCGTCGAAAGGTACGACACGGAGAAGAACGAGTGGACCCAAGTAGCCCCCATCAAGGTCGCGAGGTCTGCGCTCTCGTTAGCTGAACTAGATGGGAAACTGTATGCTATGGGTGAGTTAAATGTACCTTGTTATTCTATGAAATGCTGCTAGATTCATTTCTTATCAGTGTGTACGATACATTCAGAAAGTGAATTAGGTTAAAGATACGCTGACATTTAAAACCATAAAAAAATACATATCAATTCCATCACATCTACCACTCCTGTAATAATTCTAAAGGTGACCGCGGATATGTTGTTTCCAGTTCTGAGATTTACCCGATTAACTTCAACTCAACTTGAATTCAACAATATATGTTTTATATTCCAGGTGGTTACAACGGAATGACATTCCTAAACATAGTGGAAGTGTACGACCCGGCGACAGATACGTGGGCGGAAGGCAGGCCGCTCACTTCCGGTCGATCGGGGCACGCGGCGGCCGTATGCTACCAACTACTAGCACCAATAACTCAGGAACCCAACGAACAACTACCAGCGATTAAGAAAATAGCGAAACGGAACTCAGCAACTTCGTCAAGCGACGTCCCCATGCCTAGCAATATTGTGGGTAGTTTGTCCAATTCGAGGGACGCCACCTAGTGTAAAAGTGAGGAACTATGTAGCCATGTCATTGATAATATGATGTTATATCTTGCCAAATTTAATTTATGTATTATTAAGAAGGATGGAGTTTTAAAGAACCGTGTCAGTGAATGGAAATGTAGTACATTCTGAATCTCCTGGCATGTTAACGGGTATTTTGTTGAAATGGAACGAAATGAACTATAGAATATCCTCCGTTTATAGTCTACAAAATGCATCTTGAGAATTATAGAAAACGTTACGTAGAAGTGATACATTCTATAATGTCTACCGTGGAGCAATGTGTAACAAGTTGAATGCTAACATAGATTTTGTATTAGATTCCCGATGAATGCAGAGATAAAATTAGCTTTATTTCTGCTTTCCATCATAGTTGTTTACTATATAGTATGCAATGAAATATACACTGACCCTTTACAAGTCTTATAATATTATAATAATTGAAGAGATAAAATGCAATGTGAAGGATTTCATTATTACAATGGTTGTATATTTGAATACCCTTAGTCTATAATGGTCAATATTCTTTGACTCTTTAACTGAACGATGTACGAGTATAGTTTGTTGTATGTTATTATTTTGTGATATTATGAAAGGTCTATTTAGTTATATGTACCGGTTAATCTATGTAAATTGTTATTTCTAATATCTATCTTTAGTTTATAAATTTATTTAGTAGATTTTCATTTGTGGATAAGGTAAGGAAAATAGATTCTTTAAGGGGACATTTTTATATATTGCAATATACTTTAGTTTTTGTAACTATATTAGGTATTGTACAAAATGTTAGTGTAATATTTAGATTGTAAACCTGTAAATTACTATAGCATTCCTTATTATGTAGTTTTGTGTACGTGTATGTTCTTTTGTAAATTTATTAAGTTATGCCTCGTTTTCATATCGTCGTGTCTCCGGAGTATTAAATAAACAATAAATTTAAGAGCAATCTATTCAAGTACCTAATGAATATAACAAATAAGTCAAATTAGTGAATAACTTAGAGCCGTCATATTTGTATACATTTTATCATTGACCTTGGTTTCGTAATATACCTATGAATGTAAATGAAAAGACTGTTTATATCCCTAATAAAATTATATTTTAATACTCGGCTTATTATTTGTCCATTGATAGTTTAGAAGGTAATCATAGAGAGATAACGCTAGTGACTGCTGACTTTCCCTACACGTTGGCTCGAAAATAGTTTACTCGTGGTAGCCTGGGCATTGCATTTTGGGTTCAAGCCCCACTCAAACCATTTCAATAAGACGTGACGAAGAAAGTTAACGTTCAAACACTATAACCGCCGGGTTTATTTCAGGAGGTCTAAGATATGAATGAAGAGAAAGTGTTTTTTGTAGTAACACAATGATATGTGTGTATCAAACTACTAAATGAAAAACAAATTACCTATTAAATAACACCTTTTAATTGCGCGTAATTTTTTACACAGTTTGCATACTATAAATAATAAATAAGTACAAATTTTACTACTTCAATTTACAAACTAAACGTGCCGAATCAATTGAAAAAGCTGTTAGATAGCCACTGCCCACCACAAAAGTGATAACAGGAAGGTGTCTTCAGTATATAATTTAATGCACATTAGTATGTATGTAATTTTGGATCAAACACACCTTCTTTCTTTTATCTCTTTCGGGGCGGATTGAGATTTGGATATCTTATATGTTTATTACAATGTTATAAAGGGCACTAGTCCATAACGGAGTTGTTCTAAATAGAAATTGCCAAAAAGCTAGTTAGCATTCTATTTACGCAACAGACTAGCACGGTTCCCAATAAACTTGGCACAATAGCATGAGATCCAGTACATCATATTTGAAATTCAGACTATTACATATGAAAATATAAAACGTTTATTTAAAATAGGGATCCGTGATCTCTGGCTACACCTCTGTAGCGAGACGGGCGTTGGCGTGCATGTATGAAAAAAATAGTTAAAACTTTGTCTTAAAGCACAATATTTACAAAAAACTTATCATCTTTAAATAGCATACAATACTTAACTTACTAGTTAAGTTTAAATTATAAACATGATATCCTGAAACGGTCTGCCAAATTTACTTATAACATTCATGTTTTAAATTTACATTATACATTATGTATCATGAACTTCTGTGTTTAATAGTATCTCCTTTGAACCAGTCTGTGTCAACGGACTTTTAAATTGTTGCAAAAAATCCATCAATATTATCTCTATTAAACCATAGGCTGTAAATAATTTGAGACACCAATTCAACCAATCATTAAACCATGTTAACTAACTAGGACCTTCATTTAACTACTCTCTTTTTCTTCCGCTTCAAAATAACTCTTACATCTGGCTTCGAAGTATTTAAACTATCAGAAACATTCAATTCACTTAACCTACTCGCATTTTCCGATCCTTGGGAACTTAAATTAGGAGCTATATCAACATTACTTTCATCTAATCTATCTGGGTAAGAAATACTATTTTCTGGCGTTTCATAATTACACTGTGGTTGAACACCGGTTGATATGACTATCGTTTTAGAGTCATCTGGACTGGGCGCCATTAGATTAATATGGTCATCATTCGGTGATATAGCTAGAGGAATACTTATTATATTCTCTACAAGATTCGCGTGTTGGTACGAGTCTTGGTTAACCTCTTTTGGTTCAATTTGCTCTTCATTTTGTTTATGTGTCTCATGATCTATTTCTGATACACTTTTCTTGTGTTTCTTTGATTTCTTATCGTGTTTACTACTTTTGTGTCTTCGAGACTTCTCCTTGACTTTAGTATCATGTTGAGTCTCCTTATTTTCAATAACTTCTGCAATTGGAGTAGGTTCTGGATTACATTCGGGCATATTTAAGTCTTCAGGTGTTATTAGACTGCTATCACCGAAAATATCAGTGATTTTTGCGTTTATATTCTGTATTTTATCCTCTACAGATTTCCTTTTGCTTTTACATTTATCTAGATCACTGGATTCCTTACGAGCGTGTACTTTTCTTGGTGTTTTTGTAGTCGTTGGTTCTGTTTCATCTTCACTCAATGCGAGGTCACTAGATAGAACATCTTTGGCTTTTTCATCACTGCTTTTCCTGTCTTTAATCACGACACTTTTCACTTTGACACTTTCACTTTTATGCTTATCACTATCTTTAACACTCACACTTTTACACTCTCGCGTAGGTCGCGACTTTTTTTCGTGACTCTGGGCTTTATCTTTGACAGAAGGTTCCAAAGATTTCATTAGCGTTTCTAAAGGCCTTGGTTTCTCATCAGATCTGAGCTTAGGTATTCTAAAGTTGGTCAACTTCTGTGTTGACACTCCTGTATCCTTAGCTTTACTATCAATATTCTTTCCTAGTGTTATTGTATCCACTCCTGCGTTTCTTCTGTCACTGACGTCACTGATGCTATCTAAACTAAAGGGTTCGTCTGTTGTAAAGCCATCTATTTCACCGGATTCTCTAGAATTATCATAGTTTAACACGTCACCTGCATTCAAAGTCTTGGGAGTGTCAAAAATTGATACGTTTTTCTCTTGTGGAGTTTCCTTCGCCTCATCAGCCCATCTTACTCTAGCCAACGTTACGTTCTTCCCTTGGGCATGCACTAATCTCGTTTGATGGTTTTCATCCATTTCTGGAATGTATTTGCTCGATCTGAACCTGGGGTCTTCTAACTTCACTAAAGCTGTGTTTCTGATTTCTGGAAATAACATTAAAACACATAATTAATAAATAGGTTAAACCAAATATCTTAATTCACCACTACATTTGGTGTGAAGCTGATTGGTCAGTACTTGTGTTCTGATATCAGTGAATCCATTGCCGTTCGCTGACTTCCTCTTTTAGAGGCTCTACATAATCCACAAAAACCTTAGCTGGATTGAAGTTTACTTGACAAAAGTTAAAAAATTTAAAGTATGAAATAAAATCACCATCTATTGAACGAAAACTAAACTCAAACTTACCCATTGGCTTCGAAAACACAGCCGTATCCACATTCATTTCATCAGGCGACTGACAGGTCTGTTCTACCGGAAAATCTTGAAACCTCACCTCGTCCTCTCTATCAAACCTTCTCTTCTTCACAACCATATCGTGATCATCTGGCAACTTATGCTTAGGAGCTGGTTTCTCCATCTCTTGTCTACTCCTTGCATGTCTGTTTGGAGACCTTCGGTTGCTATGCCTGGGTCTGGCATCACACCGGTCCCTGTGACATTTTACCGGACTATGACGGTTTCTTTCCCTGTGTCTATCTTTCTCTTTATAGCCTTCCCTATCTTCATAGCGTTCCCTACTTCTATGGGTCTCCCTGTATCGAAGGTCCCTATCGTCATTTGTGCTCCATCTGGAATTATCTCGATGCCTGTGGGTGGGTGGTCGAGGTTCGTAATTTTCTCTAGGAGGGTCATAATGTTCTTTTGGGATTGGCTTAGGTGAATGGCTCGGAGTGTATGACTCTTCGTCTGAACTGAACTTCAGGTCTGGTCTGCACAGAGAAACAATATTATGTTAGGATTATTTAAATATCATTCCAATTGTTAAGTTCCATATATACTCAAAATATAAGGGTTTTTTACCAAAACAGCCATTATTTCTTAGATAATAATATATTTGGAACATAGACTGTACAAAATTTGTAACTTTCTTACTGTTCTAACAATAACAAACTAATTGTTACAGTATATTGATAGCATGTAATATCACTCACTGTGCTGGTGCCGACTTCCGCCTTAGATAGACGCTGGCTGGTCTCCTTTGATCTTCATTTTCTTTGTTCCGTAACCCTGAGGGTTCCCTTCTTGGCATGTGGCGACCTGGATCACTGTGATCAGTGCTTTCTGGCCGAGGTTCAGGGAGCTTCCCTTTATCTTGTCTGATCCTGATTGTAATACATATTTATATTAATTGTCCATAAAGGAAATTTATTTTATATGTAATGATCATATAGTTACAAACTCAAGTGCAATGATATACACGCATCGGCTTGAAGGGCTGCTAGTGTATTTAACAAATAATAATATTACTCATAATGGTATAAATTATTCATAAATGAGTAAAATAACTAGATTTACTTTATCTATTCATTAAGCTAGCTGGAACATAAATAAACCAATGCTAGCTGAGACATAATAAAATGCTAATTAACTACCATTCTTCCATCCAAAAACATATTTGTATACGTATTTCATTTACTCCTAAACGCAAAGAACCTTGTTTACTATACCACTCTTTTCTATACAATACACTACTCACTTGTCAACAGAATCCTTGGAGAGAGCTGAGCTGGTATCGCTGGGTGAGCTCTTGCCATTGCAGCTCTGGTTAGCTCTGCTGTTGGGCCTGGTGTGAGGTCTTCTGGCAAATGGGTGCTTGTTCGTCCTATCGCTCAGGAACTTTAAGAATAGGGCGTCCTTCCTGAAATATTATAAGACATACATATACATCATGCCCTTATTGCAATACAGGGCTAGGCAGAGATTATGGATGCTTGTTCGTCTTGCTCCTGACGAACACCTACAATTTTTATAATATTTCATGTTATTTTTTGTTAAATTGTTGCATTTCAATGTTATCATGAACATTTTTTCCTTACATCCTTTATTCTCTTGCGAGATGAATTGAACCTAAGACACATACTTCTGCCTTATGGTTTGTTATGTATAGTCTTATGGTTATAGTTTGTGATGGCATTGAAATGGAATATTCATTGGTACTAGAATAAAGACACTAGATAACATTCTTTTTAAATTCCAACTAGAGCATGAGAATTATTTACTTTACTTTATTAGATATTTCTTAAACTTACTCTTTGTTTATAAGCGTAATAGTTTCCGTCTTCCGTTCAATCTCCGCTCTTGCAGTTTTGAGTAGCGCTGAGAAGTTTACAAGGAGATACTGATGCGCACTGTTGAGCTTGTCAAAATCCTGCAATATGTCCTGCCAAATCAATGCTTACGAATGTATACTGAGTGTTAGTTGCTATGACAATGAGTGTTAGTTTCACAATGGGTTTAAATTAAGAATGTATTAGTTTCAGTTCTTTAAGAGACATTAGATGAGAATCTGTTTCTGCAATTCAACAACTTTTCTTGCATATTTTAGGGGAGATAAGCATTAATTTTTAGCATCCCATCACCTACATAAATCTCAATAAGATACTTATATTCCCTACATTTACTAGGAAGAAATGTGCAGGTATTTTAACTTGTGGTAAAGTAAGAACACTCTAAGATATGTATGCATGAGGAAGTGAACTGTTCATGTTTATTTAACACATAACATTCATTCACAGAGTATTAGTTAACTGCCCATTTAACATGAG
This sequence comes from Leucoptera coffeella, assembly GCA_030578115.1. Lineage (NCBI taxonomy): Eukaryota > Metazoa > Arthropoda > Insecta > Lepidoptera > Lyonetiidae > Leucoptera > Leucoptera coffeella. The sequence continues at coordinate 61,314 of JAMBLF010000140.1, read as the reverse complement.
CTTAAATATTTTTGCAAAATGAGATGTTAGATAGCTACAATTAGTGATATAAGGCAGAAAGCTAATGTAGTTGTTATTATGAGCAATCACCAAGGTTTCCAAGAGTACTAAACGCTGATGTTATTTACCTTTTGTAACCTTCTCAAGCTACGTTCGCTGTCACTTAATTTCATACGAAGTTCTTCATTTTCCCTTTTGAGCTGGAATTGTTAAATTTATTCATATGAAGGTATTCTTAATCTAGGTGTGTTTTAAGCCTAGTATTTACATTAATTGGAATCCTGCTTTAGGAACAACAGAGATTGAAAAAGTATGGAAACATAAAGATATTGAAATTCAAATTAAGTTATTGGTCTTCTTCCGTTTCAGTAGGATAAAAAGCCTTGAATATTGTACTGACTTGTGTCTTCAACACTGGAAGGTGGTACGAACGATGTTTCTAGATCTCATCCTCAATAGATTATCTACACGAAACTTTAAATGAAATTTGCATTAGTAACAAGTACAACAGGCAAAATATTCCCCATTAATTCTTAAAAAGTAACTTCTTTTAGACAATAACTCAATCTACTACAGTAAATTCATGAAATCTTTAGCACTTTAACCGAGCAAAACAAACCTTTGAAAGATTGCTAAAATCTTCATAATTATCCAATTGATCATAAATATCCACCATTATTATTCACATTCAGAACTTATACTTCAAATATATATTTTCTGTAATCACTTTATTTAGATATTTCTGCTAAAATTTCGTGAAAAACACTACGAAATTTTCGCGCTTTATTCCAGACAGTCGCAGTTTATTTTATTTTTATTTTCTTTAGTTTTTTGTTATTTCTGCATTATATTGTAATATCCGTCGAATACCGATGTATCGATTTCAATTCTGTTGTTTTGAGATGGACAATCTATTTCTGAAATTTAACTTGAAAATCTCTTATTTCTGACCAAAGGGACATATTTTTATATTAAATTGATAAAATTATAATGTCTAAATATGTTACAATAGTTACTAAGCTTTATTGTTGGTTCGATCTTCTTACAATTACGTAAGCTTTAATTAATATCCTATTGCATTTCCAATTTTTTAAGTTAAGTTTTGATATATTTTAACAAATTTCATTTAATACTATGATAGACGTCAATTCCACGTTTTTAAAATAATAAATATTTACGTTAAAGGTTGTGAATATAATAAATAAAAACGTGTTTGACGGTTATCTGACTTTTGTCCGCCGACCAAACTGACATAACCGTTTGTTCTATTCGGTAGCTCGCATCGTAGTTTGGTGCTGCTCGCTGGGCTCGCTCTTAGTCACCTTGTTTATTGTGTGTTTCATCTCAGACCAAATGAATTCTAGATTAATTACTATGAAATGTGTTCATACTTCATTTTTCAATAACATAGTGTACTCGAGTGAATGAGTGATTGGATCAATTGTCCATTTGTGTAATAGTGCAACAGGCTGATTGTTGGGTCTTGTAAACAGAGATAGATTTGTTATTCCAAGATGCCTACTGATTCCGGAGCTGATTGCGACACCGTGAGCTACGAATGGCTGCTGGGAAAGCTCCGTTCTGATGAAAGGGACTCGATATTGATAGACTGTCGCGGCTCAAACGAATATTCCGTTTCCCATATTCGATCTGCTGTTAACTTTTCTATCCCAAGCATAATGCTGCGTCGCTTGGCGGCCGGAAAGATTGAATTGTCTTCCACAGTGCAATGCAAAGAGCTGAAAGCGAGAATAGCACAATGCAGTACCCGTGGTATATTTATACTCTATGGAGATGGTGCTTCCAAAGACCCTGATTCTGTTCACAACATTCTTTTGAGGAGGCTCAAGCAAGATGGTGTACATGTGGTATGCCTTGAAGGTTAGTAAATTTGGTAATGAATTGATGAATAATAGATATCACTTATTATGTTACATAATTAAAGTGATAATTGTTTATTAGTAGATAAAGAAAATTTAGATGCTATAACATGTAACTACAACATTCATTCGTATTATGTTATGAACATACATAATATATGTCATACTTTCTCATCTTATGAGGCTAGAGAGCGTCCCAAAATTTACCTATAATTATAAATTCAACTTATACATACACATCACGCTTGTTTCCTTGCATAGGGGTAGGCTGAAACCATGAATGCCCATCTATCCCGCTCCTGACAAACCAGTTTGTGCCATTGTAACTCATAAACAAATTCACACCACTTTTGTAACAGTCACATATTCAATAGTCTATTATACAAACCTTTATTTTATTGTTAATACAAATTGGTATTTATTTATTATTAGTTTAATTACCTATTAGAAATAATTGCTTGTTTATTAGATTTGATAAGTGAGTCAAATGTACCTCTTATTTAATTGTATTTTGTACAATGAAACACTAAGTTGGTTGAGTCAAATGTACTGGATATGATTCATTACACATGTTTCTTCTTATATCCCCCTATCCCTAATTAATTCTACCTAAGAAACAATATATTATCGCTCTCCTCTCAAAGACTACATTCCAGATCAGCTGAACCTAAACGTTATGAATGTTTCATGCTTTCATAATCACAGAAACTGTCTGTACCTAGTTATATAATTAATAATAGTTTAATACAAAAAGACAAATAAACACATTCATTACCATTAACCTTTGCGGGGTAGTCAGAGGTTTAGGTGTCCATCTCCACAATGGCGGAGGTAGTTAACTTAAATAGAATTAATAATAGTATATTTGTCGGCGTTTGTGAAATGGGTGCTGTTCTTATAACTATTGTTTCTTTTGTGTCTATGCTCATCATAATAGTAGGTATAGATCATATTATGCAGATTGTGTTATACTTTTCTAATTCTATTTTATATACCAAGATACACAAGACATTTCAATGTGGGCCATACATGTTTGTCCGCAATAATTGAATGACTAAGTAAATAGGACAAAACTTTGTTCTGTACTTTTAGTTCAATTAACTTCTTTGGCAGTTGTGAATTAATTGAATAATAATGAAAAAAAAAGTGTAATTATATGTAATAATCCCTATAGTTACTATACAATTACACTATAAAAGTTACAGAGTACTTGATATTCATAAAAAAAATAATGGAAGAATGGAAATCAATAAACATAGCGCAATTAATACTACACTAGACAAGAAGTTTGAACTATGATCTTTATCACATAACAATGTGACCGGTTTATTAAAACCTCCCCCTACCACCTTAAATCTTAATTCTGATAGGTCAATGTAGGAAAGTCATAAAATTACATATCCATTTTATTAAGAACTCTACCTACTATTATATGTCTTAACTCTGAAAGGTCAGTGTAGAATAGTCAAGTAAAGATGCTTATTATTGTCACAATGGTCATGTCTCTTTCCCACGTTCGAGAGCGGAAGCACCGACCTACGACCTCCGCCTTTTTGCTGACCAGTTTACCCTTGCTAGTCTGGGATTTGCTAGAATCATATACTATATAGAATAACGTTATTGGCGTTGAGATAAAGGTACCAACAGTCATAGCTACGTTGACAACGGTTCCCGTTAGATCAGCGAAATCAAGCAATGATTGGATGTGGTCGGTATATGGATGGGTAATTGTTCTGTATCCATCTTATCATATATGGAGTTATTCTTAGTTAGGATGACGGAAAACATAGCACAGTAACCTAATAATCAGTATCGTATATCGCTGATGAACTCACCGTCACGTTGGGTACTGACTATGTGCTGGAACGTGGTCTTTGAATGGCACAGTATCACTCAAGCCCGGACTATCACGATAGTATTAAATGTATGCAATAAATACTACGCCAGAAGGCATTGAAATGCAGCTGTTTACATTATCACGTTCCTGGACTATTAATCTTTCGTATTTCCGAACGGACTATAAAGCTCCCTCTACACATATGTAGGCGTGGGCGTATTCCACACAGTATGTCATAATCGTAAAACGGATTCGGAGCATCCAAATCGCCTATTTCCTGGCCCAACATAATAAAAAGGAATGCGCGCGAAAATATTATTTCATGTTGAGATAAAAGAAACATTTAAATACTGCTTCACGGTGAATACTTTTTACAGGGGTTTGAGTGACGTCAGCACGAGGATAGTCCTTGGTTAACCTGAGTTTATGTAGTTATTAATATATACCTATATATAACATAAAATATATTTATTAACAACGGCTATAGAAGCATCTAACTACTAGACTCATATGTGGAGATGTGTACATAGGTGAATGAAGCTGAAATTGTTTTGTCAGGAACAGGAAAATGAGGATTCGTGATGTGCCTGACCCTTTGTAGGGAGTCAGGTTTGATGTGTATCTATCACATATATAAAATTAGATAGATAATTTACAGAAAATCTACTCTATAACATCTCGACCTAGCAAAAAGTAGTAAATATCTCAGCGATGCATGAATGAGGGCAAAAAGCCGCCATTGAATAACGAAGTTTCAATGAGTGAGTTAGCAGACACCTTTATTACGAGTTCCCAGACGTAACAATACCTAACTATGTATAAACAAGAAGTCGGGTCGTTGGAACCTAGGTTTTTGCGGATCGCCTAGTACTTTCGTTTTCCATTGATCAATCTAGATTGAATCTGGCTTCATTATAACCGATTATGTAAGGAGTTGAAACAATTAAATCTTATCACATTTACGATGTAATATTCAGGAAATACATAAGAGAAGTAATATCCTAACTAGGATCGCAACTGTTAGGCGTTTAAATATAGTCAGTGGCTTGAGTAACCGCTGGTCTTCAGAATCTTTAATTACCTTTATCTGCATATCAAGAATGTAAGACTGTAAGAGTACAATCGTAGTAGCTTACAATGTCAATAAAACAGTGGTCTTTTAATCACTTTCAGGGTGGGCAGAACCTCGCAGATATAATATCCTTAATCTCCTAGGTCACTTTTCAGCATAAACATTCAGAGTTGCGATGTCATAATGGAACATTAGGGACATGTTGCCAGACCATCGCTCAATAGATTCTATTTACCCCTAGTCTCTAAGCCCCCTCTTACGGCATGCCGGGAAGAACGGCAGCTAGTTTACATTCTTTTTATGTCCTAGACTAGCACAGGACAATTAGTTACGTAGTGATTTAAAGTCATTAGAGTTTAACGCAAGTCGGTTGTCTATCCTGAATACCTAAACGTTTGCCTGTGTATGTGTGTACAAGTTGTAAACATGCCTGCGTAATCTGGTGGAGGGAAGGTCTAAAATAGTCCCGGATTGAGGATGCTGATGAAGTCACCGTTATTGAGAGCAGCCGAGGGCTCGTAAGGGCGCTTTTAGCATGGAGTACTGACGCAAAATGTATTAGAAGTAAACTGTAATATTGTATAAACAATTTCTTCAACATAACATACTCGTTCGCTTCACGACTTGTGTATACACACTCTCTTTTTTTTGTGGTCCGAGGTTTGAGTGCCCGTCTTTGAAATTTCGATAAAATCGCGAGTTCTTCAGTTGTGATAAAAATTTACTAGATATAGTAGGGTTGTCGTGTTACCAATGTTCTATATTAATATCACCATTCAAAAGAATTGCAAATAATATCTCCTTGGTCACCAGTATTACTTTTGTATCTTTAAGTAACTAATAACTATTAGGTGTCAAGTTGCTAACATATCGCCAATAAGACTCCCTTCACTAGATCCTGCGACATTTCTAGATCAAATAACTACTGGTCGTCAGCATTCTTTTATCGTCCCATGTAAGTAGTAAAAAAACTTTATTTTCTTAATATTTCTATTCGAAGTCTAGGGCTTGTATTATGCACTAGCCCTTAGAGAGTAGTCGTAAATGGCCGCTCGCGAATAACAGGATGCCGATCTGAATGTAAACTCCTCACTCGATTAATATAAACGCCCAGAGGAAACTCAACGAGGTGGGGGCACACTGAGCTAGAATTTACGCACTTTGACTGCATTGTTTTTACATATATTTATGTCTCTACCCCTATCGGTATAGGCAAAGATTATGGATGGATGAACGATCCTGACAAATCTTTCATACTTTACTCACACCTTGTACCAAACATTAGTTAACTAACATAAACTTGTGGTTTTTGGTTTGAGTATCTAAATTTAAATGAAGGTGAGTGACGTAAGTGCTAATAACTGCGAAGTAACTATGTAGGAGAAGGTGTATGGATTTCTTGGATCTTAGAGAAACCTTTTCGTGTACTTAAGTAAGCTTTAACTATATTTCTAGTACCTACTTTTTGATTCATCTCTATGTTGATACAAATTACGGATACTAACTACTGAGCATATTTATATAAGTAATGACTAGGTTATTACATCTACATCCGTCTAAAGGTAACATGTCAATCACTACCGATAGATGTACCTTTTTAATGACAAATAAGGTTATTTATAAAGATTCTTCATAGATCTAAGTAATCAAAACTAAGATTCAACAATAATAGTTAGTTAGTAGAAATAAATAATATCTGTACATTTAAGAGCCAAGTGTGCCCCCAGCCTAGACATCAGCACAAGAGAAATTCTAAATAGGAAATCATAAAGGAAACGACGCGTCTCAATGTGAAATTCGATCAGTTAGCTGTCTATATAGACTGATAGGTATGTCTCGTTTAGTATGCTTTATAGTTCTAGGTAAAGAAATCAATATCTGAGTCTGTTATAGGTCTGAAAACTTATTAAAAAAACTGTTTTGTAAAGGAAATTGTAAGAGGCTACTAAGAATTTTATTGTAGTTTTCTTTCTAGGTAGGTACTTGTACTTTAGTATTTTTTTAACTCACAAGTACACAAACAATATTTCGTATATATTGAACAAAAAAGATTAGGTTTTAGGGACTAATTATTATAATTTTAACTCAAATTTTCTACAAAAAATGCGTACGAACCCACAGAAAATGTTAGGTACTAAATATTTTGGCGCACCATTTAGTATTTCTTATGTTCAATTTCTTACTTTTGATGTTAGTTTAAACACTAGCTAACCGTCATGTTGTAGCCGTGTTTATTTTCTTGCCCTGCTAGGCAAATGATGAAACGGCCAGGGTCCATCTGTTATTTCTCATAACGGCGAATGTTTGTTAACCTGTCGGAGGATGATAAACTAAAGATAACATGCTTTGAGGTGTAGGTTTCAACTATTGTAGTTCAAAGCTTTGTTTAAACCTAACCTAGGGTAAGTCTGGAATAGTTTTTTTGTTTCACATACCCTTTATGACCATAATCCCTTATGGGAGAGATGCTTTCACTTAACCATCGACGTCACAGCAAAGTAAGTAAGTGTTATATGGCCACATCCAATCCATTTTTCTCCAGATAGACTGCACCCAATATGAAAAGACGATGACAGAATGCTCACCTATAAACCAGTATTTTATATCAATGTCATCACAACCCCTATAGTTATCCTAAAAGCGAAGTCATAGACACACTTCCAAGGTTCTGTCCACCCCAAAAGGGGTAACAGGACATCATCCTATCTAGGTACGTAACTAATCTAGCCAGTTAAACTCTAGATAGCCTAGGCAGCTGATGCCAATGAATGGCTAAGAAGTGTATGGTAGATGCCACTTGTGCAATTTAACCGTTTGACTTCCAACTGAGGTTAATCAATCCAATTGACTATGCGACGACTATTACAACTAGACCGACCAAATGATTCGTTGGTTGACCTTTCGCAAAATGAGGGTTCCGGGTTTGATTCCCGACTCGAGTGTCCATTTGTTGATGTTTGGGTGGTTTATGAACCCGATAGTTGTATTAAAGTAACCAAATAAATCATAATTAGTCAACTTTAGTGTTATTAGTTATAGAGGATTGTAAATTGTGCTGTCATTATGTTATATAACATTTTGATAATGATACCAGCCCATAGACTAGTATATTCCATTTAATAAACTAGAGACATTCAATCGCTTCGTAAAACAGGCTTCTTTCTGACATCCCAGTTAACAAGAGACAGAAACTTAAACCAACCCTGAGATTGTCAAGCGTTCACCGCATAGATTGATGTCTTTTAGGAGCGTGTTCTGCAAGCTAGGTGGGCAAGGTCGCCATGGCATCTCACCCCAGTAGAGGCAGGCCATCCAGTGGGGTAGGCAGCCCATCCAGTGGGGTAGGCAGGGGGCCAAGGTCCTGCCCACTCCCTCCCGACTCCTCGTACAGGGCACGCCGGAGTGGAGTTGGTGAAACGTGTAAGGGTTTAGGGAATAGGTGGCTTGTTTGAAAATATGTGAAGGGTGGTGTGGTGTAAAAGATTGGATGGAATGTTCCAAGATCACAAACCTGGAGTAACTATAGCTTTTTTTAATGATTGTAAATCATTTCTGTCTACATTTCACTGAATAGGAAAATAGCCTGTTAAGTGGAGTGTTGATTACTCAGTGACATTCAAGATACGGTGACATACCAGATTCAGTGTGGTATAAATCGTTCTGTCTTTGCAAAGATGAATACGTGATTCTCACAGTGGTCTGTAAATATTTTATGTCGTTTCATGTTTTTCGTACCAGTTTAGTGAGCGCCCGCCTGTACTGTAGTGGATTCCCTTACAACCGCCGCCCACGCCCCTTCGCTGTTAATCTAAAATGCATCAGAGGACTCGCCACACTTAATTATTCACAGTGTGAATAACGAAGCGTATTAGGACCCATTCTGCGTGTGGGTGACGCCGAATCAAATATTCATTCATGGCTACTCGTGCTTCAAATCATTCGATATAATTAATTTTACTTCGCGTGTCCATCTTTGTTACTGTACTTAAGCTAAGTTCTTTAATACCACACCGGGAATATCTTTCCACCTACTAACGTTACCGGTTCCTTTTTTGATATTGCCTGTTTCGAAGAATAGCTTAACATTGAATAGCTAAAAAACTGGCGATTCTTTATCGCTATGATGAAATAGGTACTAAAATGGACGCGTAGGTTTGTCGCATTTGCAAAAAGAGGCAAGGTCGCAGCAGGTGAATCTTCGATGGTTGAGTTATGTCACCAGGAAGCTCTGTGTCGCGATAATTCACTAGTGATGGGCCGTGGGCGTTCGAAGGTTGACGGGGGCGAATTTAATGGAGTCCTTGCCTTGAGGACGCGCGGGGTGAGGTTCATTGAGCGACTCAGATGAATGGGTGAGTCACCGATCGATTCCCCTCTCCCGCTCTCGCTCCCACCACCCCATGCCGCAGAATGTCTGCAGCTTTTTTCAGAACTCGCCTACTGATGCAGAGGGATAATCGGGCCTGAATGAGCTATGAATTAGATTCAATGAACGGTTTCAATGATCTGGTTCTTTTTTATCAGTGGTTCGTGTTGCAAGTTTGATAGTTTCATTCTTTTTAAGATGTGTTTGTATGATATACGAGTAGTATAACAAAACAAACCGATGGAGTTAGATTTCTCGTATCAAATCACGCTAATCCGAGATACGTAATGGCATCGATAATAAAACTTTTCCGTTATGTAAAAACCAATTCTATATACGTATGCATACAACGCTGAAAAGAGAATCTTAGTCTTCAATCATAAACCATCACCATCACAACTCCATACATAACATTCACGTCCTGTAATCCCTTTCGGAGTCAACAGAATTCCATAGAATTAAAATCACAGGGTTGCAATCTCATTTATAGAACCAAGTCCTATACTAATGCTAAACCCGACTGAGGGATAGAAGGTCCTCTATATATACATGTATCCAATACGTCCCACTTTCGTTTTTCCGCGAACGGGTGTGCCTCGAGGTGGTCGATGGTACGAGGGCGCCATTAGCATGACAATGCCCGTCCACCGGCATAGGCAGCGGATGCTCAGCACGTGACGGGCAATGGGGCCTCTATGGGCTAGCTATACGTTGTCATATACCTGTAGGCTTTGTTAGGAGGGAAGCTAGAGATTGTTATCAATTTATTCTGTAACCAGTTGCATGGACTTTTGTTTATAATAATAACTAAAAATATAGGTTGTTAAACTAGTGTTTATAGGTACTTTCTTTCACTCTTCAGTGTATTACCTATTTATGCGTTAGGTCTTACTAGGAGAACCTAAACGGACCTGCTTTTCACCATACCTAATAAAAAAATTCGTGAATCTGTTATGTCTATTCATATGTATCTAAACTATTCTAACGACAGACTTAATTACATTAAGCCTCTTGGGGACAAAGAGGAATATAAACCCTCATAGTAAAAAAAAGCATCTAGAACATTGCATTCAGTTCCCAGACCGCACGGGACAAAGTCTGTTCCTAATTAACTTCAAAGGTATGATTTGGTGAGCGATTCTCTTGAGAGGCGCTTCTAAGAACGCCGGTATTATGCCGTACCCACTCCCAAACAAACTGAGCAATCTTTTGTGACTGTTCCAAGAACGACGTCTCCAGAAGTCTAATGGTCACCACAGTGATGCTTCAAGAACAGGTCTTCAAGGAAATACTAATGAGAGTTTCACCTACATATGCATTTACTTATTACTAACTTAACTCTAAGAGAGGAATGCGCTATGGCATGAATAGTGCACTTTAATAATAATCTTAATATAACTATTTAAAGCCTTATTAACTAGTTATGTCTCCGAGGTTTTGTCTACCATTTCAAGATAATGAACTGACCTCAAATTACGTGTACATATTGATGTACTTTTTATAATAAGTCCTTCTAAGATGTGCCTTTGATTATGTGACATATGGATGTGTGAAGCGAATGATGTTTCGCTGTTTTAGGTAAAAATAATTGACCATCTTTACTACAATAAGTTGAGCGTGTGTCCATGTTATTAATCAAAAATTAGTTCTTATTTTGAACCTTACCAGTGGTCACAAATCTCTCGGTCGCCGTGAACAAACAATGACTGTTTATGATTTAATTATACGCCAAGGTTGACTATGCTTTTGAAGTCATTTTTCCTCATTGATGATCAAAAGGCCTGTCAGTCGCTGTAGAATAGATTGTTGGTTATTTGTTTTAATAGACCACTCTTTGTTTAGACATGGATTTAAATAGGATGGTAACTAGCTGCCTTTCGTCCTGGTACAACGTAGGATATGACTAAGGGCATAATCATATTGTATGAGTATAAATCGCCATATACCAGTGTGTATCTGATCCGTGTTAAAGTTCTGTCCAGCAAAAAGAACATAATATGACGTACAGTAACGTTTAAAACAACTCCTGCATCCAAATTTATGTACGTTCATAATAAAAATATTCAGTAACACAATTATCTGTACCAAACATAATACGAACCAGACATAATGCATTTCCGTATCCGTTAATGGCGGATCAAAGATGGCGTGCATTGATTAATGGGCAAAAACATCCCGCCACTGCAACACTAAACAGATTGTATCACTGTGTCTGTGGGTAACTGAATGGACGCCGCTCAATGGTTTCGTAACCAGTCCATTAGAGTCGCTCATTCAATATGTATTTTACCTGCTTTGATGTGATTCGAGGGATGGGGGCGTTTGTATGAACATACTGAACAATGTGTGTAAAAATAGATTGTAGAAGGGATGGTAGTATACGGTGGAAATCGAACTTTGATAGAAGCGGTCGGTTCAACATTAGAATGTATGCTAAGGTATAATAGAGTGAGTGAAGTGATAACAAAAAGTTGATTGTAAAATCAAAATCAGATTGTAAGATAAGTGCCTGACGAGAATAAAATTATGACACATTAATGTCATGTACGAAATTGAATTAGGTATTCCTTGTCGGTAATCCAATTAATACGGAATGACGCTAATATTGCATGGTAAATCTTGTTTAGAGCATAGTGAAATAGAAATGAATATACATATAACTAGTTATGCAGTTATGTAATGCTAAAAAGTTGAGTCCTAAGAACCTTAAAAACTACGCATTAATGATCAGTTAATTCTTTACTACGTATTTAAGTTCATAATCGTACCTTCATAGCCTACTATTATTCCAGTATCTCTATAGTTCCTACTGTTTATTCCAGTATATACTTAAACAAACGCAATCGAGTATTCTAAAACTTGTGCTGTACCCATCTCTAGTGCATGTTCATTCAATATTACCTACATCGATGTATGAACACCGTTTCGCTTGCATAATTCTAATGCAGACTCAATTGTTATGTGAAAATAAATGTTTGTTCACGTCTATTGTTTTTAGTTCCTCATTTACATGTGTATACTGTTTTGTTCTATAGCTTACGTTACGTTTTATAGTGCTTTGTGGTTTATATTAGAGTAAGGTACCTATTCAATGTATAGTATTGAATGTTAATCTGTCAGGGTAGGACACCAACCTACGTGGGGACTTAATGAATTAAAAATCACTAGTTATGTAAAGCTTTATGTAATTTTATTTGACTCAAGATCAAATTCTTTATTTTCCAAAACGAGAATAATAAACAGTGTCATTCACTCTAGACGTGGCCTGTGCCGTGAATGCCAAAATGATGAATGAAATGATTCATTAAAATAAAACTATATGACATAGCGTTTCATAGTCTATGTAAAGTGCTTAGGACCGAGGCAGTATTGTTGGCTCACTACTGTTGTGTGTTTTTAGTATTTTAGATGTTCTTTAAATCTAGTATGTAGGTGTGTAATATGTAGTAATAAAAAACATAAGAGCGAGAATGATTTGAATTTTGAACTGGAGGGTGACGTTAGAGATTTGTCACTCATTCCAGATGGTAATCGATAGTCTCTGCCTATCTTATATACATGTAGATGCGTGATAGAGGTACCTAGAGGTGGACATATTTTTAATGACCATCATGACGTAATTCCCGTAGGTAGTCGTCTGTAAATATGCAAACACTAACGAGTCATTGAAAAATAAACACTGACTAGTTAATGACAAAAAGGCAGTAACATAACATACCTACGCTTTACCTAGGTAAACATTTTCAGCGTAGGCAGGGGTTTGAGTGCTTACCATCACATTTACGGAACTCAGTTTGAAGTTTACCACCGCCCAATCTTCAGATGGATAAGATTTCCGCACCGAAATGTCAAAAAAATCTATGATCACTTTCAGTTTAGAAACTTAACCACTTACTTAACTTAGCAAAACGAATTTAGTATATCTATATACAAGTGAGTTATAAGTATACGTACGATACGAGTATTTATACGTTTTACTGTTTTCTTCAGACATTTTAAATCATATCTTATAAATGTTATTATCGTGTGGCTTACAAATTTAATATTTTTGTTCCAGGTGAATTCACGGACTTCCGTCGAGCGTACCCCGAGTGGTGCAGCGAAGCCAGTGCCCAGCACGTCACTCATCTGCCACTGATGGGCTTACGGTGAGCACTTATTTTAGTTATAATAAAATAGGGTTCTTTATTTACATTACGGTACTAATAATAAATTTGGTTTAAACTCCAAGTGAGCTTAAATGACCTAAAGAATAACAAAAGTTTAGTCCAATTTTGATATATTTATAGTGTTTTAGTGTAAGTAAGATCCAGTATAGTACGGAGTCAAATTCAAGAGATTTAGGGTCAATGACATCTATTGGGCGATGGATTAGCAACCTGTCACCGACATTCCATATCGATGCCATCATAACCCCGATAGTTATGCTAAACGTGACCGGGAATATGGCTGAAGGACGTTGTATCTACTAACATAGGATGTCCAAGGTCTTATATGGTGAATAGAGTGACTTATGTAGTTAATAAATACCAAAACCTGATCGGTTAATTGAACGGAGATGGCCGTTGAGAGGGCGGACCGGTCTACAGACAACGCTTCAAATAAATTAATTCACAGCGGATGTGCAATTTAATTGCGCCAACGAGGAAACCCGTACCTCGCTATACTTATTCTCGTAGTGCGTGGGAATCACTTTTCTTGCGAACAGTCTCGTTGGGAACCGGCTGAGGATGTTATTCCATCATCGAGATCGATGACGCTACAGGTTTTCCCATTCAGCACAAAGGTTGCTGTGTGAACCTTAGGTGGGGTTCTAGGAACAATTGAAACGAATTAGAACAAAAAATTTAAGTACCTGATACACTTAATATAGTAATAAAGGGTTCAAATTTAAAGGCAGTTTCGTACGGTTTGCCCTAGTAAGACGTATGACGCTCTAATAGGACACATACTGACGAAAGATGACAAGAGATTACATTAGGAGATGTGTAGATATCAATAAAATGGTACCTCTGACCACGTTTCTACTCTATAAAGCGTAATACATAATATATCTACTCGTATATGCATATTGGCCATACGTACATTTAACGGCTCCATTAAAAGTAGCAGTCCACATTGAACATGTTGAGAATTTATATCGCAGTAACTATTGTTCGGTTTAGTGAGGAATGGCTGGCCATTAGCCGAGGTCAGCCCACTGTAATGAATCTCGAAGACATCTGAACTGCAGCCTGCCACCTTGACCTTTGCTTGTGCTCGCCAGACCGAAGCTCCTTCTACATATCTCGGTGTCATTCGGATGCTATACGAGCTGACACTCAAGTCCTTGTATAGTTTTCTTTAAGACTATCCCCTATAACATATATGGTATAAGAATGGCATATTTGTGACACGTACGTAGCTTAATTTGTGACCGGTTCGTATCCTATCGCCAAATAAATTCCATTTACCCATAGCCGAATAATATATGCAAGGGAGAGACTTGCTATTATTTAAATTATATTTACATGGTGAACTTGTTAATTTTATAGATAAACTAAAACTTTAGTTTTAGTTAACTTTAGATGGAAGATAATAATAATCTTTGATCGACTTATCTTCGAGGATAAATCTATAGAAGAATAAAAACTATTTTACAGTTTATACAATTCAACCCACGATTGCAAAGTGACGTAACAAGTGTTTCCGAACACTTTATGGTTTCCAGATATCAGTAAATAGCCCGCAGCGGAAAGCGTAACCGCGCTTTATATTGTTCAGATGTTTGTTGAGAGGTTTTCCGAGAAAATCTCAACGTGCGCAATAACTGCTAGTATCAACGGATTCATTACTCATTTTCCCCAATAACCGGCCAAGTGTCTGAAGGATGGATCAAAGGTCGATTGGATGGTATTGCTGTATGTAGGTGGTGAGGAATTAAGAGCGTATATCTGCGTGGGATGGACTTTTCTAGTTTTGCTGAATTTGTGCTGGTACGGAAATTTCCGTTTGAAGTGATGGTTGTTAGAACTAATTATCGTTCTTTTCATAAGATCGGAGAAAATAGAATTGCCGGCTGTAGATTAGAAGTTCTAATCAAAGATCTGTGATACATAAACATGTAAGAAATAAGTTGTAAGCAACAAACTCATGTACGTTCTTCAATTTTCTGTGTAGGAGTTCAATAAACTTAAAATGTATTATGTCAAGTGCAAATATAATACACAGGAATCAATTGTACACCAAATAATTTTGCTACAAGAAACCATTAACATATACGTTGTATGTTATGCCCACAAACATATAAGTACATGATACTTTTTCCATCTCATTTGAAGTTGCAATGACAAATCTGTTTTCGTCCAACATTGTTTTCATTGAATGAGCAATGGCCGCCGTATTAGCGAAACTAATTGACACTTCCACAGTGTGAGTATAGCTTTAGTACTCTTCCATTCATGAGTTTCAATGTCGTTATGTACTGGTTTTTTTGTTTGGTTAGTACATTTTTTGTTAGCACTTTAATTGCTTGCTGTGAATTGTTTTTTTACTGAATTGTTCTTTTTGGTTTGCAAGTTTTTTATGTTATATTTACGTTGGTGTTTTGAAGTGTTTTTTAGAAATGTTTTTTCGAATAACTATAGCTGAAATTCAATCATATGGTATCGGGTACTATGTAACCAGAAAAAATGTCTTAGGTGCTTCGGATATATCGATGTGCCTTATATTATTTACATATTGATATCAAATTACGGATTGTGTAATAGGAATTACGGTTAATAATATAGAAAAGCAGCCTCTATTCATTTAGAGATACTAAATTACCTTACACTGAAACAAAATATTAACATAAATAGAATGCATACTAGCTTTTCCTGGGATAGCATAAGATAATAATTAAGGTACTTGCTAGGGGTGGTAGGAATATAGTGTAAATTAGGTTTTTAACTCACCACCAATATACCATCAAAACTTAACCTAGGAAATGTGTCACTAAGTTCCTATCCCCCTCGAAAGGAACAGAAAGTCGTGATTTTTCCTTAACTTAAACATAGTTGCAGACGGCTAGACATAGCATACGAATCGTATCATATTACCTTGATAGTTGATACCGAGGTACAGATCTCGATTCATTCATACGTACAACATGCAGACTAATCATTATTACATTTAATATATCCATGAACAGGTGATTTTGCATCTTAAATCTATAGCAAAAAGGTAGGTTATCGCTTGTGAATGTTGGTATTGTATGTTGAATGAAAATGTAGAAACGCGTTTCCTATTCGAACGATGATCTAATACGTAGCTGCCGGTCGGTTTTGTATGAATGAACCGCGTTTGTTTGGTATCTAGGCGCTGTTTTTACTCGTGTTACGTGTATAGCTATAATTGTTAGTAGGTAGGTACTGTACAAGTGCCGGTAAGGGATTAGAATTGATTGTACCTATTCACTACATAGTATAAAACAAAGTCGCTTTCTTTGTCCCTATGTCCCTTTGTATGCTTAAATCTTTGAAATTACGCAACGGATTTTGATGCGGTGTTTTTTAATAGATAGAGTGATTCAAGAGGAAGGTTTATATGTATAATAATATTCAATTAAATAGCGGAGTAGGCTATATATTTTATACCCGTGCGAAGCCGGAGCGGGCCACTAGTAAAAGTATAATATAGAAGAGTATGTACCAAAATAGGAATGTTAACGACACGGGACAAATGTTGATGTGTGATCTCCTTTGTGTAGACCTACACCTCTTTAGATAGAAGGGCGAAATGTCTTAGTATATAATTTCGCTAAGAATATAACTACACATTTCTTCTAAACCCTGTTGTGCAGGAGGATTCTGTTATCGACAAATTCGTCTGTCATTCAAATGAAAATGGTCTGAAACCTTCGTGGAACTACATAGTTATCTGTTTTCGTAAAGATTTCATTTAAATCCAACGAATGCTGGCCATGGATGGTTTTAGTACACACAAAAAAGGGTAAACTAGAGACTTAATTTCTCCTAGGTAGACTTTCGCAATACAATCAAGGTTTAGACATTTTCATACTTAGGTTAAAGTGATTGTGAAGTTTGATGTGACTTCAAAGCAGAATGGTATAAAACTGCGATCTAGTTAGTGTAGTAGTCTTAGTCATATGACGACCTCCGTGGCGCGATCGGTTAGCCGCCTGAACGCTAATCGTGAGGTCCCGGATTCGATACCCGGTGGAGGCACAGTTAGGAATTACGCTTTTCTAGTGCTTTCCAGTTTGTTCGTTGAATATATATGCTATATATGTATTTACCTATGCATAATAAGTATTTCTTAAATATACGTTGACTAGTACCCTTAACACAATTCTTATATGAATTTACCAAGGGGCTAGTTCAATCGGTGTAATAATGTCCAATATTATTATCATAGTCATTACCCTAAAAATGTAGCGAATTAAGCCGTTGACAATCACTGACTAATGTTCGTACATATATCGGAAACAATAATTTAATGCAATGACCTCTAAACGACTTATCAAATGACTTCATCATTAATATATCATTATAATGTCATTCATATATCGGTAGGTATACGTGAGTAAACGTTATCTAGTCTTTTATCAGATGCGCCAAGCTAGTATGGGACTTATAGGGTAAGGAAGTAAAAGACTTTCTTTATTTACTTAATAGGGCTGAGTTATAACATGTTACGCAGATGAATAAGAGGAGATTGACGAAAGGTATATATATGGATGAGGTGGAAGGACGGTTATGTTAGGGTTGACCAAGTAAGATATACATATACATTTACGTCCTTTAATCCCTTTCGGGGCGGAGAGAACTTCGGACATATAAAAGTCTAAGGTCGTTTTCGCATTGCGATGTAATAATTGTACATTGGTGACAGGTTGCTAGCCCAACGCCCAATAGATTCTATTAACCCCTAATTAGTCGCAACCTACGACATGCTGGGAAGAACAGCAGGTAGTTAGCATTCTTTTTACATCTCAGACTAGCACAGGACCAATAACACGTATGACGCTCAAATGCATGATGTACATAACTACTGTAAAAAGTTTTCGTTACAAGTATAATATATACATTCAGAGATGTATGTATGTTCACAATTCCATACTTTCCTAGGACAGGTAAAAATAAGGATCTTTGATCACTAACTGCTCTATATTCTGAATCCGGTATTACGTTTATATGGAACCAGTTATCTATACCAAAATCAAGTCGAATGGAGCGGCTGACGTGTACCTGGGTAGCTAATGGCCTTTTACCTAATCAGCGGTTATGATTTCTTGATTAAGTCACTTAATAGCCGAACGAATCCCTAACGAGCGTGAGTCACACCATGCCACTAAAATAGCGATCCATAGGAAGAAATGTCGGGTTTTGAGAGCTTATAACTGTTTGTCTTTTGGTAAAGATGACTGAAGAGTTATGACGTCATGTCTCCTAGGATCTGGCTTTCCCGAAAGGGCTATAGGGACGTGAAAGTGGTGTCCAAATCCAAAATAATCCGCTGTTAGTCATCTCTGACCTAATTAGAAGAGGTTTAATTTTATTTCACGCGGGTACTAATTCTCAACTTGCACTTAAAGTTTTCATATGAAGTCACATACTTTATTTTAGATACATACAGTAGGATTCTATACTTCATTAATCAATTATGGACGTAATAACTTACATTTGTCATCAAGTTTTATTATTACACAAACACCATTTATATTGAGGCAAACTCGCTCTTGTCCGCGTTTTTATTTATCCGTATTGTGTGTATAGAAGGGAACTTGTAAAGGTCGTCTCTGAAACGCCAAAGAAATGACCTATTAGGGAACTAAAATAGACTTATAGCGCCGAAGGGAATGAGAAATGGTCGAATCAAGGTTGTACAGTATCGAGGCATATCTTGCGATAACGCTAAAAAGGTCCGGATTAGGCAAACCTCTTTAGTGCCGACAATCAAGGGATTTGCTTATTGTTTCTTTTAATAAGGGTGTGTTTTATCTTGCTGATAAGGGCAGTTTTGGTGACCATTGCAGTATTAACTAAGCGTGATAAAGCGTAACTATAGGAGTTATTTTCCTTATCACTAAATGCCTGCAATTATCATTGAATAATTCACTTTCAAAGGTGTAACGTCACTAACATACATACACATCACGCCTGATTCCCTGTAGAGAGTGTGGCTTATATCACGGATTCATATCTGTCCCGATTCTAACCACTTTCGCTTCATTGACACTCATACATTCTCGGCGTTTACATGTACTTCTAACGTCACCCTTTTTCAATATGGTAACCTGACTAAAGTATCCCATAATTTGAATCCAAATGAACTCCTATTATTTACGTACGTACGTATATAACTTTATAAACGTAATTAAGTCTATACATACGCTACCCGATTTCCTCGCGATGTTTTTCGCTACCCACGTATCCCCCATAATTGGCCGTATACAGAAAGGGGTGTATTCCACAAATAGCTCGCCGTAGGCGTATTGTCCGTGAGCCTGCAGCAGGCACTTGCCATCGCGAATTGGCGGATCGACCTTCGACCTTTGCCTACGGATTCGCGGACGGAAATAGACATGACATGATTTTGTTACGGTAAACTTTCGTCTGGTTTGGCACAAGAAATGGGAGGCTATTAAAACGATGTAACGGGGTAGGCACATTTTTTTAAAAATGTTAGTAAAATGTGTGAGATATTTATTTTTCACTGATGGATAATAAGAATTTTTTATATAAAAAGCTAATAACTTATTTTAAAACCTTTTATATTCTTATATCGTAAACGTAAATTTATTTTACAATCTTTTATATCCCTATGGTCCACATAAATGATTTACTGGGTAAGCGTAATTATAGATATTAATTAGTGAAACGAAATTTATATATCAGAATTAGAATAAATCTTTTAACCAATCTGTAGTAAAACCATTCATATTTTATACCTTACAAAACTACTAGTAACACTGATATCAAGCAACCAAATTCAATCAACACTCCCCTAGTTTGCAACATTCCCTTGTCCCGCTTTCCTGTCCACCCCAGCAGGGATTATAGCCGAGCAGTCTATTTGCGAAATCCGTAATAAGAGAGGAAGTGGAAATGGACGGGCTGTATTTCCGGCACGAGTCACGTCCCACATTTTGCAGCTGGAAATAGGCACAGAGCTTTGCATATGTATTGTCTGACAAACACATTGTCACATTAGATGACTGGGTAATGTGTGGAGGTGGCTTTATTGCTAAGTAGTTTAAGAGATGGACACGTGAACCTGGGAATACGTTGGTGATGGTTATGATGAGATGTATGTATTTATTTATATGATGATTATTTATATGAGACCGGGTCATATCATGATAAATGAATAAAGATAGTTATAGACCTTTATATCCCAGTTGTACCCCACGTTTCGACCCAGTTGCATAGGCCGTGGTCGCGGGAAGACTATTTATTTAATATTACATTCCATAACTTATAGCTAATAGGTCAATGCGTTATAGACGTAGTAAAGTTAATAATTGCAATTGTACAACATAATACATAAAAAGATAAGCTTATAATTGTAAATATTCCTATGAAATGTGAAAAGTTAATGGTATGTGCTGGTTTGGTACCAGAGCATGTAATCAGCTGTTAGTTCTAAGCAGGTAAAATGTTCTATAATAGGTGATAGGGACTAGGAAAGATCCCAGAATATTCTGAGGTTTTAGGGTTGGGCGCGGTACATATAATAATATTTAACATGTTTCTTAAAAAGTCATCTTATAATGCAACAGCAAAAGCTTAAACTTAGACACCCTTTTAGACGTTACATTCGTGAATACGTATATACGCAGATGTTCTCATTAATTTATTGGCTAATTACCTCAGCACTCAGCATGTGAGATTTATTCCCGTGTCGAAAAGTGTTTATTCACGTGATCTTAATTTTGACGTCACGCGGCTCCGACAACGTCAGACGCTTTACGCGGGTACAGTAGCGCTGTTATAGAATTAATTAAAGGATTTTGGCAGAGAACTATCTCGTTTTCTAAGTTCTATTTACGAGGTAGAGTTTTGTGTCTCCATCTCTACAGGTATAGATCAAAAGGCCATATCGAACTTTTTTTTACGTACATATGTACCCCGTAACAGGTGGTGTGTACTATTTAATTATAAAGCCTCACGTAGAAGTAATGTGTTTTGTATTACGATTTAAGAAAGAAAGAAATATAGTTTATTCACTACATATTGCAATTTATATTACAACACAATACAAACATTCTAATAAAATGGAAACCTTGATGTATGTACGTATAAAAATTTAAATTGAGAAAATCTACACCCGTGTACCCATATACCAATGCAGATTTAACCTTTCTAAGTAAGAAGAAAGGTAGGAAGGCTGTATACAGATACCCTAAATTAGTTATGAAGCGGTCGTTATACCCGTACCATACCGCACCTTCTCTATAAGCGAGGCGACGCACTGCGTGGAGCGTTTGTTGGCACGAGTCGGTGGCACCACGTCGTGACGTCAAGGTGAAGGACGCATCCTGCAACCTTCGTGGTGACGCACTTTATCACTGGATGAGCCCATTCATCCCCTGAAGCCCAATTGAATCATGTGAAACGAGGTTGCCATGACAACGGTGTAAATAACGCGTGTTTAGGTTTTGAATAAAGATCTTTTATATAAGCTTTATTACGTTTAGAATTAACTAATCGCTCAATAATATGTACTGTATATACGTATTGTAGACATATTCGCCTGTGTCTTTTGGGGTTCATAGAACTGCGGAGACGTGAAATTATTCTTAGACTTTTAGTTTTACTAAAGACTGTATATGTGTCTTTAATAACTATGTTGAGAGGAAATCCATAGCTGTACTCGATGACATGACATACTGGCTGATAGGCTAGCGACCTGTGACCAATGTTCATCACAACCCCAATGATGATGTTAAAAGTGTCTGATTAAATATTAGTCTCTGAAATATAACCGAGTAAGTCAAATCATGAAGAATATTCCCTTACTTCATATATTACATTATATATCATATAATTCGCTAATTACAAGTCTCCCCTTAATTACCTTTACAACCTCGTACATTCACGTGGTAAGCCTTGAGGGATGTAATTAGGGATCAGGCAACAAGAGGCTTAGGCTATGTTTACATTCTCCGGAGACTTTCCTTATGATGCTTTTTGTTAGGAGAGATAGGAAGGAAAGATTGTAAAGAAGATGTTTTTTAGTGAAAGGGTCATAATATTGTAGATTACTCTTGTTCGCTAGATCATAATTACTCTAGTAATACTCCTAGATATTTTTTATTTTTATTTATTCTGACACAAACAGTTACAAGAAAAATAGGCTTATATAAAAACATTACTAATAACTAAACTTATAGTGCCTATATAGATATTTTATGCAGGTTTAATACACGTGCTAGTGTAACATGTGCATACAATAGTAAATATTTATATATGATTTTGTTTCCGGTTTGTCGTAGGTGTAATAATGAATGGTATTGTGTATATAGTGGTTTATTCGATGGCAATATCAATGCGATTTGAAGAAAATTACTATATTCTGTATAAAAATATGTTTGTACTGAAGACAGTGATGGACTATCGAATATGTGTAGTTGTATAAGAATGAAGAATTAACAGGAACAATATTATAACCCGCGATCCTTACAGAACATGTATGCTTCAGTAATTGTGTTCACCCCATACAGATATTGGTCGTGTGGGTATTAAGCCCATCTGTTGTCAACTAGGTCTCTGGGGAAGCAGTCTTGGCCAGCCCCGCGTAATACGACCTTGACCTCCTTTCGAGCTTCGATTTTCCCGCGGAAATCTCGCGCCATTATTCTAATAGCGTTTCTTTTCAAGAAAAGGAGTGATTTGATGAAAATATGGAATTAAGTGCATGGCTATGCAATATTTATATGTTTATTAGTTAATATATATTAACAAAGAGTGATAATTAGATTAAATTGGAGACATTCTTCTCAAGGCGGGTGTACGCAGCGTGAATAGCAGAAGAGCATTTATGAGAATGTTAATGAGTGAGAGAAAAGCAAAAGTAATTTGTTAGGGTCGTTCCAGGCAGTGATCGATAGTCTCTGTCTATTCCGTTGGGGACGTAGATGTGTTAATATACATATATTTGTAAAGGGTGATATAAGATGCTAATTTTCTCTCGTGTATAAAAGAAATTGTATCGATGTTAATGTAGTGAAAGTGCTAGAAAATTGATAGTTGTGATCTTCGCGTATACTTTAAAGGGAAACTGGTGTGATAAATATCAATCTTACGAGTATGTACTATAGCGATCGAAGGAAATAGATAATTGAGTTTTTTGCAATACCTGTCTTGTTCTCACGATGGCATGCAGTCGGGCCAGTCAGTCATTATGGATTGTTTTTTTAATATGGATACACCTGTTAACATTCTTTGTATCGAAAACCAATACTATACTATATATTGACAGTATGTAATACATGTTTGAGTCAGCTTCTAAAGCAAATAAAAGACGTAATAATATCCTTTAATATTTGCGAGCTGGTATTAATTTAATAAGCAGCTTTTCTTCACAGTTTATATGCCGGGAACTAACTTAAGTTAAATCTTTTTTTCCGAGGTACTGTGTAAGAATGTGTCTGTTATATGGGTGAATTAATACTCAATGATATATGGTGCTCAAACGGTCGATATGAAGAAGTCCGATGTTAGAATTATGTATACCCAGTAATGCAATGTTGTAAATGAAGTAAAAATGGGCATTTGTGATCCTTGCCCATCTCTGTATAGGTAATTGAATGATCTCGAACACTTTAGGAGTAATTTTAAGTGTAATTCAGAACGGCTATAGTGGTAGATTAAAGTGCAGTTCAAAAGTCTTTGTTTCTTCCAATATAAAACTAAGTTAGGATGAAAAGTGACACCTTATTACTTATGCCCAATGAAGCATGGAATTCCACAGTTTATTTCTTCTTAATTCCCCTGATTCACTTTGCTGTTGCGGTGTTGAGTCATCAGATATCAAAGACCCTTTACAATGCATATTTGTACACGTGCTTCAACCATTGTTTTGGTTGAAAAAGCTGCGTGTATGAATGATTTGTTATATACGCTAGGTTAGCTAGAAACTTACGAATCTAGAGTTTGTAGTACTATAAAATAACATAAACTAATTATATTATTCTACTAACTAATCTTTACAATAGTATTCTTATTACGGTAGGAAATAACATCGTGAGGAAGCCTACTTGACCTTGTGAATAGATAGTCAGCACCGGTGTCATAGATCACTACTTGACACATTGAGACGCTTGCTATATGGTGAAAAGCTAATGTGTCATAGAGTATTATGAGCTAATCTTTCAACGTATTTTCCCTTGAAGTACGTGTTGTAATTAGCCATTATCAAATAAGACTAGGATTTAGTGAGAAAAATCACCTAGTAACTTATGAAATAATAGTCAGAAATACTCCCATTCCATTTGTATCCCAAAGCATAAGTGTATACGCTGCTGTGTTTTACGCCCCATACTTTTTGTTTAGTTTAAAATGCAATCGAATCCCGGACCTTTCCATACGCGGAGAGGATGTGCGACGTTAGGAAAAACTAGTATGGTGTCACCCCCGCTCGGCTCTTTGGAACTAGTTGGGACGCTAGAAAAAATAGTGGACTTGTCACTTGACTTGTTGCTAAGGTTCTGTAGGAATTAGTATTTTGTTCTATTTAAGTTATGTGTAAAGGGTGACGTTAGAAGTACGTATAATTGTCGATTGTGTATGAGAAGGTGAAGTAGATTTGCCAGGATCACGGAAAAGTGGGGATGATTGTTTCAAGGGCCAATACAATGCCCAATAACAATTAATATGGTTCGTTTAAGTAGTCTTTTACAAGATTGCAGAGTCGCTTTATCTCACTTCTACGAGATTCTTAAAGTATACTTAATGTTGTCGTTTTCTTATTCGTGATGTGAAAACATTACCTAACTAACTACGTACGAATGTCTTCTATCATTTCTTGGATCGTTCAAAACCGCGAACGCATACAGTTATCTGCTTTCACATATATCCCAATACCCCATTACTCCCTTCCACCTAATTCTGATTCAACTTATCACTATAGTATTAGTCCAGCGGGTCCCTAAGCGAGGCGAGCGGTCATTGGCTGCGGGTGGGTCGCCCGCATTCTTCTGCGCCTGCGCACACCCACACGAGCATAGGCTGTCTCCTCACGGAGACATCAGTATGTGCTGTGTAGGTAGTGGTATCTAAAAAGTACCAACTTGTAGAATAGATATAGGTTGAATAGTTGTAATGTGTGTACAGATATATCTAAGATAGAGAAGTATGAACTTTGACTCTTTGGCGGATACCTGCATCAAAGATATTTCTTATAAATATTTATTTTTACACCAGAAAATAATTAAACAGATGGCTTACCTAGTTTTGATAGCTCTATGGTAAGGGCAAATGATTTCGTTAGATAATATAACAAGTCTCTACATAGCGACATTGAAAACTAGCACACGTCTTCTTGTTCATTAATCGTCAACACTAAGTTACTTAACTTAAGTTTAAGTTAGAACTAAGAGCTTTTCACATATGTGAAAATAAAACAAACACTCTAAACATCTCTAGTTATTTAATATAGTTAAAGCATACACCTATTAGCATATCCCCATAAGAGCCAGTCCTAAATCCTAACGCACACAGTTAAGCGGATGCACGTGCGCGCTCTATGGGGCAGGATGGGTTGGCTTTGACAGAAAAAAACGGCGACCGGCCCAAGTGACCCGCGCACCAGATGGCCACGACATGGACGTCCATCGGGAGAGACTTCACACTTTTTTTAATACTAACTGGTATTGGATTTGGAGACTTAAAGAGGCCTCGTTTTCTGTAGTTTTGTGGTTCTGTGGTACTTAGATTTTAGAAGCTTTTTACTCGTTGTAAGAGGTTACTCAACGTTCTAGGTAGATATCTGGTGTATGAGGTTTGTGTGCGAATGTAGTGGTTCTTATTAGTGTAAGTAATGAAAGGAACACATTTGCTTATCCTTTGGGAGGACTAATAGAGTTAGTAAATAGTGAAACATAGATGAAAGTAAAGCTCAGGACTCAAGTTTCCAACCACATGCTCGCAATCGGCTCATGCATCTTTTTAACCAGTGCTCTATTTATCTATGCGCTACATTAGACGATGAATATCTATAACGAACCCCGATGCTAGTTTATGCTACCTATAGACATAGAACCTAGCTGACCAAAAAGTTTGATTTCCACTCGGACACTACAATCAACAAATCACAGCCAGATAAGCCGGGTTGACAGTGGGCCGCATTTCGTCAGGCTCGCAACGTGTCGAGTGCGCGTAGGCAAAAGGTTGGAAAGCGCGGGAAGCGTGGGCGTCGGCGGATTGCGCGCGACCTGTCACTACTTCCGGTGCCGCCCGACAAACACGCCATTCCGGCGACCGTTATTTTTAAATGCGGAATTCTAAGCTGCATTGATTTGTTTAAATATCTATGTACCTATGGGTACTGATTAGGTGTATTACTTTGATATTGAGAACGTTATGTTTTTGGTTAAATGTTTTATATTAAGTCGGTGTCGGAAAAGTAAGTTTCATTAGTTAAGGAAAATGGATATGAGTATTCGCAGATGCAAAACATCGTGATAGTACTTTCGATGGAGAAAATATACTCTTGACTTGGTGGTTTGTCATGTCTTTAGCTACCAAACTCTGTCATTTTTATCAGCATAGTCTAGTGGTTAGCAGAACTGGTATAACAAACATAAAAAAATGCATAGTTACAATAAAAACATATCGTACCTTGCGTGGTAGATATTTGAGAGAACACTATTATCGTAATAATGAAAGTTAACGAAACAATCATTATAAACACTCCGAATTTATCTACCTAACTCACTCTTCGCCAGATAGACATGTGGTAGTAGTTAACTGCTTTATTATTGGAAACTAGTCATGCAAATCTATGCGTTTCCTGCCACAGGCATCGGCAATGGGCAGTTGTGAGTCAGGGCGCCCACTTGCCTCCCACCGGCTATGGCTGGTTTATTAGACCGGCTATTTGCTGTAGATAGTAAATGTGGGCACGTAGGTATTGTATGAGGTACTCTATTCAATCTACAAGGACGAATGGAAGATCTGGCGGTAATGTTTGATTATTACTTAGAACGTAGCGTTTATATTTCTGTTAGTTACAGATGTTTGATTCTGTCTTCATGTTCTTGCAGACACATCGAACTATCATTACATTTAGTCAATGTTAAGATCAACGGGGTTAAATAACTGACAAGTCAGCTTCCATTATATAGACAATACATATCCCATTTACTTTCTTACATACTCTACATATCAAATGTAGAGTCTCCTAACTTTATTATTAATAATATAACATCAAATTTTAATAGTCATGGCATAGATATCGTTTTCACAACACACAACTGCTACAAGTATAATATTATTATAACATTTATTTATTCATTCATCCATCCAGTCTTTGATCACAATGAAGCAATGCCACTCGCAACCTTTCATATCCTAAACCGTAAATCATGATGACATTCATCGTAGCTTTTGTCATTAATATTATTTTAGTAACACCCAATCTCGCCATGCACCAAAAAAGAAAAAAAAAACTAGCTCATTAAACCGATCGTAAACTGTTGTTTATATTACGCATAAACGTTCAAAAATATGTCCTTTTACATTAAATTACTATGGCGACACGCCCACGCTTGCGGATTCATTCACTAAAACCTCTCGCACACTGAGGTGCCTGTTAAAG
The DNA here is from genome assembly GCA_030578115.1 of Leucoptera coffeella. Lineage (NCBI taxonomy): Eukaryota > Metazoa > Arthropoda > Insecta > Lepidoptera > Lyonetiidae > Leucoptera > Leucoptera coffeella. The sequence goes on along the minus strand of JAMBLF010000140.1, from coordinate 33,355 downwards.
AAAACACAACCTTCTTTACACCTTCCAAACCACTGTAACTAGACCTGACATCTCCTACCAATCCAACGTATCAAAGACCAGGTTTCACTGGTTTTGTATACCTAGTGTTGTACAGGGTATTTGCGCTACGTTTGCGTAGGCGAGTGTTGTGTGTGTTTTGTATACGTAGTTGTGTCAGAATGTTACTTGACGCCCACGCAGCTCCTACGCGCCGCTCCTTCCAACGTGACATTGAGGCGGCGAAGGACTTGGCATAATAGCGCCAACTGGGACTGTGTGTAACCAGCTGCTTACTTAACCTTGGAAGGAAATGTAATGGCTAGTTTATGGTAGAGCGATGTCGGGAGATTCTTGATTGCGAGGGTAGAGTTATGAATAGTTTCTTGGATTGAGTTGTATTGTTGTATTCACTCTTTATATAACGTCCGAAGTTATAAGTCTACCGCTAAAGTTAAAGAAGACTTTAAACATAAACATGCGCCATTAAGCTTTGCAAGGTAATCAGAGCTCATTACAAGTGGCCATCTGAACGAAACTGCGAAGTTAGTCATTGTATGGCTACTTCTAACTAATAAATTAGTCAGCGTCTATCGTGACAGGTGATAAACCGTGTCGCCATATAAGCCGTGAAAGCAACCTATTCCAAAGTATATAATAGAATATTAAAATATCAAGTAAGACGTTAGCCTGTAGGTTGTATCCACGTCTTCGGGTAAAGCGATTGTAATAATGCCTCTCACATAACAAACACTGTATGTGTATCAATTTCTCTGTTTTTAAAAGCAGCTACATTTGAGCGTTCAATAACAACTCAAATTCTCTTGATCATTTCTCACGACATATCTAGAAGAATGGACATATCGAGAAGAATGGCAAGTACTTGGATCGATTAAAATGGCGTAACGAATGTATACGGGTCTTGAAATGCTAGGGAAGTTAATGGTATTTTTGTGTAACGGTAAGGTATGGGTACGTGAATAAGGGTACTCAGGAAATGATAGCTGTTTTTTAATTAATTATTGCGATAATTTTGTAATTTCTCAAATGTTTTATTGTAATAATCATTATGGATATTTGGCTTACGAACAGAGATAAAATTATGGACTCTCTTGACTTGTCTATAAAAAGACAGTCTTCTGCACAAACCGTATTTTCGTAAAAAGCAAACATCTTATATTAAACAATATACCTAAACCCAATCACTTCTCAAGCTATAGCCGTGAGAATATACGTATAATCTACTTAAGAAAACGTTTCTAAACAATTATTGAAATTGCAAAAAAAAACTTAATCAAAAGTATATTTTTAAACAATTCACCAAGCAAACACCAAGCCATTTTTCAGCCAGTAAATATACATATTTAGCCTATACCTTGAGCCTATAGGTGTGAATGGCGAGGTCGTACCGCGTATCGCGTGGGCGCCATTCAGTGGCACCCCCTCAATGGGGTGGGGTATCGATCTGCCCGGGCCAGCTTATGTAACCCCGGCCTACGCAGATACTAGCTTCTATATGTATGTTTCGCTGAGTTGGGTTAGGTTCTAGGTGGGTATAAAGGTATATTGGGAATGAGGTACGGGTTGGAATAAAACGTGCAATCTGATAAAAAAACTGTAAGAGTATAAACAATTTCATTATTGTTTTTGCAATGCAATTGAGTTATCTTCTTTCTGTTTGAGGCAATAAGAATTGTGGTTTGCAATGCAATTTAGGTATTTTGTCTGCATGAGGAAAGCAGAATTGTGGTAACCTATCTATTGTTTGTAATAGTCCCAGCGCGACATCAGGGTGCATATAAAAAAATACACCCGCAATCGTAAAGATGGGCTTACAAACCAGTGACTTCCCTTCACTCGATAAAAACTGTGAAGCTTATATCAATATTGATCAACATCCTTAGTCACACTTAGCATAACTACTGATCATATACGACATATCAATTAAGGTTACCAACCCATATTTATATCTACCCAATATAACCTCATTTTTCCCTCTTTACAGATCCCTCCGCATCTCTGGGTCCGGCTGCGACGAGTCCCTCTCTTCTGGGTCCTCGTCAGAGTGTGAGGAGGCCCCTGTCCATCCCGCGCAGGAGTTCCCCGTCGAGATACTGCCTAACCTGTACCTGGGTAACTCTGCTAACAGCGAGGACTGCGACGCTTTGGCCAGGCATAATATCAAGGTGAGAAAGATTAACTATAGGATATAAACCTGACACATTGAGTAATGACTATTAGGTCAACTTGTGTTGGTGATGTCCATAGTTGCGGTGACTACCTAGATCGGTTAATGGTCGTGAAAGAATTTTGATTATCACTGCATAGTATAAAACAAAGTCGCTTTCTCTGTCCCTATGTTCCTTTGTATGCTCCAATCTTTGAAACTACACAACGGATTTTGATGCGGTTTTTTTAATAGATAGAGTGATTCAAGAGAAAGATTTATATGTATAATAACATCCATTAAATAGTGGAGTAGGCTATATATTTTATACCCGTGCGAAGCCGGAGCGGCTCGCTAGTAAGATTATATTCACGAACGGTAGCGGTGTAGTCAAAGGTTCAAGTTGAAACTGCGGAGTAAGAGACACTTTGGCTACCACGAAACCTCATGTTAGCCAGATAGTCAGCATCTATACAGGTGTTACACCGTGTCACTTTTTATAACGACTAAAAACTTGTGAAGAATCATCACAACGTTTTTACTCACCGTAGCAGTAACTAACATATTCGCTTCATTTAACTTATACACCATTTACTCACTCAGCGTTTATAAGTTACTTACTTAGTTAGTTACTTATAAGTAATCTATCTATTCCAGTACGTGCTAAACGTGACGCCCGACCTGCCGAACACATTCGAAGCGGCCGGCGGGGACATCAACTACCTGAAGATCCCCATCGCCGACCACTGGAGCCAAAACCTCTCTGTGCACTTCCCTCAGGCCATCCGGTTTATAGGTGAGGGTAACAAGTATTTACAAAGTACAAGGCGAGTGGACGTAGCGTGAAGAACAGAGGTGTATGTATGAGAAGGTGTTGATTGAGGCAAGAGAGATTTGATTGGTCAAGGTGACTATGGATAGTCTCAGCTTAGTCGGTTAAGGAACTAGAGGCGTGAATATATGTGTATGGTTATGGTGCGGTGGTGATGTTATTTAAAGAAGATTGTGTTGGTAAATAAAGTTACTTTTTGAACGATGAACGAAACGAAGAACATTTCTGTGTTAGTAAATATTATAATTCATGCTACAAAGGAGGTGACCTAGGAGATATTATCCTGTCTTCGTGTTTCTATTACCCCTAAAGTGATTAAAATACATCAACGTATATCTCAATACTATACATTTTGTCTGATATTTATAGTCTATCGGTACATACATCATACCGTTTATCCCTTTTGATATGAATATACCATCTGTAGCCTATGTAATGAACAAACAATTTCCTTACAGAGGAAGCTATGGCGCGTGGGTGCGGCGTGCTCGTGCATTGCGTGGCCGGCGTGTCCCGTTCCGTGTCCGTGACCCTGGCGTACTTAATGCGGAGACACCGACTTTGTCTCAGAGATGCCTTCGAGCTGGTCCGAGCAAGGAAACCTGATGTAGCGCCCAATTTCCACTTCTTAAGGCAGCTGCATGCTTATGAAAGGGACTTGGGATTACATGAGCGCAGCGTCGCTCTGGATAAGGTTCGTGTATACATGCGTTTATAGATGTAGAGTAGAGGTTAAGGTTAATAGTGTCATAAGAGATTGTACAAAAAATAGGTGGTACATTGTCTAATGCACAAAATATGAAATTGTTTACTATAGTTGTTTAGTCGCATTATTATATGCCAGGTAAAATGTAGCTATCGATCATTTTGTAGATAATTTAACAGGATAGAGTCTTAGCTAATATATATTTGGAATCGTAAATTAAAGATTTAATCAATATCTTTAGACATTTATAAAATATCAGCAAAACTTACTACCAAATCTTAGCACTTTACCTCTCGAAAGAATAACGTTTAATCTCAACATAGGTTTTCTAATCAGGTCTTGGAAGAAGTGGGAGTGCGGGACCTGTACATGACGGAGACGGGGCTGGCTTCGACAGGGAGGGCCCCGCAGGATACCTGTGGGTGCCCGCCGATGCCCGCAGGGATCTCCCCGGATTCCGGGATCGAGTTCGACCGATGGAGCGCCACTAGGGACACCCCGCAATGACAGTTCTTCTCGCCACCTCACACTGAGTAAGGGCACTAAATGCATGGATAGAGTTATGTAGAATAAGTTCTGTTTGTATTGGTAAGATGTGAAGAGGATTGGTTGCTAAGTGATTGTTATGTAAGAAGTTTAGAGCTGTAAGTGATGGATTGTAAAGAAAAGAAAGTTTAATAATGTGTCGCGGATTATGTTTAGCAATCAGAAGTTAATGGTTAATATAATGTAGAATGGCAACCGAATATGTAGTAATAACCAATATGCAGTTGTTTAAATTATGTAGCTTGAATGTTCTGCATATTTATAAATAGAGTAATAGTATACGTACATTGTTTCAAAGAAATATTTTCAGTACAGTCTGTAATGTTAAAACAAACGAAATATATACTATTGTGTGATGGTTACTATTGTTTGGGTTGTCCGATGAATAAATAAAATGGGTAAGTTATGCTATAATTTGGCCCAATGATATATAGGATTCAGATTAAAGAAATAACAGATTTGGACTATCTACTGTTGAATAGTTCTATAGCAATTCTCATTACCTTGTTGCTAACTTGTTTGTACTTTATAAATAGGACATTTGAATGAAAGATAACAAGGCATAGATTGTTGCTATACAGACTCTTACCAAATATTTATTGGGCCACATTGTAGCGTTTGTTTTAGACATAAAGCCGTTGTTGAATTAGTCTGTTTATTGGCGTCGTTGCACAAGAAATATGGCACGTTTGAATAAATACATAGAAAGTAGAAAAGGTCATAAATATTTGTGTCCAAAATATAGATTTCGTTAACAGTGCCATACTCATATTGTTATGAAGATGCTTCCACGTTTTTACAAATATAATAAGCTTGAAAGATGTTTTGGAGAAAAGGTTACATAATGTATTGCCGCTTCAATTAAGTTTTGGTTGAGCGAAGTCATAGAGGCATTAGATGGTGAAAGTTCTTCCATATGTACTTATGTATCGATAATGAGGTCTGGTCAAGGAAAACTGAGTAAAATAATACGTATTAACCGTTATTCAAATACTATTACGATATACTTTGGTTATCATTAAATTCATCGATCATTTGTCAATTTTGACATGTGAAATGTTGCCATTAAAAAGGGTTTTTAAATTTTACTCAGGTTTTTTTGATTAGTCTTTTAAATCAATCATGCCAAAATGTTGTTGCTATACTATTTTGATTTTATACCATACACTGGATTTTAATGTTGTAAGGTTTCATATTATTATATTTTTTCACAAGAAAATCCTACTTTAAACAGCGATAAAAATGATGTACAAAATAGTTAAAAGAGACAGATATGGTACAAATGTTACGTGTTGATACAACAGTTAGCGATATTGTGTAAAAATGTTTATATTTAAGAACAAATCAAGTTTAGAGAGGCGAGTCCAGCGGGAAACACATCGGGTTTTGTACAAAGCTTTTGTTTAAACTACTCATACTAGAAATACCTTATAGATTTCTTTTACAAAAACATATATACATAAATTACTTTGTCCATATTTTCTATTACATTCAGAGTTTACAACAGCATAGAATGAAAGATCAAGATCTAAGCTTTTTATTAGATAATATATTGACCCAATAGTTAGCATGTCTCGGGGTCCCATTTTATTTCCTTGAACATTCAATATTAGTATCTAGTATATGTACGTTGTATAAGCTAAAAGATTTGTGCAAAGTAGTGTAATGTGTTACGATTAATGTTTGTATGTAGTTACTGTAACGTATGTTGTGTGTAGTAGTAAGTTAAAATAAGTGCCACAATTAATCCAAATGTAGTCAAGATTTGTTTTAAGTATTATTTAAAGAATTATTTTTAATTCTAACTTTTCATTAATATTACATCAGCATTCCTTTCATTAATTTTCTTGTGAGTCGAGTCTTCTATTACATTACGTATATTTTGTATTCAATGACTATTTTAATTTACGTTATATCTTGATAGCTTTAACATAGTTTATGGTAATGATAGAAGCTGTTCTAATTTCTTAGGGATTCAACTCGCGTTGAGACATTCTTCGAATAAACTTCCATTTCATTAGTTGAAGCGTGTATGTGTGAGAGACAATATTATAGTAAATTCTTATTTTGTACCGTACTAATGTATTTTGTATCGCTGTATTCGTTTCAGTGCTCGCAATAGTTCCTTTGACACTTTCATGTGAATTGAAGCTCTCTAGCAGATTAGATCTATAGTTATTGAGAATATTTCCTAACGCGTTCATATTGTTGAAATCACACAAGTTCTATTTTTAAATGTTATAAAGTTTTACCGTTCGTCGCGACATACAATTAAGTTAAGTATATCATTTATATTTTTCTATCCATCGTTTAATCGTCACCGTGGTATTGTTAGATTAGAGTAAGGCTAGGCGACACGACGGCGGCGCTGTACATAGACTGCCGCCGCCACTGTACCCTTATCAATGTTGTTTGTAGTATATACCAGTTGTTGGTTCAGTTAGATGTAGAGTTTAACAATTTTGTACCAACGGACGTTTTGCACTAAATACACGGACCTCGCTCCAATAAGATTAGTGCACCACACTGAACTCACTTTTGTATGTTCCATTTTGACGCAAATGGCTTTTGTACTGCGTGTTGTGTGCCTAGGGGCTTTATTCTGGTGTTAATTTACAAAAACTTTAAAACAAAAACCAAACACTAGCAGATTACAATGTTGATTATACTGATTCACGTAGTGGTTATTTTACTAGATTTGAACTGCATTTACAAGTCTTAAAATAACTACACGTGAGTCAAATTGCGTTTTGGAGCTATGAAGTAACTGCTAATTGCAAACACCTCACTTATAGGATTGACACCAGAATGAGTCTCCTGAAGGTGCGGCATTTAAAATGGTGTAACGATGGCTGTTAGAGAAGCCACGATACCGAACAGTAGTTTCAAAATTCATTGCTTTTCATAAGTACTTGTAAGGCCTTTACGGCACATGTAATATTACAACATAAATATAAACATTGTTATTTGAATATTATGATTTGTTTCTTTTACAAACCTTTCCAACACACAAGAAAAGATAAACACTTCATGACCATTTAACTCTTGCGGGGTATCTATCTCCGTTGCGATGGTAGTAATTCTATGGCCATCTCAACCCACCTGTTGGCCATAGTCAGGTGACAGGTGGTAAGTCACCCCTTCCACAGCACTGGCTTACCTGTTCGGGGAATAGGTAGGTGCCGCACGATATTATCCTTTTCGAAGTATTTGATGCATGTCGGAAATGTACATATTTTATTGCAAAAATGTACACAGAAAATAACTTCTAATCCTTTTCTTCAACTCAAAAGATCATCGTGTCTTTGCAAAGGTGTACGATGTCCCGTTGCCAGGTCGCTCGATAGCCTGAAGGTCACTGGTAGTGGCTAGATGAGGGCTACGAATGACAGTGTTATAAGGCATACAATTGGGTTGAAGATACAGTTAACATTTAACAAATACATTCACAAATGCATCAGAAATCAAATATTTTCGGGGTAGTATTAGTAGTAAAGGTTGAGTCTCTCAGGCAAAGTATGAAATTAATAACTTACTAAAAATTTCACTGAATTTTAATACATAAATAATATAGTACTTACTTAAATGGTAACCCATATTGGAAAAAGTTGAGAATAGTAGAATTATGAACTGCTATATCACGTACTTTTGTTGTTTGGATGAGGTAAGAAATGAAGACAACGATAGAGTATAGAGTACCCGCCACATAAGGTGGCAGTTGGAGGCGTCGCCACAGTCGCGTAATCCAGTGTTGCCAGTAAACACGCCAAAACTAGCACTCACTGTGCCATACGGCTCGATACATTATATTGAGGTTTCATTTGTAACGATCTTTGGTTGCAGAGCTATAAACTCAAATAAAACAAATTAATATACCAAAGTCAAAAGTCAAAATATTTTTATTCAAAATAGGCCCTATCATAAGCTCTCTTTGAAAGTTATTTTATGATCTAAGTACAAATTAAAAAAACTATATATTGACAAAAGGAATATATATGAGTGAAGTGGAAGGGCGGTTACGTAGGGGCCGGCCTAATAAGACATATATGTAACAGTCAGATAGACGCTATATTGAAAAAAGGTGACGTTAGGAGTACCTATAACCGCCGAGAGTGTATTAGAGAATGTATGAATGTCAATGAAGCGAAAGTGGTCTGTCAGGATCGGGACAAATGGGGATCCGTGATCTCTGCCTACCCCTCTACAGGGAATCAGGCGTGATGTGTATGTATGTATGTAAAAAAACTATTTCAAACTTGGCACTGAGCATTGTCTTTACATATTTTTACCGAGGTTAGTTCACCAACCATTTCGGCTGCTCAAGATGCCACGTCATGAAGACCACGACCGCTCTGATAAGAGCGTAACGATTGAGAAGAAGTTCAGCGGAGATCCTTGGAGAAGAACTAACAAGAAACTCCAGAAATCAATTTATTATAATCACCCTTAACAAACATAAAAATTACAAAGAGTGGGCAAAAAACACAACGCTGGTAATACTAAATTTACCTTTCATACAAAATAACACGCAATGGCGGAAACGTCAAATTTAGTTCCAAGTTTAGCTACTGCCACCTTATGTGGCGGGTACTCTAAATTAATTTACGTGTCATTTCGAATCTCTTTTTATATGGGTCGTGCGTGAGACATTCAAACTTTTGAGATACATAGTTTTTACGTCTATAGTTTACTCTGGATGCATTTGTTATCATCGTAGGAAGGAAGAATCGAAGTTAATGCTCAGTGTGTCAAAGGTGAAAGATATGTTTCACATCAGTTTACGAAAGATACACGATACTCTTCAAATCCAGATACGTCAACTATAGTAAAACTAGCTGGTTTTTCACTAATATTTCTGGGAATGAAATAAGTGTAAGTAAGTAAGGACAAATCAATAAAAATAACAAATTTTAGATAATAATACAGTTTATTCGCTTTCTCATAATAATAATGTACAGTAAATTACTGTTAACAAAAATCATATTAATAATACCGTTTAGTCAAATACTAACATAATAATAAAAGACGGAGAACTACATTATATTAGCCTTATTTACAAAGTACATAAAAATCCATAATTTTATTAATAAAATCTCATCATCGCTAATTGACTATCGTTGGGTGAAGCGCGAGAGGTCGTCCCGCCGTTATCGCGAACTTACAAATACTTTAGGCCACAGGTGACAATAAAATCTCCATTCTATAAATAAACAAGACATTTACAAAAGACGCGCGCCTTATTATCATTACATAGATACTTGCATTATATACAATGCTGTAAAGGTGCTCTTACATCTGTAAATCGTGTCAAGTGTGATTAATAATCATAATTGGTTACAGATTGAATGTACTAATGGCAAAAAACTTGAATCTTAACGTGAATTCAAACATCACAAAAAGGAAACACATAATATTGATGTCTTAAATATTACATTGTATTTAATGTGTGTAAATAGTTAATTAAATCACTACTCTAATATATTTTTCATTGAGGGAGATTATTTTAACTTCAAACATTTATAATAAATTAAAATTTTATCGTGGTTGTTGAATGAAGAAAAAGTGAACGTTGATTAATATAACTTATCACATGTACTATTAAATGTACATAAACCAAAACCATTTAACCCTAACAGATATGTTTGTGACATGCGTGTAACTACATGGTGATTTTGGCACAATCGTGCTCATTAGCTTTCAATATCTCTAATTGCATCAACCTACAACTAGCTGCACTAAATAAGTAAAAATATATAATTTTAGATATGCACATCTTGTCTCTTAAAGTCTATGACCGTAACAAATTCAAACAGAATCTATCTTGCTGACGTCTTTAATCCCTTAGTGATCTGATAAAGATAATCCAATAGAAATATATTGGGATCTCATTTACATAGAGTCTTTTGTTAAGATGTTACGGTCATAGAGTATTTACATTATTAATGTAAAGAAGTTAAACTACAAAGTTACCGATAAAGAACCAAGATAATTTATCTTTAATGTGTAATGGACCCAATAACATTTTGTATTTCTTTTCATATTTTCATTTCCGGTTAATGCTATTTCTGAAACCTAGTTAAAACTTACTAAAATCTTATTGGGGCCAAACATTAATGAATGATTAGGAATGCATGCAAGGGATAAAAATAAAAAATATATAATTTCTTTGGAATGTAACGAAGTGAAGAAGGAAGGCTACTATTTAGAGTACCCGCCACATACGGTGGCAGTAGCCAAACTTGGAACTAAATTTGACGTTTCCGCAATTGCGTGTTATTTTGTATGAAAGGTAAATTTAGTATTACCAGCGTTGTGTTTTTTGCCCACTCTTTGTAATTTTTATGTTTGTTAAGGGTGATTATAATAAATTGATTTCCGGAGTTTCTTGTTAGTTCTTCTCCAAGCTAGGGTCTCCGCTAATCTAACCTCGGTAAAAAATATGTAAAGACAATGCTCAGTGCCATGTTTGAAATAGTTTTTTTAATTTATACTTAGATCATAAGATAACTTTCAAAGAGAGCTTGTGATATTTATAATTTTGAATATATTATGGCAGATGAAGGCGTCGCCGCAGTTGCATAATTCACTGTTGCCAGTAAACACGCCAAAACTAGCAATCACTGTGCCATACGGCTCGATACATTATAGGTTTCATTTGTAACGGTCTTTGGTTGCAGAGCTATAAACTCAAATAAAACAAATTAATATATCTAAGTCAAAATATGTTTATTTAAAATAGGCCCTATCACAAGCTCTCTTTGAATGTTATCTTATGATCTAAGTATAACAACAATAAAGATTATTATTTTTATAATTAACAAACATAAAGTTTTTCCTTAACAATAATTATGATCCATATGGATACGTTTAACACCTAACATTTCATAGTCATCACTATCGCTGTTGACGTCATAATTATTGTTATCGAAAATCTGAGATGCAAGAGTGGCTAAGAAGCAAAAATCTTTATTTTGAGGATAGCTGGACAAAGCCACTTTTTACCGTTTACCACGTTAGGCGATAGGGATCATAATTATTGTTAAGGAAAAACTGGCACACTGCTCACTTTCTTTGTAATCTTTATGTTTGTTAATTATAAAAATAATAATCTTTATTGTTGTTATACTTAGATCATAAGATAACATTCAAAGAGAGCTTGTGATAGGGCCTATTTTAAATAAACATATTTTGACTTAGATATATTAATTTGTTTTATTTGAGTTTATAGCTCTGCAACCAAAGATCGTTACAAATGAAACCTCAATATAATGTATCGAGCCGTATGGCACAGTGAGTGCTAGTTTTGGCGTGTTTACTGGCAACACTGGATTACGCGACTGTGGCGACGCCTCCAACTGCCACCGTATGTGGCGGGTACTCTAAGTAATATCAGAAAAAGAAAACAGACAGTAAAATGTACAAGTTACTTTACTACGTCAATAATCAAATCTTTCGTCAGTATAACATTTAACAATAACGAAACTACCCTATACATATGTTAAGGAAACTTATAAATAGAATATATATTCAAACATTTCAATCTCACTGTTTCTCACTCAAGTAAGAGAGATCAAAACTAAATGTACAAACGATTGTGACGAAGATTGCGTGCGACTTAAGCGAGAAGGCACCTTGAGAAGCTACTGATTGGTCCGCTATCAACTTTGTTGTATCCGTTTATCAATACGATGGCACACGAGTACAGTTCTATGCGCCTTACGAGGTTCCACCGCGAGATGGCGATCTCAAATACAAACAACATGTAATACATTTAAGTGTATTTTATTTAAAAATTAGTATTCAGTGAATCGCTTGTTCAATAAATAATGAATGTAAGTATTTCTAGTGCTGAGTTAAATATACAGGCAAAACTTTCCGCTAAGACCACAAAAGAATTAAAAGATATACAATTAATTATTATTATATGAAAAAAATTGTATATCCTTGTATTCTTTAGTAATAAATAAAATTTATTCCCATTTCACTTTATGTCATCTGCAATAATGTCATACCATAATAAAGTCGAAAGGTATTTGAAATCACTATCAGACGGTGGAACCTTTATACATAACTAGAATATAGCTAGGATTACTTATAAAAGTTTGGTCGATTCAATAATTAAGCTCTTCTATAAATTCAGTATAAACCGGTGCTGTTAGAGGCCGCGAACGTGTATCTACAATTGTACTCAAAACTTTAGAATATTCAAGAATTTAAACAACTACTTACAGAGCTAGTGATACAAAACTCGTTGAAATTACGCCTAATTTATATCAAAATATATATCTGCTACACGCTTCAGTGAACCGCGTCGATGTCCCTTTGCGCTCGAGATATCTTCACCTGAAAATAAAAAAAAAAAATTTATTTTATTCTTAATACGCCATACACCTTGCGGTTAAGTCGGCCAAAATAAAAATAATACACACGTATTAATGAAAACAATACGTGCATTTACTCACTGCTTACTCGTTCATTATTTGGGTTAACATTTAATTTAGGCATTTTATTTAAGGACAAATATCTTTAATGATAGTATGATATCGTTTTAATAAAGAATATTCCAACCTAAGTCTTTAGGAGAGTTCACATCTCTCCATGCGTACCTTATATTTGCTGTAATATACAAAGTGTCTTTTTGCCTTTTAAATAGATGTTTTTTTGTTTTACATTCATAGATTTCATTTATATAATTCACTGTAACAATGGCACAAAGATTACAATGAACGTCACGAATATTCAAAATACTTTAAATAAATAAAGTCATTAATAGTCTACCTATCTGTCTATCTATGACCCAAAGTAAAACCCTTTCGTACCTTGTCCTTAGGCGTGGAGGCTTCACCGGACTCGAGGGCGAACATCTTCATCTTCTCCTTGAAGGACAGCTGCTCCGGCATGGGCGTGGCCTGCGAGCGCGCCTGCTGCTCTGCCAGGCGACGGGTGCGCGGGTCTCTGTGGAAGCGACGGCAAAAGAGATTAATAAAGACATAAAGTAAGTTGAAATATGTTGAGGTGACCTTTCTATAAATAAGGTCGGTGTAGCTCAGTCGTTGGGGCCTTGACTTTGAATCAGCACCACCAGAATGCTGAAACGATCATCGTGATGAAACATATCTGTTTCTAGGAATCCTATTCGTTCATCATCGGACATTTTAGGAATTTTAAGTAAGTAACTTTAGAATCCCCGAAAGAGTTAGTAATGGCCGTGAATTATATGTCACAAACAACCAGAGTTCAAAATAAGCGACTATTTCAAGGTTCAATAGAAAGGACAAAATCCCCAATAAGATTAATGTGCACACTTCACATGAGACAATGGTTTAACTCTATTCATCATCAGTCATCCTGAATAATATGTACAGTAACTAATTAAATTATGTCCTGTTTTTATTCAATCTTTTAACGAGTATTACCTGTAGACCTCCTGCGCTCCGATGACGCCGGGCGTGTGCGTCAGAATGGCGCCGGGCGAGGCCGGAGAGATGCCGCCGCCTGCCAACATGTTCTCCGCTTCCTCGATGAAACGCTGTGGGTAATCATAATACTTATATATAATAACCAAACAAATGTCTCTTGCTTCACTCACACCCTTACACCTGCCCATACATGTTCTTCTGTTCTTCACCCTACTTGCTTGAGAAGACTGTCTCTTATTTAATCCGTATATGTTAATACATAAAAGAACACTTACGTCAGGGTCCTCTCGGTGCACAGGCGTGGCTGGCAAGGGATCCTCTGCGGGGGGCGAGGTGCGGGGCGGTGCGGGGGGCGTCGGGGACTCCACCCCCTCCCTTGAGTCGGGCGCCACCGCTCGCTCGTGGAACGAGACGCGCTTGTCCCGCGCCGGGGCCGATGTGGGGCTGTAATGGGGGACAATGTTATAAGATATGTGCATTAGAGAAAACTAGATAGGTACGTATGTAGGATGGTTACACTGCGTGATATAAATGTTAGCCATCACAATTAGTCTATGTACTTAATGATAAAAGTAGTCAGTGCTATCAAAAGGCACCATAGCTTACCACCTATGACAATAACTGTTGCCTATCTGATTCACAGGAGTTCGATGTAACCTTAAAATCGCGAATTCCATACTCCCGTAAGGTATACAATCACAAACTACACAATTTCATCGACACCCCGTAAAGGTAAATCTTGTATCTAGTAGTTTAGTAGCGTACCTGTTCCCACTATGCACGCTCCCATTGGTCAGTGCGGTCGGCGTGTTGACGGGCGAGAGGGCGCGCGCCGCCATCACTGCGAACGAGCTGCCCCGTTCAGGGGGCGGCGGCGGTGGTGACGCTATGCGAAGTCCTGACATGTTTTGGTTCATGGCGGACAAACGGGGGTCTTCTTGGCGGGATTGGGACTGGAAGATAATGTTGGTACGTTATATATTGTCAGAGGGAGCCACAAATGTATTCAGTATTATTTGGTGTCCGTATTAGGACTGTACAGCAAGAATGTTTAAGTTGATTACTATTAATTTCTAGGTTGTTTTTCTATTTGGGTTGTATTGATGTTAAAATAGAATATTGTTGACAGGTTACAACAAACAACACAAGCTACAAGAACTGCAACCCAAGTATAACTGGACGTTAATTATTCAATCCTTTAGTGCATAATGAAGCATTAAAGCGATTAACTATACTATATTATAAATCCATTATTTGCCAAGATCTTTTGGTTTACCCGCGGGTTCATTATATACACGAGTATAACGTTAAGATTTAGGCCACCATATTTACCTGCAATTGGAACATAAAATCAAAAAGTACTGAACCAAAATAATCTCTATAGATCCACATTTACACTCACCACATCATTGTGATGTCCGTTAGGCATATCTGGCCTATTGTTGGACTTGAGTATGGACTTGGGCTGCGTCAGAGGACGCGTCTCCTCTGCACTGGGTAATGGCGACGCCGTACGGTCCATTGGTGACATTACTGGTGGAGCGACATCTGTTCCGTCCTCCTGGAAACAAAAAGTGATGAGTAAATCTTATTGTGTATATGAACATAGGCTTACGTTAGTTAAAAATGGATTGGTATCTGAATATCTTTTGGTAATATGGAGCCTGATGTTGAAGACAGTAGTGTGGAAGTATCTGTAAAACTATTACCCTACTCGCCTCCAACAACATATCGGGATGAATTATGTGTATACTGAATAATTTATAACAACTATTGAGTATAATTTGTAAATGATTAACAAAGAATAATTTGTAATGAACATTGAGTGTAGTTTCTAAATAATTAGCGTAATATTTTGGTCTTATATAAAAACTAACTAATTGAAAATTCTATCATTTAGAGATAAGAGCATGCCTTACTATCGTAAATTTGACTAAACCAACCTGTTCGGCCGGCGCCTGTTGAGCTCTCCTTTCAAAGTCTCTCTCCAGTTGTAGGGTTCTCAGTTGCTGGTTCTGTATTGGCGTGCGCGACGCTCCCAGCGACATCAAATGGGCTATTGCTGCCTCTCTGTTAACAAACGTAATAAATAATTTAAATACATACATATACGAATATATCATGCACGTATCGCTACAAAGAGATAGGTATTGCAGGTCCCCTTTTTTGGCAAATCAAGGCCTTTTAGAAAGTGTTAACATGTTAATATAATATTTTCTCTAAGTTAATGCGTTTCAATCATTTTGATTTCTATTTCCTTAACGTGTTGCTATCTGTCTGCGGACCCTGGCAAACTACTTTATTTATTGATACTCCTTCTCAAACACACTCGATTGTTATAGGTACTTCTATAAATCAAACAATGACATTAATATCATGGAAGATGATCAACATAATGATACTGATCCGCTAAAATACAGATTATAGTTTACATTCTGTAAATATAATATACTCGTACTTCTAATCTAAGGAAATAATTTTTATAGATTATGTAGATAATATGTATAACAATCAATGAAATATGTAATACAATCGCAATCAAATCAAATATGTATCATACTTGCGTTTCACAAGACCTTTATTTTCCTTTTTATTGCTATTGATAGATAGTTTGCCATTTCTATTGTTTCTCACAAAAAGTAAGATTCTTCAAAAATCTTGGTTTATGTGATTTTGTTAGCATCTATTGAAGAAATAAATATAAGACTATAAATTCAATAACGGTCTGGTTTCAACTATCTTTCTTATTTCGAGTTCTTACGAGACGATTAAGGGACTAAAATGAACATTTTTTAATGCTTTCACTCTTATTGGTATCACCACAAAACAAAGACACTCTTTCACGACCATTATTCCTTGCAGATTATTCATAGGTTCGAATGTCCATCTCCAGTCGCGAAGTAACTAATTATGATGGCCACCTTAACTCCTCAACTCTAAGGGTGATCGAGGCGATACGTTTCAAGATTTTGTCCACCATGAAAAGGATTTATGCACCTAAATGTATATACATACCTACAAATCACACCCTCCTTCCTACATGTAGACAGAGATCACGGTTTCCATTTTTTTCCGATCCCAACAAACCATTTACTCTTCATTGACATCCATACAAACTCAGCATACATAGATTAATGACTAACGGGACTTATCGCGTATGGTTTTATATAATAAAGTTACCTTTATTAACCCGACGACCATGGCTGCTGCAACGTAGCCGAAACGTCGGGTTAGGTTAGATATCATGAGTGTAAATCGCGAATATCTTAAAACTATAATCAGCATACATAGATACTCCACTCCCAATTTATACGTATATCGTAATCTGAATCCTACCTTCTCGCTCTGGCAGCGTTCCTCCTGGCCTCCATCTCTCGCTCCCTCTCTTCTCTCTGCCAGGGGTTGTGCGGGGGGTTCCGAGCACCCCCTGGGGGACCCCCTCCAACGGGGTACACGGACAACGCCGGGGGGTCAGACGCACTCGCCACGTACCATTCTAGAAAGATAGTTGTTAGATAACACTTATACTGTACCTAGTAAAAAATATATTTTACTTTATCGTCGGTTTTTTTATAGGAAGGTAATGCAATAAGGTATAAAAATTATATCGTACAATTTAATCATTATGGCGAGTTACTCTACGTTTCTTTGTAACCTCATCTGTTTGTTTTATTCGTCGCTCATCCAGTTACTAACCATACCATTGCTTAACCTCAATCCTACAGCAAACACATACTACCCCTTTGATATTTATTAATAATCTCATCTGACGACGAACTTAAGCGAATCCCTTACCATCCTCGGCCTGTCCCGCGTTGTTCATGTTCATCTGCTGCTGCAATTGCTGATGAAGCTGTAGATGCTGCTGCGGATGCTGCATCTGCTCCTCTTGCTCCAGGTCCAACCGTCTCGCGTTCTGGTGATCAAGTACCACGTTCAGTATATTACACTACTTTTGTATGCATATTTATATATTGAACGTACGTACTTCAATACATAAATATCTATAGAAGGGAGTTAATCTAGTTAGGAGTTAGTTAGTTATATTCTTGGAATAAAGTAAATTTAAGGTTTACCATAACACGGCTACTTTAATTAATTTTGGTAGAATCTTGTTCAATATAGTCGGCAGTAAGTTAGGTACGTCAGTAATATTAAGTTTCTTCTGTAAGTTTATAATACTTGTAAGATAAAGTATTTGTTTAAATGGGGCCGATATTGTCACTACGTAAGCCTAAGAATAAATTGTTTTTATTTAATATTTTACCTGTGGCTTTGGCGCGACGGGCGGTTGCTGACGTTGAGGCGACGGCGGTCCTGGAGGGTGCCACTCGTACCTGAAACAATTACGCAATAGATAAAAACACTTTTCCATAATCGGTATTATTATACTAATATTCAGTATTACTATACTGAACTATTAAACTAACTTAAATATATTTTACTTTAATCCAGTTGGGTAACTGGCACTGGTAAAACTTGTGCTTTGAGTGAGTAAAGACAAGGTTCGTTAAATATTGGCCACGTACAGAAAAAACTAAATTATACATACCTCTGAGGCGGCGGCATGTTATGCTGGCCGTGGTACATCTGCTGGTTCGGACTCTGCATATGATGCGCCATCGGAGACATAGCCTCTTGGGCGAGCGGCGACATCGTTTGCTGACCCATTCCCATATTCTGCTGATTCATCAAATTCTGGTTCATCATTTGGTGGTTCAGCATATTGTTCTGCTGACTAAGCGCTATGTTTTGCGGATTAAGGACCATGTTTTGCTGGCTATGGGCTAAGTTTTGCTGGCTATGGTGGAGGAGTGGGGTTTGAGGGTGCGTCATCAAGGGACTCTGCATCAGGTGCTGGTTGGATCCTCGGTGCTGGTTGTTCGGCGACAGCAAGGGCTGCGGCTGAATAAACTGCTTTTGGGGTCCGTTGTACTGCTGCTGCTGCCTTCGGGACACTTCTTCTGACATCTCTGCTAGTTTAGCTGCTCGGATTGACATTTGGCTGGAGTGGTTGTTCTGGAAATAATTACGGATTTTAGTAAAATTTTTATGATAAATTTCTAAGTTTAAGATAAAATGTATTGAATTTCTTACATATATATTTTTTTCAGTTAGTTACATAGTATTGATTTATTATATTTACAATCTACATACAAGTCAGTTTATGCTAACAGCACTATACAGTATAGACCCCTTTAAAAAGTACAGTGTAGTTTCATTTTCATTTGTAGTTTTCTTGATAGCTTACCTGATGTGCCAGCAACGGCGAGTCGGGTGTAGGTTCTCCGTTATTGGAGGCGTTGAAATGAGCCGACTGCGGCCGGTTGCTGCCCGTCGAACTGCGCAGCGAGGACCATCTAGAATAAAATCAGTTAGTGTTCTTTCATCCTCCAAGTTAAACCATACAAATAAAGAAAGACTACTATTAAATACTACTAGACTAATATCGGTACAATTGATTCGTATACACTTATAAATTATACTACAGAAGAAGAATTACACAATCTGTTTGTAACAAACATACAAGCATCATCATAAGATTAATAAAAAACAACAAAAAACATTCTAGTAGTGTGATTCTAGAATCAATGAATAAGCCTGGAACAGTCCACTGCCGGACATAGACCTTCCCAAGAACCTTAGTTCACATTCCATGAACTTACCTATCACCCATATGCGGTTGGGACTGCACGGAGGCGAGGTTCTGGTAGAAGCCCCCATCGGGGGGACTCTGCGCCACGTTGGGGGCCGACAGGTTGTGGCTGCTGCGGGACTTGTGCCCCCACGAAGGCCCCGCCCCCGGCATTGTGGGGATCATGCCGCTCGAGCTACAAAGAAAAGGGTAGGTTTAGGTAAATATTTTCATTATAAGACAAGTTATAAGAAAAATGATATTAGGTCACTTTAAAAATTACTATCTGAATCATCTAATTTAACATGACGTTTGATTGAGATGTGTTGTTCTCTTGTATTATCCTCATTAGGGAGGTAGTCTAAGTATTCCAAAAAAACCTAGGCATATTCTTTAATCTGCGGCACTGCCTCGTGAACCTCATCGTCTGCCACCTTTCTAACCTTTAATTTAGAATATTAGTACCAGGTTACCCTATCCCCTATATATTCCATTGCACCCTTCCCTTAGTTACCTCTCTCAATAAGCTGTACGGATAGGCAGCTCACGCTTTCTTGTACTTATTTATAAGAAGCCAAAATAACAGTAATTTTCATAACACTACAATTCCACTAGAGCTAATATGGCAATAGTCTTACCCGTGCCCAATGGGGGGCTGGTGAGGTGGTGGAGACGCGACCTGGTGCAGGGCAGGGGTGCTCTTGCTGGGCTTGACAGGCTCCGCAGCCAGCCGAGACGGCAGGTCCCGCTCCGACGCACGCCGCACTGCGCTCCCTGAAAACAACCGAGCTTTAGTACTACTTACTTTGATATGAAGCTGATAATATTTAGACACGAGACAGTGTAAAAAGTATAATAAAAAGGATTAAACAATATCTAAAAAAAGATGTGTGTGTATTTATATTTGTAAATTAAGAATGTTACTTATAGCAAATAAATATTGTTTCAAACGACATGGACTATGCCTAGAAACAACCAAATATCTTTAATCCTCCTTAACGACCATTCACTCCTTTCCATACAAAATCATTCTTCTTCATTAAACCAAATTATTACTAAAGTAAAAGTGCTACAAATATTGGATATAAGACGCCACGAAGTCGTAATACGAGACAAGTAGGTGACTAATAAGACAGCTGAAGTGGAAAGCAAAAAGAACGAAACAAACGAAATAATGAGAACGTAAATTCGACCCATGCTGTACCAAATAAACCTAGGATCCAACTGAACGGAGAAATAAAATAAAACGACATCTAGGGACGAAATAGGTGAACTATTGTATTACGTGCAGCGTGGACTATGAGACACACCTATTTCATGCGTGTTGAACGTGATTCTTACACGGTGGCGATCCATGGCTCTTGTAATACTTCTCTTCCACGCTAGTGTAAGAATTCGATTTTAGGTCAAACGTTGGTAGGGTCTCTGAATTGTCATCGCTGCGGACAGACACGTCTAGAAAGGAAGACGCTTGCGAGTGAGGTACCATCAACACAACACGTGGGAGTTTATCATCGAAGCTTTTGCTTTTAACTATCGATTCCTTTGGGTCACCCAAATTAATATATTTATTGGATGGAATTATGATATTGTCTAGTGTGATCCTTCTCGGTCCCTTGTGAACTATTTCGTTGAAAAAAAAGCCATTGTCTGAATGCCCCTCTGAAGGGAGGTTTGGTATTTCGAATTCGTTTCCCTGAGCCAAGGTGTCTCCGCTACCTCTAGAGCCAAATCGCGACCAATCCTCTAACTGTATCAATATACTTTTGACCTCTTCTTCTGTTAGCTTTTCATCTTTCGTGTTACTAGCTGAGCTCTTCAATACTTCATATTGAATATCAGCTAGACTAATACTACTTTGCAGACTTTCTTTTCTTTTATACGTATCATCGTATTGTGTACTCAGATTTGGACTAGATCTGCAATTTCTTCCATAGGCTTTAGCGCAATACCTTAAGTTAATGTTATTGAAACGTTTAGCTATTTCCTTAACTCGGCCGACAGAAGGTCGATATTCGTCTGGCGATTTCCATGACTTCTTACCTACGCTATCGAGCGCTATTTTTGCGCGTTTCTTGATAGGTGATCGAGTCACTTGTTTACTTTGTTTTAAGTTCTTGTTAGTTGATACGTAAGAGGATTCAGGGAGCGATAAGGTCGACAACCCTTCTGTGTCAGACTTAGAAAACGATTTAGATACTTTGAACAAAGCTCTCCTAAGTCGACCGTCGATTTCTTTCACTTTTTCCAAATCAATATCAGGTTCGGTATCATCAACAACTGTACCTCTAGATTTAAGTACTCTCGGAGACTCTACAGCCGAATCAGGTGTCTGACAGTAAACGTCTACAGTCAACGGTTTATCTTCTATGGACAAGGACGGAAATATTTTCCTAATTTTTGGTGTCACAGCTTTTGTATTGCTATCGCTTTCATAAATAATCGGCCCAGTATTAGCCTCATCTATGAACGGTATTCTCGGCCCCTCCGGCTGAGGCGTTCTGCAGCATTCACAGGCGCTCACGCATTCATCCACTCCTATGCACCGTCTCCTGTAGAATTCGTTTTCGTTGCCATTCGATTTAAAAAGATCAAGAGTGAGTCGCGTATCTATTGGCTTCATTTTGGGTGGAAGGCAGACCGCTTCCCCACTGTCGCTAGACTGTTCATAGCTGGATGGCAGGTCTGGAACTTCAGGAGGATTTTGTTGCAAGTCCAGTATAGTTTGATCTCCATCGCACACGTATTTAAATAAAGGCAAGGGTCCAAGAACTTTTGTCGTATTGTGAACTCGGTTCGATGCACCATTTGGAATTTTGGTCTTCTCTTTGTTAGTATCATCTGTAACTACGAGTCGCGGGACAAACCCTCTGTATTGAGGCTGAAAACTAGGAACAGAAATGTCTTCCGTGTCGTCTGAGCTAGATTCACTCGTCTCACCTATTAGATGACAACGGCCGTTGCAAGATTGGCCGTAGGCTGAAAATCAAACTGTCTTTATAACATATACATGGCTTATTCATAAAATAATATGTATTGACGATTAACTATCAAAATTTAACTATTCTAATAGATACTGGATAATCATTTCAATTATTTAGACATCTAGCCTCTTATGAGATGAAAACTTTTAATTTACGAAAAAACAAATCACCTTGCTTTGCCATTCAATCAATTAATGTATGAAATTATATCTGTCTTACCTTGTTTAGGATTATAGGCAGGTTGATGCAATAGAGTAGCCAGTCCGTGCAACACGGCTCCTTGCTTCGCCACTTCCAGGGTAACGGTGGGACCCGTACGCACCAAGTATTCTGCAGCCTGTAGGAGTGAAGTGAAAGATGATAATATCGATGATATGTATATGTATGATATATAATATATAGGTCATGATAAATTCAATCATCTTAACTATCCTATAAATAAATGTTAATTTAGAGTTTCTTTAATATATGAATTTATGCGTATTTATAACATTTCGAGCGATTACCCTTAACACACACTACATAAGCTATAATAACTGTATATAACTATATCTTATTAATAATGCAGATAAATACACGGCTTCAAAAAACCACGCTACATTCAAAAATCTCTAAAACATACTTCTCAAAGCCTATTAAGGTAATTCACACAATTCTCTCAATTCCTGTACTTCTATTATTAAACTATATGACTACTAGCTTACCTTTTCCTGCGTAATGCCAACGAGGGAGTGGCCGTCGACGGAGAGCAGTTGGTCGCCTGCCGCCAAGCGCCCGTCCGCGGCCGCCGCCCCGCCCGGCACCACCGACTTTATGTAGATGCCTAGCTTACTCTGGCCGGCACCCTGGTAATATATGAGGTTTAAAATTATGTTATATTAGACCGATGACCTCAAAAAGGTTGCTGGTAGTGGCTGGATGAGGGCCACGAAAGATCGTCTTTTGTGGCGTACCCTTGGGGAGGATAAGTCCAGCAGTGGACTAGTATAGGCTGATTGATTGAAGTATAGATAATGGCTCATAATCAGTCCTCTCCTTATTATAAATGTAGACAAAAATGAGAGTAATGCGATAGATATCCATTTGTTACATTGATTGTGACTTGAAGGCCCAGATAATCAGACTCATCGTTAACTAAAATAATTATTTATCCTACCAACCTTGGAGACATACAAGTGGTATAGCCTTGGCGAATTATAGCATTAATATTAAAATTGTGATGGCACTGATATGGAATATTGGTGACAGGTTGCAAACCCATCGCCCAATAGATTACATTTACTTTTATCCCTTCTACAGGCCACAAATAATATCCACCACTTTACACTCTATTTACGTCATAGACTAACACAGCACGGTCTTCTTATAAAAATAAATGTGAGTAATGATAAGTGTGAGTGTGATGATGGGCTAGTCACCTTAGCGGCCACGATGCTGAGCCCCATCCCGTTGGAGTTCTTGTTGAGCTGGATGATCTGTACGCGGGGCTCCGCTGGCCGCCGCTGGTGGGGTGTGCCGTATCCTGCGCCAGTAGAAAATACATGCATATTTATCGCAGCCAATCACTACATAGTATAAAATAAAGTCGCTTTCTTTGTCCCTATGTCCATTTGTATGCTTAAATCTTTGAAACTACGCAACGGATTTTGATGCAGTTTTTGTTAATAGATAGAGTGATTCAAGAGGAAGGTTTATATGTATAATAACATCCATTAAATAGTGGAGTAGACTATATATTTTATACCCGAGCGAAGCCGGAGCGGGTCACTAGTTTACTTATAAACAAAACAACTAGGATACTTAGAATTTACGATGGAGTAGATCAGTGTATTTTTATCCTATATATGTTATAGAATCCACCCCCAAAACAAAGAGTATGTTTATGATAGATGTTTATTTTCGTCATATAATTTATTCTAGTAGTCAAGCTTGTAACGATAACGGAAACCATGCTTTTCTAGAAACTTCGTCCTCCATCCTAACCTACGTTCCAGATATATAATGCTTTAATGCACATTATTCTCTGTCACTTTTAGATATATTAAAGGGATAACAAATTTTGTAGGTTGTATTCTACAATATCTACAGAAACTGTTCGGAATTAATAATTACCAGTCATGTATACGGTCCAAACACCGATAGCATGAGGCTGATGGGCCAATCGGCATAGACCTCCCCTCTGCAGTGGAGTTATGAACTCTGCCAGCCCCGGCGGGACTCCACGTACTACTTCCGCACTGAACCCGTCCCCGGGAATCAACAGGCCAACCCCCAACCACTCGCTCTCTTCTAACGTTATCTGTGAATTAATTATAATAAGATTAAGTAATACACAAAGAAAGAAAGAAACTTTATTCACTACATTAACAAAACACAAACATGGAAAAAATATATATTAAAAATAAATAATAATAACAAGTTTCATTTAAATAGATCTTATTAAAATGTAGCATTCCAGTGTTTCATTCAATTAATCAATCCTTCCACGTAGTCAATTCTCAATAAACTCCATACTACATATTTAGCAGTGGTGAATAATTAGGGAAGGCATGTAAATACAAGGGCAATTTTCAATAAATTATTTGGTGAAGTTTATATGTTAATTCTTCTATAAATTCGTTTAAAAATAAGATCATATACATTATATTATGTTATGTATTAATAACAAAAAATAACATTTGGTGTGTGTATTGGATTAGTCAGTCGATACTTTTTCATATTGACTGTATAAAATTCCTTCTTTTTGTATAACATAAGCAACTAAATTAGTTATAGGGAACTCCAGGTGCACAAATTCCTTGTAATGAATTATTGTACAATATTAACCATTTGCTTCTTTATATAATAAAATAAAATAAGGGCACTTTCGTTTGGTACCTCCATATAATAGTACATACCTCTCGACCATCAGCCTTGCATAGCTCGTCGGCTAAGGCGCGCGCGTGCGCAGCAGCTGCCTCGAGAACGTCAGGCGGCGCGTGGTGCGCGAGCAAAGCCCTCACTTGCACGGAGTTGAGCTTGAAGCACGACGAGAGGGCTGCACGAACTTCCTCTGCGCTGCGGTACTCCGACTGGATCAGGCGAGCTATGAATAGATAAATAAATTATTATGAATACTTCTGTTTTCTTATGTCTTTTAGGGTAGATTGCTATAATGGTTTTGGCCACTTTTAATTTCAGTACGTAGGCAGTTCAGATTCAGTTCATTTAATGTGGAATATTGGTGACAGGTCCATCGCTTAATAGAATCGATTTTATTATATCGAAGTCTTACGCACGATCATTACAACAATAGTTTGGAAAGAAAATTTGTATTATCTTCTGCTTTCCAATGTATATATTTCTTAAATATACGTTGACTAGTACTCTAAACACAAGTATTAAATGAATTTACCAAGGGGCTAGTACAATTGGTGTAATAATGTCCAAATATTATTTTTATTATTATATGCCAGTATCTTTGTTAATTATTTTATCTGCTCTATTCTTAATTGAAAATAAAACTTACCAGCCTGATGACTCCTGGCCAAGTGGCAATCAGCAGCCAGCTCTAGGCCTTGTCTCTCTGCCCACGCCCCTAAAAGAGCCAGTCGTGATGACAAGGAGGCTCCCCAACGGGCATCGGCGAGTCCCGGCTGCGTTACCAACTGAGAAAACAATAAAATACATTAAAAGTACATCTTAGATAGCGATAATTCAATATGTCACTATTTAATAAAATAGAAGCTATAGAGAATTTAATAATCCTGTTTCATGGTTCAAACATTTACACATATTTTAACCATATAACTTCCCACTGACAAAACTCAATGAAACGAACGTCATTTCCCAGGATCGAGAAAAATAAAGACCTGTTCTTGCTATTATTTTGTAGAGAGACTGCTACGGTTATGTTATTCAATAACCATTAAGACTCCAAACTAATCTATCACAAACCCATCACACTAACTCACCTTATTAAAGCACAGGGCATTGATAAAATGGAAGAGGTGCGAGAACAGCTGTATAGTGAGTGCGGCGTTGACGCGGCACCGACGCAGTAGTACCATGGCGGCCGCAAGCGCTTGTAATGTCGGCGCCGTCGCTTCTGTTGCGTCGAGAGCGTGCGCCGCGTTCAACGTCGCTAGGGCCGGACGCAACTCCTCTTGGAAACAGGATACTAGGTTGCTGTGGAGTAGTAATAATATTTGAGATATTTACACAAATTGAACTAGCCCCTTGGTAAGTAACTAAGGTTTTTAATTAGGTTGGCAGGTTTATTTTATTTGAAATGTAGAGTTTGATAGCCTAACTGTTTATATTACCAATTTTCTGGACATTACCATGTCCTGATAGTAGTAATTAATTTGAGAAATTGATAAGATATTATGTATCCAAAAATGATTATTGTATATACGCCTCCTGTGCTAGTATGGAACGTTAATTATATGCTAGAAAGCTACGACAACGACGATGGGCTAACAAACTGCGTAGGGACAGAAGTATTTGTTACATGTGAGTATTGGTTATAGCTTAAAGGTTGGATTTAAGCTTTAAGCCTCCACCATCTTTTTAATCATTATACATGCCGACTACCACTAGCTTTATAAACTACTTATATAAGCTCGCATATATATTATACCTGAAGGCATTCTGCACAGTAGTAGGCAGCAGGTCCTGCGCCTGCGCGGAGAAGGAGCAGATGTGCCGGTCGCACTTGAGGAAGTGCAGCAGCTCGCTCGCGTTCGCCATCCAGAAGGCCTGCGCCGCTGAGTCCATGCACCGCTCCTACAACATTAATGCATGTATTAAATGGTGACAGTACGAGTGGTTATAGCAGCAGTGTGTATGCTGACCTATACCTCTCATCAAATTATATTATTCTCATTTCTTAGACAGTCTTATGATTAAAATAACCTGCTAATAGCATTGAGCATATAAACACCCATTGTTTGCCATGCCATTGTTCCATCAAACAGTAACCAATGTAACAGGGAATAAGTTCATTGATACTGGCAATCTACCTAGTCGAATAAGTTACTTTCCTCACGATTATTCTGTCACCAGCGCCAACAGCACGTTGGTATTACAGATGGTCACCGATCCAGGTTCTCTATAGAGAACCGAAATATACACATCTATCATTGTTTTATCTAACAGTATAATTGAAATGGCCTTACCTGTACCGTAGCGTGTATGAGCGTAGCGACGTGGTGCAAGAACGCAGTCAACTTGTGCGCACGCTCCGTCGGACTCAGCTCCGGCCGGTAATGCGTCGAGGCTCGGTATCTGGACATACAAAGATAAACATCAAGATCGAGAGTCCCGCTTTAATAGTCGGAAGGTCGAATGATAACTGTTGTAATTTTAGTCTAAGTCTACCTAAAGTCACTGAAAAGCAACTAATATACAGCTACTAGAAAATAATAGCATAAAAACAAATTTCAATCATCATCACAATTACAATATTTAACTATTTTCCACATAATACCGCAGTGAAAGACCCTAGTCGTTTGAGAAGTAGGAGTACAAAGAGTTTAATTGTTTTTAATGTTTGTAGCTCCATTACTTATTGATTACGTATTATCCTCTTATCTAATAAACATATAACGTTACCTTGCACACAAATAGAGGGTGTAAACAGGCGCCAGTTTGAAGGCCGGTGCATGGGGGTCCAACCTGGTGATGACAGCTGCCAGGAACTGTCCCTGGCCGGCCTCTGGAAACTCCAGGACAGCTGGAAGAATCGCCTCTTGGCCTGGCCGAACTCCGGTCGCTGCTGTGCTCATTCTATAGAAAGATGCAGGTGTTAAACGGTATAATTGTATTGGTTTACAACTGATATGTTCTTATTGAGAATGTAAAGTATGGAGAATTAATGTATTTGATTATTAAGACAATGTCAATATTTAGGTATTGAAGCTCGTTATATTGATATGCATAACTTAATTCCACAATATTGTTATAGTGTAGTACAAAATATTCAAGATAAATTTTAACTATTATTTTACTTTAAATATATCATTTGATCATCACAATTCACATTTATTGTTCAGGAATGACACAAAATATTTTTACACTTTAAAATTCATTGTTTTAGCTCTATTCTATGTGCTAATTGAATAAATATTATGTTAACTATTTATTGAATAACTCAGTGATAAAAACAGTATGCGACACTAACAAACGCCAATAGTGCTAATTAGCAATCAACAATAATAGTGATAATAGATATGTTGTGAAATTCTACATATCTGAAGTTTATCTCATACTCGTAATTGCTGCAAGATGTATGTACATAGTCTATAGAACCCTCTTTAAATTAATCTTGTTATTGAAATGTTATTACCAAAGAATCAACATTATGTAAAGTATAAATGAAATACGGTTTCTTGTATTAGTCGAGTCAAAACTCCTTTAAGTAAAAGACCTACTAGATATATATATGGCCATTTTTTGGCGTATATTAGTTTAAATATTACGAATGAGTTTAAAAATCAAACTTCGAGTGTACTTGTACCATACGTCGTCCAGCAATGTCAAGTACTCCTTACCTGTTATCGTGTCCGGAGCCTCCGCTTTTAGCACTACATATGCTCTTGGTCTCGACATTACCATCTAGGTCAAACGTGGTCTCATAATTATCCTTGTACTGGGACCCCGTTCTACTCTGTTCCTGATCGTAAACGGAGCCAGTTTGATCATCCCTGTAGTCTTCCTTCAACATCGATTCGTTATCGAGTTTCAAAGTATTGTTGTTGTAGGGTTGTGTCGTATCGTTGTTGTAGTACGCGTCGTGAGAGACTGGACTCATCGTTCTTTGGTACTCTGTGTCGTTCATATTGGGCTCCGTAGTCTCTGGTTGGTGCGAGGCTAACGAAGTTGGCGACATGGCACCGCTCGCGTTTTCCCGGGACGTCGGCGATCTAATTGTTAAATGAGCACACAAGCATGGAGGTGAGCCAGTGACATTAACATGCAAAAGAAAAAAACAAAAGATGACTAGAGATCTACAACCGATTCTGTATTAGGAATCAGTTGACAGTTACAAAGATTGAATGAATGAACGGATCTGTTCTACGATTGAATTAAATGTGAGATAAAGAATCGTCACCTATTTGTCTCGGTTGTATATAAATTTTCTTTTAATGTAATACAATTTAAAAAAGATAAGGCAATATTATGGAACTCCACCAGAGTTTATAATAGTTATTTATGTAAGTTAGTTTAAAACTTTAATGGCTATCTTTTAAAGACAACCCCTAAAAGGAATACGAAAAAATAAAAAAAATGACAACTTAGAAAGTTACTTAATCTAAGTGCGTCAAATGAAAACTTTGCGTCAAAACTCAGACAAATAGGTGGCACGCAAATCCAGTTAAAGGGTGAGTCAACATCTAAAGACAACAACTAAGTGCTCTAACTGAACGTAGTTATTACCTGTCATAGATAGATCCAGATCCGAAATGTTGGGACTGTGACAGGTTTCTATTGAGCAGAGGTTCCTGAGCCGGGTCAACGAATCGGTACGTTGACACGCGCCCGAACTTGATGATGCAACCATGCTGAAATGGTAAAAATGGAATAAGTATCATGTTATGTTATTGACACTAATCTAGTTGATGGCTTACCAATAAAGAATTCTTAAGTGTATTTACTCAGAGTTTTGGATTGGATTGTAGTGTGCAATTGCTACTCATGATATAGATTTAAAGACTAGACGTTAACCGTAGCTTAGTAGAAGTATTTCGTGATACTGAGGTAAGTATCTAACCTCAGTATCACGAAATTTATTCATGTGAAGTAACAAATGAAGATTGGGCACTCTATGGTATGATTGCTTATGTAATGTACAAAATGAATGAATGCTGCATACTAGGATTTACTTCTTTATTTTAGCCATTGATATGCAACCTTCTAAAATACACGGAAGCCCTATTATCCAATAAAATATACCTGTAGCTTTTGGGAGTGCATGACGCGTTGGTTGTTGACGAACACTTGCGCGTCGGGATGCAGCGGCGTGATCATGTAGCCGCCGTCCACTGACGGGGCGATGGCGCAGTGCCGTGCCTGAATGGACGGCCCGGTCACCTGGAGACCAGCGCCGCTTAAAGATCCCACCTGGAAAATAGAAACAAGGAACTTAAGTTTTGTAGATGTTGACAATTAGTCGGGTCTTTAGTTTGTAACTCATTCTATTAAAACAGATAGAAAATGCTCTTAGTTACAGCGTACCAATAGAATGGGTTAATGGGGTAGCAACCTGACACTAATATTACATACTGTCATAACAGCTCTGTTAGTTAGCGCTTGTATATTATAACATCGTTTATCACCTTAGATAGTTGCTAGCTATCTAGCTTACACGAGGATTCGAGGTAACCATAGAACGACTAGCTCAGCATTTGTGGAGATAGACACCCGAACCTCTGACAAAAAATGGTCTTGAAAGCGTGTGTCTTTGTTTTTATGAATTACGATGAAGCTAAAGTGGTTCAAGCCTGTTCTTCCACACTTTTGTAGAGGACAAGATATGTTTGTACGTAAGATAGATAACTAGGGCTACGTACCTCAAGGGCGTCAGTGATACGGACGCGGTTGCCGTTGTCCAGCGCGGTCCCGTCGGGCGTGGCCTCCAGAAGCACCGCCTCGTGGGCGGAGCGAACGGCCGAGGACACGGAGCCGCCCTTCTTCTTCCTGCGCCGTGGCTGGGAGTCCGCCGGCCGACGCCGCACGTGGAACATTATCGAACCTGCGACAATTAGGTGACATGTGTCAAAAGATGCTAAGTGCCAAATAGGTGAGGTGTCAAAAGATCATAACTAAAAAGGGATCTTCAAAATTAATGGTTAGAGTGACCAAGGATATCTTGTCTCCTAGGTTGTTGCTCACTCCCAAAGGGTTTACAGGATGTGTTGAGTCACTTGTATGTATGCTACCTTTCTCGTGAGAGGCATGTAAGATTTTATGTTATTTTTTTCTACCATTTTTGCTATGTTTTTTCTACTATCGCATGTAATAAGATTACACATTCTGAAAATTCAGGGGAAAAGGATTATAAGAGAAATTTCGTGTATCTCCCTTCGGTATAGTCAAAGCTTTAAGACACAAAGACCGTGAGTATATAATGTCTCTATTATCAAGACACGGCAAGTCATCTGTTGGCAAGCCGTAGTTCATTCAGGATAAGAGAGATGTGGCTCACTCGAACATGTACCTAGTTTAGCAAGAGCCTTATACAGAGACGATACAGTTTCACACTACCCGACAATATATTAGTGAGCATTCTATTTACTAGCTAGCAGTTTTAGGTAATTTTATTAAATGCTAGCATCAGGATATAATTTTAAAATATTTCGCATATCCATTCAATATTACAAGGTAAGCGTGAGTAAAAATGAGTTTCTTTTATCTAAGCCTCGTAAGGCAACGGACATGATGTTAATAAAGTATATACATGTTATATAAAAAAGTGGATACATATACAATTCCTTTAATTTTCTTTAAATATAACATAAGCGTTACGATGTTGTATGTATGCGTTCAACCGTGCCTTCGCTACACGTATGTGAGAGAGGCTGCCTTGTGTCAACATCATTAGCCTGCGAGCCTTCCTGAGCACCTGGGTTCATTAGACGACACTGCACCCAGGAGGTTAATGATTTTAGGAGACCTAGGCACCATAGTGTAGCCCTAGGATAACGTTTATTTACATAACCCGATATGACGTAAGGTTAAAATTTGCCGATAGGAAATGGTTTAAAAAATCAAACTATATTTAGAATCATAAACTTTACCCATAGACCTACTATCACCACCTAGAACGATTCGGAGCAATCTCTGACGTTCGTTTAAATCATTAACAGTTACTAAATAAGAGGAATGTATTAAAACAGACTCTGATCTCCAACGTTAAGCAACGTCGTGCATGGTTACCATTCAAGTCATGAGAATTTTATTTAATTCTCTGACATCACCTAAAGGGTTTGATCGTAAAGCTTACGTACTAAAGTGTTACTTTTATAATTTAATATGTTATGTGTCAATCTCAATGATACCTGAAGGCTGTTTATAACCTATTGTGTAAAGAGGTCGTAACAGGTAAATAAAAATGAAAGTAACACATAACAATACAATAAACGATTGTACGAGTATACATGATTATGTGTACAAACAGTTACGCAACATTATCTGCTTTGAGATTGAATGCTAATTCTAAGGAATGTTGCCTACTTAAAAAACCATTACTGATTTCACATAAGTAAGTATCTTTTTAAATGTTATCTTTTCTCTATTTATGATAATTTTTTCATCACAAGCGATTACGTTTGTTATGTAGGTCCCTAAAATGTGTAATAGGAATTACAAAATGTAAAAATCAAATATTCTTCGAGGCAATATTAAGGTATTACAAAATGACGCCTGTAATTATTATACATATTACTAGCACCTCAAACATTCATTGACATATATCCAATCTACCTCTACTCTCTCTGAAATGCAGGCCTCTAAAGTAGAGCTGCATATTGACTTAGGTCACAGGTTAATACTACACTAGTTAGGTGACTTAGGTATTAGGCAGGTGATTGACAAGGTCATTCATCAGATAGAATAGGTTTCCCACTGTTACGATACGAGCACGAATGAAAGGATCGGATTAGGCAGCACAATGGCCGGTGGAATAAAGATTAGCGATTGTTGACTGCATCCAGGTCAACCTAGATTCATTGCCTTTAACTAGTACGAATATTGATATACCAACAGAATATTACATACTTAGTGACACTTAGTACATACTAAAAGTAGTTACATACACACTGATACATTCAGGTTACTTAATCTGTTTCGTACTGAACGATATATGTTCTTTTAGATGGTTAATATATGTGCTTGAAGCAAGATATTTGTCAGGATCGTTCACGGTAACCCATCAATAGCCTCTGGCAATCCTATTAGGACAGTAGAGGTGGAAATATAACATATTTATACTTGTATTAAGTATCTTAACTTAATATAGGAATATATTGAATAAATTGACAACTTAACTAGCTGTTGAATAGAAGCTTGGCCATGTGTCTTGAAAGTGA